>CM077218.1:13719029-14319029 GCA_039654775.1 Spinibarbus caldwelli
GTTTTCGAAACCGCTCTCATGCACACTCCGTGTGTCCTTTCTATGGAAGCTTGTTTCTGGAATAAAAAATAAACAAAAGGTAATTGCAAATTTTTATCTCACAATTCTGACTTGTTTTCTCCTCAGAATTCCATGATATAAACCCACAGTTATGAGTCATAAAGTCAGAATCGCGATATATAGAATTATATATAGATATATGTCTCGCATTTCTGACTTTTTTCCGAGAATTCCCAGTTTATCTTGCAAGTTTATCTTGCAGAATTATGAGTTTATCTTTTTTATTTATTTATTTATTTATTTATTTTCACAAAAAGGGACAGTGTATATTAAATCAAAATTCATGAATGTAAATGTACCCAAATTAGCCCAAAGGATGGTTTTCATTGGTAGTCCCTTTGCCAGATGTTATTAGGCCAAAAACTACAGAAAGGAAAGAAGCAAAATAGAAAAACAATGACAACGAAATACAACCAAATATTATAAACAACTCTTTAAAATACAATTAAACAACAAATTATACAAAATTCTAATTAAAAAATAAATAAATAAATGAATAATAATAATAATAATAATAATAATAATAATAAGTAATTTATTTATAGGGGCTTATGAAAAAAATAAAGAAATAAATTAAAAATAATAGATTAATTAGATATAATATATTTATAGAAGATACAAACTCATTTGTGAGTTTATATCTTCCAATTCTGAGAAAGAAAAAAAAAAACTGAATTGTGACATGAAAACTTGAAATTACAATTTCTATTTTTATTCCATCGTGGAAACGAGCTTCCATACCTTTCATATTAAATATTGTTGCAGTCATATTTCCCAAGTGTTTGTAGTCAAACTCCAGCTCTAAACGCATTATGGGCCTAAATTTACAACACGTGCCTGAAGGACAACGCAGCTGAACGAATAGTGCTGAACCGGTGTTTCATGACATTTGAATTCTCCGTTGTAACACGACCTCATGCATAATACAGTGCAGTGACTGAATTAAAAAAAACTTTTCGTGAAATTGGGATTGTTGGACTTTGAAGGATCAAAGGATCCTCAACATCGGTTTTATTTTCTTAAGTTTTATATATTTCTTGTATAATTTCATAATCATTTATAATCATTAGTCACTTATGTACGTAGTTGTCATTTGATTTTCATTTGATTCATTTAATCATTTTAGCATTATTCATGTCATTTATATTTTTATATTTTATATGGCTTATTATTTTACATATTCTCCTTGATTTTGCAGTGCTTGATATTGTTATTTAATCTTGGTCATGTGGTTTGAAGAGATGTTTGTCTTCAAGAATAGAAGATAAGAGAATTTTTCCATTTCAAGGTTTTTAACGTCACAGGAAGATGTTGTGAAGCAGTTAATTTCCATTGTTTTTCCATTGGTAAATTAACACTTGTTGAAATTGTACTGGTCAGGCAAAGTTTGAGCAGAAAAAGTCTGAGCAGAGCCTGTGCAACATCTATAGACGGAGCCTGACTAATCTGAAACATACGCAACTAACATTATTCAATAAACTCTGCCCTTTTATTATCTCATCACTTTGTCTCCTGCCTCTGCTCTTCCCTGGCTTTCCCAGTAAACTCTCAGACTGATAGAAGACTTATATCTTCTGGCGGTGATTTGGCGTCTGGGGTCGAATCTGTGGAGATCAATTTAAAATTTTGCCATGATCTAATAACTCGAAGCAGCACTGCACAGATCAATTGGTGTATGACAAGTACTGACAAAGTGATTCAAAAGCATACAGAGCCATCTGCTAATCTAATCACTCTTGCAGTACTTCGATGTCAGTCTGTGCAGCGCTGCTTCAAGTCCAACAAGCCTGTTTGTTCAACTTTACAATTAATAATGAGTGCTGTTGTTGTTTTCAGTGATGTACATATCTGTTAACATCTTAAATGTGCTTTAGAGTTTCATGACACTTTAAAATGTTTAGAATTACACTGTAAAAAATTTCCCTGTTAAATTTCCCTGTAAAAAAAATAAAAAAAAAATGTAAGAAAAAAAAAAATGGTCAAATGACTGACAGCAACAGCTGCCAAACAAAAACTGTAACATTAATGTAAAATATCCTATTTTAAATAAAGTGCAAAAAACCTAAACAGAAATTTTTGGTAACACTTTATAATAACTTTAATAAATCATTAAACATTATGTAATGCTTAACAGATCATTAGTTAATATATATTCACATATCTAGAAATGTGAAATAATGTGCTTGTTAATGTTTATTAATAAATGTATTAAACATTACCTAATAATTAACATTTCATGTAAATTAAAATGCTTACAAATGTCATTAAACTTCTAATTCATATGATCATGCACATCTTGAAAATCTACAAATGATTTTAACAGATGTTATACAAAGATTAAAACCTTTTGTTAATGCACAACACTTCTGCTGCTATTGAGGTGGTTAGGGACAGGTTTGGTGATATGGGTTGGTTAAGGGGTAAACAGTGTACAGGGGTCAATTTGATTACTATAAGGAAACAATTCATTCTGTTTATATTGCATTCACTGTAAAAACAAAAAATTACATTAAAAAAATGGTCAAATGACTGGCAGCTATGGCTGCCAAACAAAAAACATAAAATGACAGTAAAATATTTTAATTGAAATAAAGTGCAAAAACAATACTTTTACATAATTTTTTTCATTAAAGGCTTTACAGGAAAAAAAAAAACTCTTATTTTACAGATTTTCCCCTTGTTTCAATTACGATATTTTATTTTAATTTTACAGTTTTTGTTTGGCAGCCATAGCTGCCAGTCATTTGACTGTTTTTATTATTATTATTTTTTTTTTTTTGTGTAAAACCCTTATTTTACAGATTTTTCCTTGTTTCAATTACAATATCTTACTTTAATTTTACAGTTTTGTTTGGCAGCCGTAGCTGCGTCATTTGACCATTTTTATGTTTTTTTTTTTTTACAGTGTAAAACCCTTATTTTACAGATTTTTCCTAGATTATTACAATGAACGCACTAAATATTCTACAGAGAAACACTGTTAAATTATTACAATCAAAAACCTTAAATAAAGGGTCAAAGCATGCTAAAGATGGGAAATTAACAGTTTTATTTGGAAGACAAAATACAAAGCCTGTATGATTAAAATTGTCATATAAAATTAAAGTTCTACATTCCAGTTTTTAAAGAAATACAGCAAAATTACATTTAACATTTAAAATACTGTACTGACGAAGAACATAGAACAGTTTGATCAAAATGTTGAATTAAATATTTTCAATTTAAAGGATTAGTTCACTTCCAGAATAAATATTTCCTGATAATGTACTCACCCCCATGTCATACAAGATGTTCAAGTCTTTCTTTATTCAGTTGAATAGAAACATTCCAGGATTTTTCTCCATATAGTGGACTTCAATGGGAGCCAACAGGTTGAAGGTCCAAACTTCCGTTTCAATGCAGCTTCAAAGGGCTCTACATGATCCCAGCCGAAAAATAAGGGTCTTATGTAGCAAAACGATCCGCCATTTTCTAAAAAAAATTTAAAATTTATACAATTTTTAACCACAAATGCTCGTCTTGCACTAGCTCTGCATCCACGACTTCACCCATTACGTAATCCCGTTGGAAAGGTCACTTATGATGTAGCTTGGAAGAACTGACCCACTGTTTACAAAGCGAACGTGCAAAGAAAGTTAAATGCCCTTTACAAAAAAGGTCAAACAACAATGTCAGACAATTTTGATGTTGGAGGAGAATATGAGATTGAGTTTGAGATGGAGTTTTTTGCCCTACTGTATCTTTTTGAACTGGAGTACACAAACAAAGAGCTAACTACGTGTGGCATTTCCAACTTGATTACGTAATGTGCAAAGCATTTGTGGTTATATATAGTAAATACGTTTTTAATTTTTTTTTTTTTTTTTTAGAAAATGACCAATGGTTTCGCTATATAAGATAATTATTCCTTGGCTGTGATCGTGTAGAGCCCTTTGAAGCTGCACTGAAACTGCAATTTGGACCTTCAACCCGTTGCCTCCCATTAAAGTCCACTATATGGAGAAAAATCCTGGAATGTTTTCCTCAAAAACCTTTATTTCTTTTTGACTGAAGAAAGAAAGACATGAACATCTTGGATGACATGGGGGTGAGTAAATTATCAGGACATTTTTATTCTGGAAGTGAACTAGTCCTTTAAAACTGAAGAAATACAAAGAAATCTACAAGATTGTCAAGATTGATTCTAAAACTATTTTATTATTCAGATGTAAATTTACATTATCAATGACTTCTTTATAAACAGTTCTTCAGAGCCCCCAGGAGGAATTGAAAACTAAAAATTGCACTTCTATGTTATCAGTTAGGGTTACTCTCATGATGAGGACATAATTTTACCTTTGAGATGGGTGGAGAAAGAAACAAATAGTTCTGTTTGCTGGTAGCTTTGTATCTTGTATTTTCCAAATCAGTTTTATATTGTAATCCACAATATTCTATTGACTCCTGTGGGCTCCATATAGCTCTGATAACATATGTAGACAAACATATGTATTTTATATTAGTGTAATAATAAGTAAAACCAAAACATACAACAAAAGGTCCATGACTCTGCACCAGGAATGACAGACACAGCAGATCAAGAGCAGCCCTCCTCCAAACAACCCAGTATCACGCTAAAGCGTGTAATAGATACGCCAGTTCACTCGAGGATGCATGTGAGTGTCACACTTTGCCTCCTCTAGGCGTGAAAATGACACGCATGTATGAAGGTGAAGTTACTAATGGAGTACCAGCAGGGGCAATAAATTTCCCCAATGTCAACAACTGCACACGTTGAATAACCTCAACACTTATCAATCAATCAATAATTTTATTTCGGTCCTCACAGACAACAACTCATAAAACAAATAAACATTAATACCGAAAAAGGTGTAGGCCGAAGTCTTGCTTATTATGACTACCCTTTATACATAATTAACTGATGTGCGACACTTTTCACTAAGTTAGATAATACAAGATAAACAATTTTACATAAACATTTCCCAAAATGTACATACATAATTCAAAAAAACATAATAGCAAAAATACACATTCCAGCTATTACTTCAATATTTTAACAATACATTCATAATTATTGATACTGAGTCATATAGTTATTTATCACCTTATTTTTATGTATTTTCTTAAATTTACAAAGTGACTTACATAATTTTAATTCCTTATCACATTTATTCCATAGATTTACCCCTTTGACAGATAAACACCTATTTTGCATTAGTTCTTGCCCTTACTTTTTTAAACATATAAAATCCTCTTAGATTATACTGACTTTCTCTTATTTTGAACAGCCTCTGTATACAATTTGGAAATGAATTATTATAAACTTTGTACATTATCTGTGATGTATATAAATCAACTAAATCTACAAATTTTAAAGCATATAAATTAATAAATTTGTTTGTTGGTTCTTAATAATCAACCCTTTTAACAATTCTAATAGCTTTCTTTTGTAACATATATATTGAATTTATATTGGTTTTATATGTATGACCCCACACCTCCACACAATAAGTAATGTATGGAACTATGAGCGCACAATACAATATATACAAAGTTTTTTCATTCAAAATATGTTTTATTCTATTTAATATTGCAATGGATTTGGACATTTTTGTTTTTACATGATTAATGTGGTTTCCAACATAATTTATGATCAATTATAACACACAAAAATTTATTTTGATACACTATCTCCTCGTTGTTAATCCTTAATTTAACGTTGTTACTTTGTCGATTACTAAATATTATAAACTTTGTTTTACTTAAATTCAATGAAAGTCTGTTATCATCAAACCATTTTTTTGAAAACCATCAGTTCAATTTCCACTGTATTCAGAAACAATATAAATATAAACAATATATCCAAACAATATAAATTTGTATCATCAGCAAACAAAACCATTTTTAATACTTTAGAGTTTAGACACTTTATAAATATCATTTATGTACAGTACAAACAATTCGGGGCCTAGCACCGAACCTTGCGGAACACCACAAGTAACTTTCATTAAATCATATTTAACATTATTTATTTGTAGAAATTGATGTCTGTCATCGAGGTAACTTTTTATCCAAGCAAAGGCTTTTCCTCTTGTACCATATCTCTCCAGTTTCATCATTAATAAGCCAAAATCAATAGTGTCAAAAGCTTTTTTTAAATCTAGGAACACCCCCACTGTCACGTTGCTCGGGGAGCAAGGAGTGAGGAGACAAGGAGTAGAACAAAAACAGAGTCTTTAATGAAAATCCAAAACCAAGGAACATGGAGAACACTGGAGACACAAAATGACGTTTAAGACCGGACACAGAGGCAGGGAAGCAGAGAACTAATAAAGGCTTAGATAATAACACAAGGCTGGAGAATAATTAACTAATGAAGACAAAACGAGGAAAGGAACAGGAAGACCAAATATGGACACGAGAGGAAGAGAACAAGACGACACAGGAAGACAGGTCTGACACCCACAGTATATTCATTATTATCCATTGAAGAAGAAATGTCTTCTACCAGTTCCATCACAGCCATTGAGGTCGACCTGTTTGTTCTAAAACCATACTGATGATCACTCAATAATTTGTATTTATCTATACAATTATCAAGCCTGCGCACAAATACTTTCTCTAGAATTTTTGAGAACTGGGAAAGAAGAGAAATTGGTCTATAGTTGGAAAAAAGATGCCGATCTCCACTTTTAAAAATAGGAATAACTTTAGCTGTTTTCATATTACTTGGGAATATGCCTGGTAAAAAGGACTGATTACAAATGTGTGTAAATGGTTTTACTATATAGTCTATAATATTTTTTTTTTAACCACGTCAATATCATTACAATCAGTGGAATATTTATTCTTACAATTATTAACAATGTCAAGTATCTCCTTTTCGTCAACTCCACTAATAAACATTGAATAATCATTACTGGAAATATTAATTTCATCTATCCTATCCCCACTTCTCTGCTCCACGATCTCTTTTGCTAAATTGTAACCAATATTTAAAAAAATACTAATTAAATTCATTGACAATGTCATTCATTTTATTTATACTTAATTTATCATCATTAACAAAATAATTTGGGTAGTCTACTTTTCCAGTATTCTTTTTAATTATACTATTAAATACTTTCCATGTTGTTTGTATATTATTCTTATGCTTGTCCAATAACTTATTATAATAGTCCTTTTTACTAAATCTTATAATGCTTATTAATTTATTTTTATATATCTTATATTTATTTTCCGCTTGTTTAGTTCTAGTTGCTATAAATTTCCTATATAAATGCATTTTTCTTTTTACGTTTTCTCTATTCCCTTAGTGATCCATGGTTTATCCTCTTTTTTTTCTTCTTTTTTTTTTTGCTTCTTTACAGTCCTTTTAGACAAGCAATGTTTTTCATATTTCTCAATTACTATAGACAAAAAAGCATCATAAGCACTATTAGGATCTTTACTTACATAAACCTCACTCCAATTTTGATTCTTTAAGCCCTCACTGAGAGCAGCAATGACTTCTGGTGTTCTATGTCGTATTATTTTAAAGCTATTTATCCTATTTCCTTTTGTTTTTTCAAATAGTCTTTGAAAGATTGCAAAAACTGGAAGATGATCAGTCATGTCATTTATAAATAATCCTACTATTTTTCCTTCAATTTCGTTTGTATATCTATTGTCTATTAAAATGTAGCAGTATCTTGTTATTCTGCTAGGTTTGGTAATCACAGGAAATAGACCTTTACTATACAGTGTGTCAGTAAAATCAGTTATTTCCATTTGGATTCAACAAATCAATACTGAAATCACATATAATTTATAACTTGTTCTCATTCCATTTATCAAGCATACCAAATAATTTATTCATAAAGGTATCTATACAAGTTCCTGGTGATCTATATACACAACTGATAATTATATTTTTAGATCTTTCAATATCGATTTCTATAGTTACACGTTCCAAAATATTTTGTATTATCACTGACATACTTTTAATGAGATTGCATCTTAACGCTGTGTCAACATACAATGCAACTCCTCCTCTTTTCTTATTAACTCTGTTTACCGTAAACAAATTATACCCTTCCATTTCTACTTCATGTACTTTCTCATTATCAAGCCAAGTCTCTGACACAGCAATCACATTAAATTTATTAAACTGACACAAATAATGTGTATGAAATTTTTATAAAGAATTCTACTATTTAAATGTATTATTGATAATGCGCCCTCCATATTCTATTAAATTTATCTTCTGTATAGTACTCACAACAATTGTTATTTACATTATTAAAAAAGTGATTTTCTGGGTCAATATCATTTTCAATCTCGTACATTTTATGATCTGTGTGACTGAAATATTTAAAATTCAAATTTTCGTACTTAATGATCCATTTAGCCATAATACAATCTTCACTTATCCGTACTGATCAAGTTCTTTGAGTTCTCTTATTGCGTATACTTTGGCTTCTTCAGGTGTTCCATTTAGCCGTATCATCACTTTGCAGTTCCTTGTCCAGGTAGCTTGTGCACGCATTCTGAGGAAACAGAACAAGATACATCTAGCAATATCAGCGTTCTTTTTTGTAAGATGTTCGTTCAGGTACACCCCAGTACCCTTTAACTTCTTTGCCTGCCTCAGTAACTCGGATTTATGCTTCCGATTCACAAACCGAACAACTATTGCAGGCTTCGCTCCGCCATTCCTTCGTGAAAGGGTATGACAGGCCACAACACTATCGCTCTGAATGTTTATATTCTTGCTTTCAAAGAACTTGATTACTTGCTTTTCCAGCGTTTGTAGTTCCTCTGGCAGAGCATCTTCACCATCTGTCTCTGGCCACTGTACTGGCGTACGTCCGGTGTTTTGTTTCCAGTCCGTTTATAATTAAATCCTCCATTCTTGTATATTGCTCCAGCTCGTCAATCCTTCTCTCCAGTCCTTCAATTTTTTTCTCCTTCTCCTTCACAAGGTTCTTCAGTTGTTTAACTTCATCCATCAGATCAAGTAGCATAGTTTGTTGTTTAGCAACTTTGCTCAACTCGTCCGACATGAAGTTTAGGGATTTTCTAATCTCCTCCAATTCCTCCTCAAACACGCTGCTGATTTTCTTCGGTGGCATTTTAGTTTGTTCGTTTTTTGTCTTGTGTATTTACAATATCAATGTAGCTTAGTTTATTATTAACACTTGTTCTTTTCTGAAGTAGCTGCACGCCACGGAGTGCCGCCATCTTGAAAAACGCCATCATTCCTTCACTTACTATGGGTTTACCTCATTAACCGTTTTACTATGGTATTTGTAGTTACAGCACAGTAACAACACGTACCATGTTTTTACCAAAGTAGCTGTTTTTACTGCATACTATTTGTAAAGCACAGTAAACACATTGCTTGCCACACCTTATATATATATATATATATATATATATATATATATATATTATATTTTCTGTCTTGCAGTTGCGTTGGATCACATACTTCACAACCTGTAATCCAACAATTCTTTTAAGAAGCCATCTCTTGTAAAAGTTCTCTCTCTCTCTCTCTCAGCTTTTCTTTTCCTATTTTTCCAAACTGTAATCTGTAATTAATTTACACATAGTTCTGCTCTCTCTCTTTCTGTGGTTCATGGCATATTTTTAAAACTCTGAATCAAATTTTGACCAATTCTGTCAGAAAGCTGCTAGAATTAACAGGGAACTTGAACTCGAATCACCCAATGCTGATCTGGAAGAAGCTGAACAAGTCCTTCAAAAGGTTCAACCCTTCACAGGTTTTGCTGAACACATTTAGTTATAACCTATTTTGCTTTAATGAACGCATCCTTATATTATGTGTTGATAATATCTTTCCTTATAGTCTGTAAGGGAAACAGGTCAATTTAGCTCAAAGGGAATCATTTATGATTTTATAGGGAATTTGAACAGAATCACTGTTTTACGGCTGATCACTGAACGAGCTGTAACATCAACTCTGCACTGAATATTAAAGTCCAAAATATAGTGAAAACACTATTAAATAGCGCAGCAACAAGATCGGCAGTTTAAGACATTAACTTGTAGGGTGACATTCAATCATCTTGCAGGCACTAGTGGATGGGAAGGGGCTTTTTTGGGATCTGTGCATTAGGTTTCCTGGAAGTGTGCACGATGCAAGGGTGCTCAAGCAGTCACATTTGTGGGAAAGGTTAAGTGATAAATCATGCAAATAGGATCTGCACACTGTTTGTTACGAAGCCGACGAGACGAGAGACGTGCGGATCCATTTGCAAGGCTTTATTTAGAGACGTGGTCATGAAACAGGGATAGATTCAATAATGGCAAACAGGTACAACATAGGCAAGACAAAGAGTAATCCTAGAGCAAGCATGGGTCTTCGATCAGCGTACAATATCCAACAGGGCAAGGCAGAGAGATAATCCAGGTTCACAGCAATAATCCAGGCAGGGGCAAACAGAGTCCGAACGGCAATGCAAGGGTTAGTCCAGGAAACACGGGCAAGAATCAGAACACGAGAAAACAAGGCAAGGCAAGACTATAATAACTGAAGTGGGCTCCGTAGAGATGCTATCGCTAGGAAAGTGATATACGCAATTCAGTACTCGGCGATCATAACGAGGAAGTCTAGGGCTTATAAAGCATGTCTCATTGGTTACAGCTGTGGGTGCAATTAGTGCGCTGGATGATGGGGAATGTAGTCCAGGGTATAGTGCAACAGTCAGTGTAGTGTGAGAGTCAGTATGATGGATGGGTGACCTCTGGTGGAGAGTGAACGGAAGGGCAGGCACAGGATTCGTAACACTGTTGTTCTTCCTTTATTTAGAAACATTAAAAGTGGTGGCAACGTTTCAGTCAAAGACCTTCGTCAGGCACAAACACATACATACAAAGGCCTCCGTACACATTAGAAAATCATAAATCTAGGGATGAACACATACCTGTATCAGCTGCAGCAGACGATGGTGATGAACACACTGACTCCAGCAGGTAAGTCGCCAAATTTAACGCGCCGGTTCACTGACTTGTTGGCCAATGTCCCAGAATAGAGTCAATGACGTCAAAATTAACTATTTTGCTACATCCGCTGCTGCTTTTGCCCATCTCTCTTTTTTGATCTCTGTGTTCTTTTTTAATTTTTTTAAACTTGTTGACCACTTGGTCGGCAGATTGGTTAAACCTCGCGGTTGCCATTTCCCCCGCTATCTCCTCATAAACGTGCTTTTTTCTCATGCTACCTTCTAATTTGTCTTGGATTTCCCTTGTCAACCAGATGGCAAACTGCTGAACTTACATATGTATTCACTAATTGTTGTTATTACTGTACTTGTTGTCGTTAACTCCGATGGCTTTTAAAAATGGTACCTTTCAAACTGTGGTCATAGGTTCCCTTGTTTGAGACCAGCAAGGTTTCAGGGCCGGTTCGGAACCAGGATCTGGGCAACGGCCTGGGGGTATTTTTGAGTGGAAAAGCGCAGCCTGGTTCCCAATTGGGCTCCGGCTACGGCACCAGCCCCGATGGAAAAGCGGAATGAGAGATTACACCTAGCACATCCTGAGGAGCAGGTGTTTCTTCCCTGGAAAGAAAGAAATAAAGATTTAATTTTTCAAAATTTAAGACCTGGCAAGGACTGTGTTTGTGTTTGTGTGTGTGTGTGTGTGTGTGTGTGTGTGTGTGTGTGTGTATATGTGTAGGCATATGTGGTTTATAAGACCAATTTTCATACCAGCATTACAAGACCAATCAGTTTATGAGACCACTTTTAATGGTCTCGTAATTCAGGAAATTTAAATTATAATTATTGACTAATAATAATTTAAATAACTATTAATGATTGTATGATTACTACATTACTGCCTTTATTTATTAATGTTGCTATTCTACTGTTATGATACTCCCTACCTTTTTTAACCTTTACAAACATGATCCTCTTAAATCATGATGTGTATGTGAACTTTGAACAGTGCCCCTGTAGGTGGGAATTGGTATTGCAAGGTATACACATTGGCGCCAAATTAAACACAAAATCCCACCATATGCAGTTGGTGGCAAATACCAGACGTGTAGTATACGGCAAGAAAATTTGCCACGCTTGAGTGGACAACGCAGCTTTACAATCTATGGTGAAAAGTAAGGACTTATTTTTACATATAGATGCAATCCACGTCTGAAATCAGAGCCAATAAAATAGAACTGATGCGATTCGTCAACGTTAAATTGGTTTCAGTTGTCAAATATTCATTCAGATATTCATTTGATGTCATTTATTCATTTAAAACTGTAATATGGTGCATGAGAGAAGCCTGCAGAGTGTAGCTCAGCTCTGAGACACAACGAATGTGGTAATTATTAAGAAATACAATTTAAATTAAATATATAAATGGTGTAATTGTGAAACAGGGTTGCCAACTTCAGAAAGGAAAAATATGGGACAATTGCATATATATATATACATATTAACTTAGATAACTTAGATTTAATATGGGCTGCTTTGGTGCTTGATACTTTTTTTTTATTCGTCATTTTGTATTTCAAGAATAAGGTCCAAGGTTTAGAATATGCTAGTTACTTAAATGTAAAATGTTTTTTCTCTATTTTACAACATTACAATAGTGAAAGACAGCTTCCCTTACTGATCACGTCTCATGTAGATTGCATGTTTTCTTCCGCAGCTGGATGTTGGACTCATGAAAAATAATCATGTTGTTTATATTTGCCAAAACAGATTTACTGAAGTAAAAACACGGATGGAATTGGCGTTAGCGTGAGCGCCACTTGTTGTGAGGCGGGAGCAACCAGCCAGCAGAGGATTACGCAGCTTTCCTCGAACAGTTCTGTTCACAGTTTCTGATTTACTTAATGTATACTGCATGAGGGTGGCTGTGACTGGATGATGACAGGCGTCGGTGATCATTCTCAAGTGATCAGCATTCATCACTCCTGCTGTTGTATCAGTCAGTGGTTAGCAGTCAAGAAAGCCCAATACAGGTGCTGGTCATATAATTAGAATATCATCAAAAAGTTGATTTATTTCACTAATTCCATTCAAAAAGTGAAACTTGTATATTATATTCATTCATTACACACAGACTGATATATTTCAAATGTTTATTTCTTTTAATTTTGATGATTATAACTGACAACTAAGGAAAATCCCAAATTCAGTATCTCAGAAAATTAGAATATTACTTAAGACCAATACAAAGAAAGGATTTTTAGAAATCTTGGCCAACTGAAAAGTATGAACATGAAAAGTATGAGCATGTACAGCACTCAATACTTAGTTGGGGCTCCTTTTGCCTGAATTACTGCAGCAATGTGGCGTGGCATGGAGTCGATCAGTCTGTGGCACTGCTCAGGTGTTATGAGAGCCCAGGTTGCTCTAATAGTGGCCTTCAGCTCTTCTGCATTGTTGGGTCTGGCATATCGCAATTTCCTCTTCACAATACCCCATAGATTTTCTATGGGGTTAAGGTCAGGCGAGTTTGCTGGCCAATTAAGAACAGGGATACCATGGTCCTTAAACCAGATACTGGTTGCTTTGGCACTGTGTGCAGGTGCCAAGTCCTGTTGGAAAATGAAATCTGCATCTCCATAAAGTTGGTCAGCAGCAGGAAGCATGAAGTGCTCTAAAACTTCCTGGTATACGGCTGCGTTGACCTTGGACCTCAGAAAACACAGTGGACCAACACCAGCAGATGACGTGGCACCCCAAACCATCACTGACTGTGGAAACTTTACACTGGACCTCAAGTAACGTGGATTGTGTGCCTCTCCTCTCTTCCTCCAGACTCTGGGACCCTGATTTCCAAAGGAAATGCAAAATTTACTTTCATCAGAGAACATAACTTTGGACCACTCAGCAGCAGTCCAGTCCTTTTTGTCTTTAGCCCAGGCGAGACGCTTCTGATGCTGTCTGTTGTTCAAGAGTGGCTTGACACAAGGAATGCGACAGCTGAAACCCATGTCTTGCATTCGTCTGTGCGTAGTGGTTCTTGAAGCACTGACTCCAGCTGTAGTCCACTCTGTGAATCTCCCCCACATTTTTTAATGGGTTTTGTTTCACAATCCTCTCCAGGGTGCGGTTATCCCTATTGCTTGTACACTTTTTTCTACCACATCTTTTCCTTCCCTTTACCTCTCTATTAATGTGCTTGGATACAGAGCTCTGTGAACAGCCAGCCTCTTTTGCAATGACATTTTGTGTCTTGCCCTCCTTGTGCAACGTGTCAATGGTCGTCTTTTGGACAACTGTCAAGTCAGAAGTCTTCCCCATGATTGTGTAGCCTACAGAACTAGACTGAGAGACCATTTAAAGGCCTTTGCAGGTGTTTTGAGTTAATTAGCTGATTAGAGTGTGGCACCAGGTGTCTTCAATATTGAACCTTTTCACAATATTCTAATTTTCTGAGATACTGAATTTGGGATTTTCCTTAGTTGTCAGTTATAATCATCAAAATTAAAAGAAATAAACATTTGAAATATATCAGTGTGTGTGTAATGAATGAATATAATATACAAGTTTCACTTTTTGAATGGAATTAGTGAAATAAATCAACTTTTTGATGATATTCTAATTATATGACCAGCACCTGTATATGGGACGTACCGGCTAATACGGGACATTTGGCAACCCTATTGTGAAATAAAGTGGCCTTGTGTAGAGCACACTGTTGGTCACAGGACCTAAAAATAAAACACTTCTGCGATATATTTTTTATTTTACAATTTCTCAAAGTTAAATTAATCCAGTTCAGTGACATCTGAATAAGCACAATCACCTCAAATGTCACGGTCACCTTAAATGTGTGCGGTCGCTATCTGAGTGGGAGAGCTCGCAGGTTTAGCCAGCTGAGGTGCACTCTAACACAGCAGCGCTTCTCTCTCACCCCCCTGGCCACTGCCTTGAGACCAGAGCGTGCAATTTTCTCACCCAAACTGAGGAGAACTGGCCCCCCGACTAAACCTGGTTTCTCCCAAGGTTTTTTTTCTCCATTCTGTCACAGAGGGAGTTTTGGTTCATTGCCGCTGTCGCCTCTGGCTTGCTCAGTTGGGGACACTTAATTTCTAGCTATTATCGTCGATTTGATTGCACAGATACTATTTAAACTAAACTGAACTAGACAATGACATCTCTGAATTCAATAATGAAATGCCTTTAACTGAAAATTGAGTGTTTAATCTTATCATTGTACATTACTGACACTCTATCCTCCAATTTGATACTGTTAAGTGCTTTGACACAATCTGTATTGTTAAAAGCGCTGTATAAATAAAAGTGACTTGACTTGACCAAACCGCTGCTGTTTCTGTTTGATTTTAAAGAGAAAAGTTAACCTATAACAGCGGGCAGTGTTAGGTGTAATTAATTACGAAGTAATATAATTACTGTAATTTATACAGCAATACAGCATACAGCAAAATAGAATAGGCTAGGTGCAAATCAATATTATGTTGTAATGTTTAGTTGAACAATCAGCGGAGAGGGGCATTTCACTCCCACCCACGTGTAAAGATCAAATATTCAAGTAGTTTATTCGTTTTTTTGTCCCTGAACGTAAAAACGAAAAATGAAGCCGAATTCTTGATTTTTCGTTTTGTTTGAACAAATGAAAAACAAAAAAAATGTGCCTTTTTTTTCATATTTCAATGTTAAATAAAAAAAATTGAATAATACGAAGGTACACGGACCACTTTTGCATTCATTCGTTTTTGGTTTTTAACCCATGAAAAAAAAATGAAACAAGAACGTTTATTGTATTTTTAAATGCTATGCTGAAAACCAAAATTGAAACTGGAACTGTACACAAAAAATTCTGCACAAAAAAGTAAAATACTGACTTCTTTTCAGATTTTTATGAATTTTTGTACTTTTAATAAACAGTTGAAAAATGCACAATTTAATATAGAAAAATGTCAATTTTAACAGGTTTTCTTTGGACAAATTTATTAATGCTTCTCCCGCATGTTCAGTTGAGAACTACAGTCTTTGGACAAATAAAAATACTTAATAAAATAATATAATAAAATAAATTAAAATAACTTAATAAAAATATGATTTTTAAAATAGTCATAGCAGAATCCTGGGAACTTTATCGTCATGAAATTATATACTGGGATATAATTCTGTCAATTCTGTGTCATGGTATCGGAGAGGACCATGCATGGCACGTACAGTAGCCTACATCGTGTTAGAGTGCTACACATGGTTTAATATATGGGGTAAATATAAAAATATATAAAGTTATAATCTCTAGATACAGACAGGCCTGGTTCCTGAATCAAATCACTGAGGGTGCTTCTGAAATCAGTGAGGGTGCTTCTAGCCTTAATATACAAGTTGACTTATTTTTGCCCTGTTCATTGATTGTGGCATCCGCATAGATTAATTAATGTGGCATTTATATGTGGAGGTCACTCCCAAAACTTTGCAGCGTGCAGCTGTCACTGGTCCAATAGCATCATGAAAAACAAAACTTATTCAAATTCTGAATGGATTAGCCAAGAAAGCCTGCCAAGAGCTCTGTGCTCCCTATAATAATTATAAAGCTGTCATTCATTTCAGTTTATAGCAATCTCACAAAAATCCGTTATAATCAATGAAGCTCTACACTGCACAATGAATCTCTTATTTACATCATGTTACACTTTGTTTGTTATAATGAGAGACATTTTTCATAAATCAAGTTTACCAAATAAGCCAGGCTTATTTCAGTTAGTCTGACTTATTTTGAACCAAATCAGCTGACAGTAAGTCAGACTAACTGAAATAATCCTGGCTTATTTGGTAAACTTGTTTTATGAAACAGGCCCCCGATTGTGCAGCGCTGAACAAAACTGTGGCTTGGAGATGATTCTAACTTAAAAGCATGGCTACTCAGGAAATTAACAGAAAATTTCAGTCATCTTATTTCTAGCTTTAACCAAAGTCCCTTGTCTTTGCTCTAAATGACCTTCTCTTGCTTTCGTTTTGTTTCGTTCCTCTAGCACTCCCGTAGAACTTGCCCAGGATAGTTATTTGCAAAGAAATGAGTATTTCATACGTTTTAGGCGTGAAAAATTAAGGTCATAAAAATATCCAAGCTAAAGGTTTTCATAAAGCAGTTATGGTAGTCGCATCAGTAGCACTACTGATGTGCACTACCATAACTGCTTTATGAAAACCTTTAGCTTGGATATTTTTATGACCTTAATTTGGGTTCGTACAGAAACTGCAAAATGAAATTCCAGGACTTTCAAGGCCTTTAAGCACTACTTTTTTCGTTTTCAAGGACTAAAATCAGAGATCACAATATCGTTATCTTTCAAATTCTAATAAATTAACAAATAATACAAAATGGTACAAGTAACATGCAGCACATACAAAGCATGCAATGACTGTGGTAACTTTAACATTTGAAAGGATAGCAAAGTTATCAATTTCCTTATTCAAAGTGGGTTTTTTTCATGAATATATGATTAACTGAAGAGTAAAATCTTCATCATACACTTGCAAAATTATGAGCTGTATCACCACTATCGACACTAGGGGTGTGACAATACACTTAGCGCATGAGATGAGACAAAATACAGATACTTGGTTCACTAGAACGAGACAATATTTTAAGACTATTTAAGAAATTTTCAATGACAAAATATTTGTATTTTAATCACAAAAAGCAAAACGCTGAGCTCCACAAAACAATGTAGCTAGTTGTATTTTGAAATATTTTAACTAATTTAGAACCATTAACTAACAATTTTGGTAATCAAGTAATTTACTGATTATTTTGACAATTGAGTAATCTGATATTTTTTAGTAATAAAAATAGACCTAAGTGAAAAATTTAGAATGACTACATTTATATATTAAACTAATGATGAGACAAAAATGGTTCGAATAAAGTATCAAAGTAATCACGTGGTTTTATTGAACAACACTTCAAATACATATGCCTATACATAATATGAACATAACCAACTTAAGTACATTAAGTATTATAAAAAAAAATACCTGCAGAGGGTGCCAATGGCCCGGTGATGTTTCACTTTGCAGCATGATTCAAGTAAGTTTTAATCCATATAATTTAAATATCTGGCCACATGCAAACTCAGAGCGAGGGTTTAAACTTTTATTTTGAAATCGTGATGTACAACAAATCGAATATAGAAATATGTTGACGTATCCTCCTGTGTTGGCATAGGTTTATAAATGATTTACGTTATAAATCTAGTGACATAACATACACTGTTTTCCCAGATGAAGAGTTTGTGGACCGAGCGGCTGAGATGGAGACGCACTCCACGCTTGTAAATGATAACAGTGCAACACAAAGCGCGTCAGACTTTATGTACGTTCCCAAATGAAACCCAAACAAACAGCACATGCACTAAAAGACTGAACAATATAATGCAAGCACTATCAAAGGTTTTACCACAAACTCAACTTTATCTATACACTGATATTGCGAGACAGCTTTTCACCTCAAGGAGTAATATCACGAGATCTCGTGCGCTGCTAAAAGCCGGGAGAAACGGCTCTGTATTTATATCAGACGCACTGCATCATCAATTTTGCGAGAAAAGATTGATTTTTATCGAAAACAAAAATTAACACTAATTTCATATATACTGCCTTTTAAACATTCAAGTACCTTTTCATAAATACGACTGTTTTCCAGGACTTAAATTTAAATCAAAAAGTCAAATTCAAGTACTTCAAGCACTTTAAGCACCTTGTACGAACTCTGAGAGACGCTAAAAAGGTAGAAATTAAGCTTAGCATTTATATACATTAAAAAAATTATATCATTATTACGATTTTTAATGAAATAGGAATTTTGAATCATGAAAATTAGTTTGTGCCTGCTTATTCTATTCATCAGTGTTTGAACCATTAAAGAAGAAACCGCATTTTCCATATTTAATTTCTGGGTTAAAAAACGAAAAATGAATGGACGCAAAAGTACAAGGAAAACAAACAGCGTTATTTGTTATAACACTGGGGAAAAAACGTGCACAAAGAAATCTTTGATTTGTGAGCAGATCTAAACATATGCTGCAATAAACATTTTCATTAATTTTCACATTTCACTTTAATCGTGACAGTGTCCACCGGAAGCCAGTAATTTCAGTTTAGAAAGTTTTAAAAATGGATATTTTTCTTACAAAAACAAAGTGATTTGTTTCAGAAGGCCTTTATTAACCCCCTGGAGCCGCGTTGATTGATTTCATGATAGATGGAAGCGCTTTTTTGGGCTTCAAACTCATGGCAGCCATTTATTGCCATTATAAAGCTTGGAAGAGCCAGGATATTTTTTTTTAAATAACTCAGATTGTGTTCGTCACAAGATATAAGTCATATACATCTAGGATGGCTTTAGGATGAGTAAATCAAGGGATAATTTTCATTAGTCCTCACCATTGCATAATTTTCAATAGTCCTCACCACTGCATACTATAAAGGCATGGTGGTGTTCATTGAAATCAGTCACAAGTTGAACGACTACAAATAATGTACACTCATCAATCCATTTTGGACAATACAGGAATTTCATTCTTTTACTGATTACAAACAATTAGCCCAACTTTGTATTCAATGGAAACAATTCTAACCTAATTACTGGAACATATATTTGTATGCACAGGAATTTTAAGTGATCACAACAATTCTTTACAACCATCAAGTTGGAGAATTTTTGAAAAGTTTGTGTTTTGGACCATGAAATGGTGTTAAGGTATTGCATGTTGATTGGTGTACAAAATTTAAAAAAGCTGGTGGTGCTCTTTGATTAGATGTCTAAGAGGTACAGTCATGCCATCAGAAACCCCTGGAGAAAAGACAACGTTGATTATTTGCAACAATTTCCAGTTTATGTTGTCTCGTGGCACCACATCACCAAAAATAATGGGGTATTCTTAAGAAGACAGAGAGTTTGAATATAATTCAGACCCAAACTGTTGCTACTGAGTCACAAAATATGATTTGCATTTAAAACATATATGGCTAATTCAGTAATTTTGCTCTCAGCTCCTTAACTCTTGGTGACTCCTTGGTTTTCCCTACATCAACCATGTAGATTGTTGTCTGAATGAAAGTGTAAAAATGAAGGAGTGCCTCATCATACGCTAAATTAAAAACAAAGTGGGCTTTAAATAGCTCATCGAATGCACCAAGGGAAGTATCCGACTGACAGGGGATGAGATTCTTATCCAGAGCTATGTAGAAGTGCTCAATCTGGTTCCGGTTCCTGCCAACAGCAAGGAGGTATGGCTGTCTTCCTTCTCGTTGCTGAAGATGTTGTTCAAGGCTGGTACGAGACTACAAAGTGACAGATGAAAAACATTCTACAAGATGCAGTCACATAATAATGAAAAAGAAAAACTTAGGAACAGTAAATTCAGGAAGATTTAAAGCAGTCACATTCCTAGTCTCATTACCTTCTGATACACCACAAGCCTGTTTATGGCATCTGATGCACTGATTTTTGAGACCTTCTTTCCAGGTGATGGTGGAAGTAGATGGAGCAGCAAAAGCAATGTTGCCATGTCACTGTCCCAGTCTAAAATTCAGATTTAATTGACAAGGACTTTATCCAGATAATGTTTTTGTGAAGGCATCACTTATGCTTTGAGGTTACCAATTTAAAGGAATTCACAAATAAATGAAGCTGAGAAAATAATATCTTACCAGAACAATGTTCACTATCTCTCCGGTTATTTGCTGACAGAAGAAGTGAGCGCACAACAGCAGTTGAAGTCAAGCCTATGGCTTCTTCAATGATTTTTGCCTTAAAAGTGGTATCCCACATTTCAAGCAACTTGGACGATGTTTCAGGACTGAAGAGTAGTGAGAAGTCTTGATTCACCTTTAATTAAAAAAAAAAACAAAAACATAAATAAGAATTCAGAATATTGCCCATTACTCTTTGATTAAGCTGTTTGAATCTCCAAACTTACAAGTCCCTTAATGTTTAGAAATGTAGGAAAGGTCTTCAGAACGTCTGCTGTCTTGTTTGGGTCATGAACAAGCCTATGTCTATAGTGAAAAGTCTCCCTCATTTTGAGTAAGATCTGTGATTCATCTGTGGAATGAGTAAGAAAGGCAATTGCCTCTCTTAAAGTATCCTCATCTTGCTGCTCAGGGCTGGAACATCTGTTCCAAGAAGGTCCACTCAAACCAGTCTCACTTCTTTTGGAGATGCTAGGCTTATTTCGCTTCTTGGCGTTCCTCTGAACAGTCTTCAGTCGCCATGCAATGTATCCAGTCCCACTGTCTGCATCATAAAAATGTTCCTATGGCATATCGAAGAACATTATAAGGTTCATTATTCACAGGGACAATCTAGACAGCTACAATATACAATACACAAGTTAAGGATACTCACATAGCCTTTTTTTGAAAATGGATCCTTAAGTGATGGGAAAAGAGTCACAACACCTAGAGCATACTTCTCCTTCTGGTTCCTTGTAGGAATTCTCCTTAAAAAGCAAAGACATAGACTATACATAAGCAAAAACACAACAATCACGTGTACAAACATGACAGCATGTATACAAACAGCAGCAGGAATATTAGGCTGCTAAACCACAATGTCTGCCTAATAGCATTGCAGTCATGAGGGGTTCGCCCTCCCTGTAGAAATATTGGATACAGGATACAGAATCTATTACTCAAAATGTTCCTGAGGTCAGCATCAATAGGCTGATTCCTCCAGTAGATTTCCTTGAAGCCTGGCAAGCACTACACAATGTGTCTCATTGGATTGTGAAAACAATTCGGAGAGTCAAATCAAGCCAGGGGAATGGTTTCTCATGATAGATGAAAAGGATGGTTATTTCCGTATCTCCATTTTTCTGCAGCACATGAAGTTCCTGATGTCCACTCTCGGGGGCAAAGCATACCAACACCAGTTCAGCCTAGCGTTAACCCCTTGCACTTTCACGAAATGCATGGATACTGCTCTGGCTCCTCTAAGACTCCAGGGCATCTGAGTTCTCAATTTTTATACGACTGGTTAATATTAGCATGGAAGCATGGCATTGACCACATAAAGTGCTTGGGATCAAGACTCAACGGCAATAAAATATGCTCACTCCAGTTTAGAGGACGACTTTTCTGGGAGTCGGTTACGATGCAGGCACAGTTGTCTCTCGCACGTATTGAATTGATTCTGGCAGCAGTGACCAGAATCAAGCTAGGCCAGTTCATCACTGTGAAACAGTTTCAGAGACTGTTAGGGCTCGTGGCAGCAGTGTCCAATGTGATACATTTTCGCCTACTGTACATGAAACCTCTGCAGTGCCGGCTCAGCACCAGGGGGTTTTCCCCAAGGGGTAACCCAACTCACACAATCAAGTTCATGCACATTCCTTGGTCGTGTGGAAGAAGCCTTGGACGGGGATAAGTTGACTTGTTGACTTTTAACCCCATTCTGGCGGGCCTGAGTGTGGTTTTCGGACCTTATAGCACTCATAGATCGCCTCCCATGGAAGATCCCAATCAGGAGTGACATTCTCACACATGCTGGGGCACAATATTTCACCCCCGGCCAGAGAGGTGGAAGCTGTGGGTCTGGTCCCTGAGGGGGATCAGTTCCTAAATGAGGGTCTCTCAGCTGAGGTTGTAGAGACCATTCTCAATTCTAGAGCTCCTTCCACAAGGAAATGTTATGCTCTAAACTGGAGAGTATTCACTTTATGGTGCAGAGATCATAAATTAGGACACAGGTAACTGTCCAGTGGCTTTAGCGCTGGAGTTCCTTCAAAACAGTTTTTCTGCCTGTCTTTCCCCATCCACACTTAATTCTTCACCCAAGACTGGGTTATGTATCTAAAGTACCCACTAATGTGACCCGGTTCAGGGTCCTTCAGGCCTTCCATCCTCGTTGGCAGAACAAAAGAATCTACACATTATATACCTTTTGAGGGCCCTTAAAGTTTATGGTCCGATGACCTCTACTTGTAGAAAGACTGACCGGTTGCAGATATGTTTTGGGTCCCCTAAGAAGGGCTGCCCAACTAATTCTCATAATTTCTATGGCTTATGAGGAGCGTGATCTGCCTTTGCCTCTTCAAGTCCGAGCAAATTCCACACAGGTTATGGCATCATCTAAGGCTTTATTTTCAGGGGCATCCCTCTACTCTAAGACATTTATGATGCGGCAGGTGGGTCCTCCCTGCATACTTCTATAATATTTTTTTTAGCCTGGACCTCCTAGTTACGGGGTCTCAGATGCTCATGTTCCGAGTTGTGCCCAAGCAGCTACACATACACATACACAGATATTTTGTCATTGTGGCGTAGTGGGTATTCTTCGTCATAAATTAGGAACTTAGGTGTGCTAATTTGATAGCAATCTTTCCTTTGACAGCCACGTTTCTAGCATTTGTAAAACTGCATTTTTTCATCTTAAAAATATATCTGAATTGAGACCTATGCTCTCAAAGTGAAATGCAGAAATGTTAACTCATGCATTTATGACCTCAAGGTTAGATTATTGTAATGCTTTATTGGGTGGTTGTTCTGCACGCTTAATAAACAAATTCCAGATGGTCCAAAATGCAGCAGCTAGAGTCCTTACTAGAACCAGGAAGTATGACCACATTAACCCGGTTCTGTCAACACTGCACTGGCTCCCTATTAAACGTCGTATGGATTTAGATGAGCCCCAGAGACAGATCCCCAGTGAAGACCTTGTCACCTAGACGGCCATCGGGACAAGACCACGGGAACCGGATGAGTCCTCTACACAATCTGACTTTACTGCAGTTGGAATTGAACTGCTGGTTCATCTAGCCAGAGGAGAACTGGCCCCCCGACTGAGCCTGGTTTCTCCCAAAGTTTTTTTCTCCATTCTGTGACCGATGGAGTTTTGGTTCCTTGCCGCTGTCGCCTCTGGCTTGCTTAGTTGGGGACACTTAATTTCCAGCGATATCATTGACTTGATTGCACAGATACTATTTAAACTGAACTGAGCTGGACGATGACATCACTGAATTCAATAATGAAGTGCCTTTAACTGAAAATTGCATGTTTAATCTTGTCATTTTACATTATTGACACTATTTTCCTATTTTGATACTGGAAAGTTGCTTTGACACAATCTGTATTGTTAAAAGCGCTATATAAATAAAGGTGACTTGACTTGAATTGTTCCACAAAGCGTTGTCATACAACACAACACGTCTTGGGGTACGACTGTAACTCCTCATCCCTTTGCCATATTTCCTTTGTGCCTGGGAGTGGCTTGCTTCATTCTATCAGAAGCTAACTCTGTTGTGATGCTGGCTTTACTTTGTAGCTTTTGTGTTATGCTGTCATGCCTATGAGTACTTAAGAGCAAATAAAAAGCAGTTTTACCCATGCATTTCCACCATATGTCCAACCAAAATGTTGACTAGGACTCGTCTCATTTCACTTGAAAGTGTATTTTTGGAACTGTATTCAGCAAGGACAGCATCTCCTCCACTTGTCTGCTTTAGAGCACTACGAACCATCTTCAAAAAAAAAACAACAAAAAAAAACAGTACATCAAAATTTTACTAACAATGTATTTTAAAAATAAAACATACTAAATTTAAATGAACAAGTAACCTCTTTTGCCTCAGCTGCTGGATCATCTGTCTTAGATTTTTTGTAAGGGCGTTCTGGCATTTGGTCAAGTTCATATGATGAATGACTAAGTGACAAAATGTCAGTCCAAGAGCTGCTTGTTGCATCTGATAACATTTCTGAAACACAAGAACCTATTACAACATAAATAACAATTTATTTGTTACACAACAGCAATGCAATGTCATACTCTACCTTCATTCTCTCTTCTAACAATAATGAGTGACGTATCAGGTCTCGCATTGAGCACATCTTGTAAAATGTCCTCGTCTATCTCAGTTTCAGTGTCATCATAAATGTGTAGATTTGTCTCAGGTGGTAGGCCAAACCTACTGTGGACTAAACATAGACAGAATTTTATGTATGAAAAAAAAACAAACAAATGAAGTAAAAAAAAAAACAAAAAAAAAAAACACCTTCATTAACAAAGTCTGCAAAAGTGAATCCATCTTGAAGTCTGATAAATTTCCTGGAGTCCTGATATCTAACTTTGATCAGCAGCATGTTTTAAATCTGAGAATGCAAAAAAAAAGAAAAAAGATGTCATTAAAGACTATAAACATATACATTGCATAAACCTGCAATTTAGATAGGTTTGCTAAAAAATGACAACACAACACAAAGCTTTTATAGTTACAGTACTTATGCATGATTTTTGGAAGATATTCCAACAATTGTGAAATTAAATTGAATGATTAAAGGTGCAGTATGTAAGAGTGCTTTTACACTAGCACTTTTGGTACGCACCCGGGTTTGATTGACGTCAGAGTCTAGTATATTTGGATGATGTGAACGCTGTCTTCTGAACTTGGGTGCGCACCCGCGAACCGTACCTGAGTCCGGTTAAAAAGGGTGATCTGGGGTACAGTTCAAGTGAACTCTGGTACGGTTTGCTGCTGAAATAAACGTAAATGTACCAAATCGTTGAAGTGAATCGTTATTAATGGCGTATTATTTGATAAAAAATGTGTGCTTGTGTGTGTGTTTCACTCACTCATTTACTGATGAGCGTGGCTGACACACTTCTCAGCATTTGATATGGTTGATCATAAAATTTTAATTTCTCGATTGGAAAGTTATGTAGGCATTCAAGGTACCGTTTTAAAATGGTTTAAGTCTTATTTAACCAATAGGAAGTTCTCTGTGTGTATTGGAAAACATACTTCTTCAGTAGCACACTTCTCCTGTGGTGTTCCACAGGGATCAATCCTTGCTCCTACACTTTTCTCTTTATACATGCTGCCACTGGGATCCTTGTTATCTAAACATGGAGTCTCATTTCATTTATATGCTGAAGACACCCAGTTGTACCTCCCACTTAAACGTAAAGATTCATGTTCTATTGAGGTTTTGCTAGCATGCCTACGGGATCTGAAATCATGGCTTTTACAAAATTTTTTGGCCTTAAATGAGAAAAAAAAAACTGAAGTTGTATTGTTTGGACCAAGTGATTTTTATGATGGTGGTGATCTGGATCTAGGCTTTTTAAGTTCTCATGTTACTCCGTGTGCGAAAAACCTTGGTGTTTTATTTGACTCAGGACTTTGGTTCGATAAACAGATTAATTCTGTTGTCAAAGCATGCTTTTTCTATTTACGTCACCTTGCAAAAGTTAAAACTTTTCTTTCCTTCAGGAATTTTGAAATAGTGATTCATGCATTTATCACCACACGTCTTGACTATTGTAATTCACTTTATTACGGAGTTAATAGTTCAACTATTGGGCATTTACAATTTGTTCTGAAAGCTGCTGCTAGGCTGTTGACAGGTAGTAAAAAATTTGATCGCATCACTCCCATCCTGATGTCTCTTGTGCTGGCTACCGGTAAAATTTAGAATAGAGTTTAAAATCTTAGTCTTCGTTTATAAATCTTTACATGGCTTAGCTCCAGGCTACCTTTCTGTCTTGGTACTCCCTCATAACCCAACTAGGTCACTTAGGTCTGGTGATCTTGGACTACTTTCTGTGTGCAGGACTAAGCTAAAACATAGAGGAGACAGAGCCTTTGCAAGGGTAGGCCCTAAACTATGGAAAAGCTTACCACTGTCAATTCGAACGGTATCATCTCTTTCTATGTTTAAATCTGTTTAAATCTTATTTTTTGTCTATGGCATTTAACAAATGAATTTTCACTGTATGTATTTTTACTTTCATAAAATTCTCTATTTTATGTATTATTTCTAATGTTCTGTACAGCAATTTGGTCAACTGCCGGTTGTTTTTAAATGTGCTTTATAAATAAATAACTAAACTAAACTAAACTTCAAGCAGAGATCTGTATATCTAATTTCTTCTCCCCTTCAGCGTTCTTTAGAGCATTTGCAGTATATTCGCGGCAGATAGACACAAGTGCCTTATGTTACAAAGAGTTGGAAACAAAACCAACGGTTCAAAATCAAAAATATAAAAGTGTGGAGAGCAGCGCTATGCCTTCTTCTGCACCGTCGTTACTACGTAACGGGGTAAACAGCTGCTGGTTTGATGACACAAACGAACCGCGGTTCGGACCCATAAAATATAACATGAACAATTTTTAAATTTAAACAATATTACAAATTTATACGGAGTAGTTTTTTCTCATTATATATTTATTCCCATATGTAAACTATAGTAAATTGTAGTATACTGTATACAGTTGTGCTCATAAGTTTACATACCACTTGCAGAATGTGCAAAATGTTAATAATTAAAACAAAATAAGAGGGATCATGAAAATTGCATGTTATTTTTTATTTAAGGCCCTTATTGGTTTAGCTCCTGCATACCTAACTAGTCTCCTATCACGCTACAATCCATCACGCTCCCTAAGGTCGCAAATCTCTGGACTCTTGGTAGTACCCATAGAGAATGAGAATGTGACGTAACGCCATGTAGAGTTCTGGGAAACTGCTTTGTTTATCTGCCATACTTGCAGGATAGCGCTGCCTTTCCGCTATTGAGTTTAGGGCAGTATTTGATTTTTTTTGTCATGATTGTGAAAAATGTCACCATTGTATGTCATTCATGCTGCATCGAGAATTGCAATAGTAACTCAGATCATCGTTCTGAGAGAAAACTGGACAATGCAGTATGTTTTTTCACCTTTTTTCTATATGTAAACACATCAAAGGAAGCAGGTCGCGGAGAAGACGCCGAAGAGTAAATGTCACTGATTAAACCCACTGCCTCTCACTCAATAAAAGAATCACATTTCTGTGTGTTTTCGAAAGATTTGATTTTGTTGGTTTAAAAATTAACGTTACCTTCTTTGCGAGTATGACTCTCACTAGGCTTGTGAATTAGCAGAACATAAACAAGGGACTTTCTAAAATGCTTAAAGTGGCTTAATGTACCAAGACAGTGATAAAGACAAAATTGTAAAGCATATACTATGTGCAGATACGCATATAAGCTTAAAATGTGAACGCAACGTGTCTATTTACGTTAAGCATTTTCTTCTCATAAGAACACGCACTGAGACAGTGATAATAAAAGAAAACATTCTGTACACACCTTACTAATAAATCATATGTGCAGAAAAACAGATGAGCTCAAAATATGAACATTAAATATCACTGTCTTAATCCATAAGCTCATTCTACATTACGGTTTTATAAAGGGAGGAAAACGCTTAACGTTTAAACATGTTGCATTAATATTCTGGTTCACCTACATGTCTGTTTGCATCACTATCTTAGTACATTAAACCAGCATTTAAAAATGCTACAAAACTGTTCACAAGCTCCTAAGGATTTGATTTTGCTTCTCATTTGTTGAAATAAATATAAAAAGTACAGTGAGTTCGTGACTGTTCGCTGAATGTGATCCACAATCTCTGATTCTCCTCTGTGGCATGGAAAAATTAATATTTATAATAACAACAATTATACTTTATCATTTAAAAGTTTCCAACAAAGAAATGGATCGACTTCTGTCAGCTTGTTGAACACACTTTTATTTGGATAATTTAATATGACGGCTGAAGCAGCAGCGAGCGTCCAGTGGGTGACACTGTTTTCACGGTAATCAGATCAACATAGTAAATGAAATTCTACAAAACCTAAGAGAAAAATATCAAATTATCATGCAATGCGATAAATTAGCTTCTCTTCCCTGCAAACGATACAATGCAGAATGAATTATTGTTTAACTTAAAGGCAAAAACGAAACAAAAGATAAGCAGTTATCCATATAGAGAATGAGAAGGAACCATGGGAACGGACAGCGTATCCTGCTAATATGGCGGCACCTTCCCGAAATGCAACGCGGAGTGAAAAGATTGTGACGTAACTCTTCATTCTCTATAGCTGCGGGAACATATTTTACCTGGGGGGTGCTTGATGTTGCAGGGCGGGGCCATGGTGGGGCCAATATTAAACAGCCCAAACTCTTATAGATTAACATACAAATGAATAAAGACAGAGTTATATGCGAACCAATATATATTTGTGCTTTTGTGATTGCCAAGAATTTTTTTCTTTAATATTTCTATTATTTAAGGGGATTTTAATAAATATTAACATTGCTGGTATGCAAAAGTTTTGGTCAGTGCACTCTCAAATTCTCTCATCAGAAACAAAGTGCAGATGTACATGTGATGTAAGAGATTAATTCATCATACACTGCAGACATCACTGATTATAGCTTATAGCTTTTTTTTTTTTTTTTAGAGTGCTTACACTCACGCTAGACTGAATTCAGTTATATACTTTGATAATGTAAATGTTCTTTGCTCACTGTATAATCATTACGCGGCATTATAATTAAACTTAAAATGTCTTTTTATTAAACGTCATCAGGTTAAATACAAATTCAGTCTTATTAAAATTTGTCATAATATGGATAGCCTACTTGCCGAAAACATTATGATGTGTGTAGTTAATAGATTACATTAGGCCATAGATTAGTGGTTTGAGCCCGTTTGACCAGAGACTAGAGTGCAATTAAAGACCTGTGCTTATGTGACTGACGGTGGCCGTCTTGAGAAGTGGAGAATCTTTGGAAAACGGCTCATAAAAAGGACAAGGACGTGAATGGTTTTTCAAGTCGGAATGTAAAATTACGGTAATATCGCGTGAACATTTTACATGAAATTCTGTCAGTGCGAGGGGGAGATGCAGGGACGCCACCAGGCACGCATGAAAAATACAAGGTTAATATTTTAGGTCAGTTTAATAAATAATCACAAAACTATCACAAAAATTAAGTATCTTGGGGATGACCGAGGGTCACAAGGAAAATCTCAGACCCGGCCCTGTGGCGGGGGGTGCTGCAGCACCCTCAGCACCCCTAGGCCATGGTAGCACCTAGGATAGCAAATTTCACTAAAGGAGGTAGAGCTTTTTCGCATTTAGCTCCTAAACTCTGGAATAGGCTTCCTGATAACGTTCGGGGTTTAGACACACTCTCTCTGTTTAAATCTAGATTAAAAACATCTCTTTAGCCAAGCATTCACATAATATATTTGATGACCTTGTACTTGAGTTATATCTGATCATTTGCGCATTATCATTCTTTTGCTTAGGTTGAACACATTTTTGCTTGATTGAAACAGCAGCTACGCTAATTTTGTCTCTATTTGCTTCTCTGTTTCTGATACATGACTGTTTTTATATTTTGTGATAGTTGTTCATGAGTCCCTTGTTGGTCCTGAGCAGTTCAACTGCCTGCTGTTCTTCAGAAAAATCCTCTAGCTCCTGCACATTATTTGGTTTTCCAGCATCTTCTGCATATTTGAACCTTTTCCAAACTTGACTATGATTTTGAGATCCATATTTTCACACTGAGGACAACTGAGCGACTTGTGGAGTATATGTAAACATCTGTTATGTGAAATAGCTTATTCAGGACAGTACTAAATAAAAAATAACATGCAATTTTCATGGTCCCTCTTATTTTGTTTCAGTTATTAACATTTTGCACATTCTGCAAGGGGTATGTAAACTTATGAGCACAACTGTATTATAGTATTTACAACACTTTGTTAATGAATGCTACTGCATACTGTAGGTATTAACTATAGTGAACTGATAAAGTGTAATAAATACTATAGTACCTATATTTAAATTTTTACTACAGGAAACTGTAGGGTATTGTAGTTTAATATACCTTATAGTCGTATAAGACGTACAATATTGGGTTAAATAATTTATTTATATTACTATAGTTGTTAAATTACCACAGCAACTATACAATTACCACAACAAATTCATTCAAGTACTTTACTATAGTATGGTTCAAAAACACTATAGTATTTACTATAGATTACTTTAGTATTTTTCAGAGCTGAATTACCTCTTGAATTATTGCACTAGATAAAACTGATTTTCCAAAATTATTGAGGCATGATGCAAAATTATTTAAGTGTGCAGTGACATTAACTTCATTTGGCAAATGCATTAAGATACATGATTGATAAAAGGATGCAAACTACAAGACTTTTCCAAGGAAATGTTTCAGTGGGAATCTCGTGAAAGATCATTCCCTTCCTCTATAATAGCTGTTGCTGTATGTTAGCATTTTGCCTGTTGTTGTGTGAGGAGGTTAGTGTGTTTCTCTGGCAGCTCCTCTCTCTCCAGCTTCACTCCTCTCCTCTATAGTAGCTGTTACTCTTTTTCTGTTAGCATGTTTGTTAGCATTAGCATAAACATGTCTGTTGTTGTGTGAGGAGGTTAGTGTTTGTCTTACCTGTCTGGCAGCTCCTAATCTCTCTCTCCAGCTTCACTCCTCTCCTCTATAGTAACTGTTACTCTTTGTCTGTTAGCATTAGCAATAACATGTCTGTTGTTGTGTGAGAAGGTTGTGTTTCCCACAATCTGTTCGTCTCCTCATATCTCTCCAGCTGTACCCCTCTCTTCTGTAGTGCCTCTTTGTGTAGTGCCTGTTTTTCTTTGTCTATTAGTGTGCTTGTTATAGTTTCTCACCAGTCTGGCGGCTCCTCATCTCTCTCTCTAGCTGCACTCCTCTCCTTTATTGGAGCTATTGCTGTATGTTTGTCTGATAGCATTAGCATGCCTGTTGTAGTGTGAGGAGGTTCAAGTGTTTCTAGGGTTGCCACCTTCAGCAAGGCAAAATAAGGGACACCCATCCCCCCCCCCCCCCACCCCACCCCACCCCCCAGAACACATTAATATTGTTATTTTAAATTTGATTATTAATTATTATTAGTCTTTTTTTCGACAGTTCTGCAGCTGTTGCCTGGATGGGATTATTTATTTTTTTTATTATTATTTTTTTTATTCATTTGTTCAAATTAGGACTGCATTATTATGTAATTATTTGCCCCATTTATCTAAATAATTTAGCATTTTTAAAAATGCCAAATTGTATATGACATATATGATTATTTATTATATATACGTTTATGATTAATATAAATGATAAATTAATAAATTGGGTCTAACATTAATTATAATCTGTTCATTGGTCTAATAATGTCTAAAAATAAAATAATTATGTAAGCTCTGATAATGTGTGGAATATTATATTAACAGACGATCCAAATTTTAATAAAACAATAGGCCTATACCTTTAGAAGCACGGGTGTGTCTGTCACTTTAAAGGTATGGTTCACCCAAAAATGAAAAAAAAGTGGAAACACTTAAGGAGTTTCGAAGTCATCGTCGGATTTGTTGAATTATACAGGATTTCCGGGAGACGTGTGTGTCGCGTTCTTTAACGTTCCACCTGGAAACAAAGATGGTGTGACTCCAAACCCCCTCACGAAAGAAGAAAGCCATCGTGTTTACAGCTGTGACGACAAATGCTTATCAGGATCAAATAAACGCTGGATTTTCAAAAGTATGTGAAATATTAAAAGTTCGCAGCATAGAATCTTTAAAATACGTCTGAGAGTTTTACACACCGGTCTGTTATTGTAGCGACATTTCCACATCCCGAAACGTGACGCTGAACGAAACGAACTGTGACTGGTTGTTTGACATGTCGGTCAAACGGCGTCATGGGCGGGCCTTGGCCAATGAAAGTTACCATAGATTCCAGAACAATACTATCAGAGTCATTGGGGACCAAAAACTGTTTGGTTACCCACAGGCACATAGCCAGCTATGAGGCCACCGAGGTCCGGACCTCAGTAAATGTTTCATGTTCAAAAATAAAATTTGTTCTCTGAATGACTAATTTGCTGTTAAACTCCTCATATGAATGTCTGCATGACATGTATAATTCAGTTTAGATATTTTGCAAGAATTTTAGCGTCTGTGGTATGAAAATGATCGTTGCGAGATGCTGACGAAGTAAACGAGACTTGCCTTTTCCACTTAATTTGACACTTTAGAAAGTTAATAAAGTAGGAAGTTCGTAGTTTAGGGTCAGCAGGTTTAGCGCATGCTGTGCTCGCGTGAAAGGGCTTTTAACGGACAGAGTTCTGGAGACTGTCGCTATGGAAACAAAGATGCCAAAATAATCACGCGCAACAGAGCTTCTCTAATACTTATTATGAAATTGATTTAATTATAATTGCTATTAGTATTATAACCAGTGCAAAATACATATTTGTTGATTCAACGATGTGTTGGCCCTTTGTAAAATACGGGACAAATCACTTCTTGATACGGGACACATCATTTTACCTTTAACCCTTAAATGCATACCTCGGGTCTTTAGTGACATGGTACATCATTCTCTACCCTCTCCCTCCATTTTTTAAAGTTAGACATCAACTTTCTTAGTATTCCTCAGTCTATTCATTATAAACAATATAACAAGAAAAAAAATAGTAAAATATAAAAGAATGCCTGTTTTCTATTTAATTTTTTGTAAAAAGTGTATAGGGTCGCTAGAGACCCGAGGTATGTAAATGTGTAAGTATTTTTTTCTGCGCAACTATATCAGAATCAGAATCAGAAAGAGCTTTATCGCCAAGTATGCTTGTGCATACAAGGAATTTGTTTTTGTGTCATAAACTTCCAGTACACAGAGACAACAACAGCACACAGACAATAAAAATATGATGACAATAAAAATTACACATATGTAAATATAAATAGACAAAAATTTGAAAAAAATAAATTGAGAGATAAGTGGTATGTACAGTTGTGCTATAGATGATAAAATGGAATAGAATAGAATGAGAAGCAGGTATGTGGTAAGATGGAGGTGGTAACAAACAAATATTAGGTTATTGCACATTGTTATTGCATAATGGGGGGAACATTTAACTGTTCATTAAATAGATTGCCTGGGGGAAGAAACTGTTCTTGTGCCTCCTGGTATTCGGTGCTCTGTAGCACCGACCAGATGGCAGGAGTTCAAAGAGGGGATGGCTTGGATGTGAGGGATCCAGAGTGATTTTCTGAGCTCTTTTCCTCACTCTGGATGTATACAGTTCTTGAAGGGTGGGCAGGGGAGCACCAATAATCCTCTCTGCAGTCCGGATCATTCTCTGTAATCTTCTGGTGTCTGATTTTGTAGCTGAGCCAAACCAGACAGTTATTGATGTGCACAGAACAGACTCGATGACGGCTGAGTAGAACTGTTTCAGCAGCTCCTGTGGCAGGTTAAACTTCCTCAGCTGGCGAAGGAAGTACAAACTTTGTTGGGCCTTTTTTACAATGGAGTCAATGTGAGTGTCCCACTTCAGGTCCTGGGAGATGATGGACCCTAGGAACTTGAATGACTCCACTGCAGCCACAGTGCTGTCCATGATGGTGAGTGGGGAGAGAGCAGGGGGATTCCTCCTGAAGTCCACTATCATCTCTACAGTTTTGAGCGTGTTGAGCTCCAGGTTGACTGCACCAGACAGCCAGCTGCTCAACCTCCTGTCTGTAAGCAGACTCATCACCGTCCTGGATGAGGCCGATGAGTGTGGTGTCATCTGCAAACTTCAGGAGCTTGACAGAGGGGTCTCTAGAGGTGCAGTCGTTGGTGTAGAGGGAGAAGAGCAGTGGGGAAAGAACACATCCCTGAGGGGCGCCAGTGCTGATGGTGCGGCTGTTTGACATGAATTTCCCCATTGTCACTAGCTGTTGCCTATCTGTCAGAAAGCTGGTGATCCATTGACAGATAGAGCTAGGAACAGAGAGCTGGGTTAGTTTGGTCTGGAAGAGTGTTGGAATGATGGTGTTGAAGGCCGAGCTGAAGTCCACAAACAGGATCGTCACATAAGTCCCTGCTTTGTCCAGGTGTTGCAAGAGGTAATGCAGTCCCATGTTGACTGCATCATCCACGGATCTGTTAGCTCGGTAAGCAAACTGCAGGGGGTCCAGTAGGGGTCCTGTGATGTCCTTCAGATAAGCCAGAACCAGTTTTTCAAACGACTTCATGACGACAGACGACAGGTCTGTAGTCGTTAAGTCCTGTTATCTTGGGGTTCTTTGGGATGGGGATGATGGTGGAGCGTTTGAAGCAGGCAGGGACTTCACACAACTCCAGAGATCTACTGAAGATCTGTGAAAAGATGGGGGCCAGCTCGTCGGCACAGGTTTTCAGACAGGCTGGTGTCACACTGTCTGGGCCTGGTGCTTTTCTTCTTTTGTTCTTTCTGAAGACCTGGCGCACGTCATCTTCACTGATCTGCAGTGGAGGAGGGGGGGAGAGGGGGGTTGCTGGAGGTGCTAACGGTTGTGTAGAGAGATGGTCAGAACAGGTGTGGGGGGTTTCGAATCTACAGTAGAACTCATTCAGGTCTTCAGCAAGTTGTTGATTCGCCTCAGTGCTGGGGGATGGTGTCTTGTAGTTGGTGATGGCTTTCAGACCTTTCCACACTGAAGCTGGGTCATTCGAAGTGAACTGATCTTCTAACCTTTTTGCATAGGTCCTTTTAGCCACTCTAATCTCCTTGTTCAGTGTGTTCCTGGCCTGATTGTACAAGACTCTATCCCCATTTCTGTAGGCATCCTCTTTGGCCTGACGAAGATGTCTGAGTTTTGCTGTAAACCATGGCTTGTCATTGTTGAATGTTAAATAAGTCCTGGTAGGAATGCATATATCCTCACAGAAACTGATATATGAAGTGACAGTCTCTGTGAGCTCGCCCAGATCAGTGGCGGCAGTTTCAAAAACACTCCAATCAGTCGAATAGAAACAGGCTTGTAAAACCCGCTCTGTTTCTTTGGTGCATCTCTATACAGTCTTTACTACAGGTTTAACAGATTTAAGTTTCTGCTTGTAGGTCGGTATGAGATGAACTAAACAGTGATCAGAGAGTCCTAAAGCTGCCCGTGGAACAGAGTGATATGCCTCCTTTATCGCTGTGTAACAGTGATCCAATATATTACTGTCTCTGGTGGGACATGTGATGTGCTGTCTGTATTTTGGCAGTTCACGGGAGAGATTTGCTTTATTAAAGTCCCCAAGAATGATTAAAACAGAATTCGGGTGTTGTTGTTCTGTCTCTGTGATCTGATCAGCGAGTTTTTGTAAAGCTGAGCTCACGTGCGCTTGCGGAGGAATGTAAACACTCACAAGAATGAATGAGTGAAACTCATTGAAAACGACAGTTTTGATTGAGATTGTGAATATGAGATCGTGAATATGAGACAGATACTGAATGTACTGTGAAAGTGCGCTCTGACGATGACAGCGATGGTAAAATCATCTGCTCAAACTGAACCCTTTTAAGTTTCAAAAGGTAATGAAATATGCTTTATTTTATTCTTCTGTAATTGTTTTTAAAATATAAAGAGTTTTTTTTGCTATTACAGCAGTTAGAGATCCATCTGTGCTGCATATATAGGTCCGGGTTGCTAAAGACCCGAATATGTAATAATGATTGGCGAAACATTCATGCATTTAAGGGTTAAATACGGGACGTTTCCGTATTTTAAGAGACAGGTGGCAACCCTAAGTGTTTCTCATCTCATCTCTCTAGCGGCACTCCTCTCAGTCAACTGCTAAAATGTATTTATTTATTTATTTACTTATTTTTTGCAAATTCAAATTTACCCACGTGCTCCTATTAAGTTTATTAGGCAGGTTCATAAAAATTGTCTGCTTTCTTATAATAATAAAAAATGACTCTTTGTCAAAGTTTAGCTTTTTTTTTTTTTTTTGTACTGTAGTATCGTGTGTGTTTTTCCTCCACTGTGGATGTGCTGTGGCGTCACCTCTTCAGTTCTTGTGTGTTTTTTGCTTTTTAACTCATTTTTTAAAAACGCAAATGTTCTGCATTGGGAATGTGTGGAAGGTTTGGTACTTTATTTTTGTGTGTGTGTGTGTGTTTTTTTGTGTATTTTGTGTTCAGCGTTGTGGTGGATTTAGTGATTTTTTTTTTTGTTGTTGACAAATTAAAAAGTATTGATTTTATCATTTCCCCATTCATTTCAGTGTGGGGTCTCCTGAGACTTTTTTTCCCCTCACACCAACATGCAAACAGATATCAATCCAATTGAGATGATGATAGATCCAAGTGTGAGCTTTATTAAAACAAAACGTGGTCAATACAGGCAAGGTCCAAACACCAGCAAAACAGTAATATCCAGGGCAAAACAGAAGCGTAATCCAAAAGCAAGCAATGGTCAGGGCAGGCAGCAAATATCCACAAAACACAAGGCAACAGTCCAAGGTCAAAATCCAAGAGAGCAGCCCAAAGTAACAAAATAAACAAGGCAATGACAATGACAATGACAATGAAACAAGACTTTGCAAAATAAGGAAACCGCTCAGCAGAGTCCACTGCGGCAAAACAATACTTCGCAACCTCTGTTTAGCATGGCCCAGCTTAAATGGCCGCCAAACAGGAAGTCACCATAGAGGAAGCAGAGGGAGCGATAACAGTCAGTGCAGCGGTGAGAGCTCCCTCTGCTGGTTTGGCATTACAGAAAACCACTGATTTAATGAAACTTATCAAATTTGCATTGTACACAATAGTGTGTTCTACATTGTGAAAGAGCTCTGCGATTGGCACAAAGAGCATTATAGAGCTGTACTCAGCCCACAAGGACATGAACTCTTGTGGCAGTCGGTGAACTTCTTGGTACGTATCCTAGTTGCCTACAGAATTGGATCAGTTTGCATGGTGACTTTACTACCCCACCTCTTATTTCAAAGTAAATGTGCATCTTGCTTTGTATATTTACATATAATTTAGATCTGTGATGCCTGTTGTATGTAGGGGTATGCATCGAATCCACCCTCATATTTTATCGAAGAATTTTTTTGTGATTTCACCGGAATGACTAGAGTGTCTTTATTTATTAGCAATAGATTGAAGCACTCGTTTGTGTGAAGACTTTGCGCACAAGCTACAAGAGAACACTTTTGCTTTCCACCATTGATAACAACACCAATGAACACTCAGCAGAAACAACACATTCCACCGTATTCCTCGCATTTAACAAACAAATAACGTGGATGTACCTAATAAAAATGGAAGTCAATCTCCCATTGACTAGCAGAGTATTTGTGTCCCCGATATATTTCAAAAAGTGGTGGGGACATGTCCCACCCACAAATTATGCCTATATATGTACAGTCATGGCCAAAAATATCGGCACCCTTGGTAAATACGCCCAAAGAAGGCTGTGAAAATTAGTCTGCATTGTTAATCCTTTTGATCTTTTATTTAAAAAATTCACAAAAATCTAACCTTTCATTGGATAATAAGAATTTAAAATGGGGGGAAATATCATTATGAAATAAAAAAAATTTCTCTAATACACATTGGCCACAATTAACGGCACCCTTTTATTCAACACTTTTGGAAACCTCCATTTGCCAGTTTAACACCTCTAAATTTTCTCCTATAATGCCTGATGAGGTTAGAGAACACCAGACAAGAGATCAGAGACCATTCCTTTATCCAGAATCACTCCAGACCCTTTAGATTCCCAGCTCCATGTTGGTGCTTCTTCTTTTCAGTTCACCCCACTCATTTTCTATAGGGTTCAGGTCAGAGGACTGGAATGGCCATAGCAGAAGATTGGCTTTGTGCTCAGTGACCCATTTTTGTGTTGTTTTTGAGGTTTGTGTTTGGATTATTGTACGGTTGGAAGATCCAAACATGGTCCATTATAAGATTTCTAACAGAGTCAGTCACTTATTGATTTTTTAGCTGTTGGTATCTGATAGAATCCATGATGCCATGTGTCTAAACAAGATGTCCAGGACCTCCAGCAGAAATATAGGCCCACAACATCAAAAACACAGCAGTATATTTCATTGTACACATGGGGTACTTTTTATCCTTGTGTTCATCAAACCCATCTTGAGTGTTTGCTGCTAAAAGCTCATTTTTTTAGTTTCATCTGACCATAGAAGCCAGTCCCATTTGAAGTTCCAGTAGTGTCTGATAACTGAATATGCTGGAGTTTGTTTTTGGATGAGCTAGGAGAATTTTTCTTGAAACCCTCCCAAACAACATGTGGTGATGTAGGTGCTGTTTGACAATTATTTTTTAAGGTTTTCTGACCCTGAGACTCAACTATTTTCTGCAATTCTCCAGCTGTGCTCCTTGGAGAGTCTTTAGCCACTCAAACTCTCCTTCTCACTGTGCATTACGATGATATAAACACACGCCCTCTTCCAGGCAGTTTCGTAACATTTTATGTTGATTGGAAATTCTTAATTATTGCTCTGATGATGGAAATGGGATTTTTTTACTGCTCTAGCTTTTTTTTAAAGCCATTTCACTAATTTGTGAAGCTCAATTATCTTTTGCTGCACATCAGATGATTAAAGGAATTTGGGCTTTGTTTTCCCTCCTATTTATATTTCTGTGAAACAGGAAGCCATGGCTGGATAATTTCATGTTCATAATCACCCTGGAGTGCTCAAAATTGTGAATATGAATGAGAATATACTTGAATATGAATGAGATATTTTACTCATAAGAATTTCTAGGGGTGCTAGTAATTTATTTCATAATGACATTTCCCCCCATTTTAAATTCTTATTATCCAATGAAAGGTTAGATTTTTGTGAATTTTTAAAATAAAAGATCAAAAGGATTAACAATGCAGATTAATTTTCACAGCCTTCTTTGATCATATTTACCAAGGGTGCCGATATTTTTGGCCATGACTGGATGTGTACTGATGGTGTTACAGTTAAAGTTTATGCAAATAAACCATCAGAGACCTACAAAACTTGTGTTGTTCTGCATCAGAAAGTGAGAAACCTTCCTTGGATAAGAAGCTTGCCAATGCCATTTTTAGTATGTGTTAAGAAAGTTTTTTTAGCTCTTTATCTTTCGATGCCGTCCGAATATCTCAGTCCTTGCATTCATGAAGACATGGGCCCATGGAAAGAATTATGAACAAGACGCCAATTGTCTTTTCACAAACTTCTTCCAAGTTTATTGTTACATCCATACATTATATAGTTTCATTGCTAGGGGTGGTGCAGTGGTACATCCAATGAGAATTATACACCACATCTGTGGTACTCAGGCCAAGAAATATACGTTATATAAAATGGAAGTCTGGCAAGAAAGTTCTGGACATATTAGGGATACACTTGGACAGAGAGAACTACATCTTTATGCCAAGTGTCAATAGTACAGACTAAACTCAGTCACCTCCGAGTTAGGAGGCACCCCCTCCTCCGTTGAACATTTGAACTCCATTTAAGATGTATGTATGTGAGGATAAGAGAGATACAGTCAAACATAAGAGAGAGAGAGAGCGAGAGGAGGGAGTGAGACACAGAGAGAATGGGGAAAAACACGTATGGGAGGAGGGAGCGATCAGAAGAAAAGTGAGAAGGGAGGAGGGATTGCATAGAGGCAAACTCACAGAAACATCTGGCAGAGAGCATGATATATTTTAACAGTTCCCCCATTTGTTTATATAATAAACACCGTAAAGGCTCTCTGCCCAATTCCCCTTCTCTTAACATTCAATCAACATTTTTCTCATCCCACTTAAAATCAGCACATATAACAGTTCTAGTCATCAAGGCACTTACGAGCATCTTTTACCAACTTGTAAATCAAGACAAAAATCATTCTGAAGTATTCGCTACTTCCCTTGCCTATAATTCCTACTCATTCCTAGACATATTCAGTAAACCTTCATTAATCAGCATCCGTATCAGGGATGTATGGGATGTATGCAACACAATATTCCTACGATAACACATAAGCCTTGTAGCTTTTCCTTGGCCTCAGATTTAACAATATGGTTGGCTGGTCACTAAGCAGATGTATAGTATAACTTCATTATCTAGCCAGTTTTCCTCACCCATCTCTTCAAAGAAATATGTACAGGTGAGCAGGATTTCAGTACAGCCAGGCATATTACCAGTTTTGCAGCCATGGCCTAATACTTTTAGTAATAGTCTTGCAAGTTCTAATTTTCTTCACATAATTCCCTATCTAAACATTATATTTTAGATTGCAAAATTTCAATGCTTTACATTACATTGTTCACATCTTTGGTTTCTAAAAGGTTATGAATACCTATTTATTACCAACTAGATATTCGTAAGGTATGAGACCTTAACCAGGACAATCAGATTTGGGCCAATATAAGAACTAACCCCTATGTCTCCTGGACTTCTGCGGTGTCGAGGACTTACTACAGCTCTTAGGCTTTTAGTGTCAGGAGGCCTTCTAGATGTGGTCAGATTTTTCCACTCATATAATGTATGCTACCATTTTAATTTTAGCCTGTGATAGTAATGTATCCAGTGTAAGTGTCAAGTTAGTCTAACAAATTAACTTTTAAAGTCTATTTCAATACTATAGACCCATGCAGTAACTCGAGTCAGCTAAAACAACAACATTATCAGTAATGTCAAACAAACAGACAATCAATCTAAACCACATCGCAATCTTCATTCCATGCTGTATCAGAATGAGGTCAGGATCAGGATTATTAAATCAGTCTCTCTTGCATTCTCCTTGTTCTATTGAACATTGAGTTGCTCCTCAATCTATCCTTGATTCCGGCTGGCTCTTTATCAGTTGGAGCAAACAGCGGGCTTTTAATCCACCAGTTGAGTTTGCTCATTCTCCGCGTTGGTCCCCCTAGGGGACTCTTCTGCCCCTGCCAGGGTTAGAGGCACGCCTGGTGTGAACTCAGGGTGTTTCTCCTTTCAACAGCGTTAAGGTAACACCGAAACCATGTATCTCACTCTGTCAATCCAGATTAGCAGAGTAAACCATCCTTGATATCAGAAGAACTACTTCTACCTGTGAAAGGAGATCTTAAAATGCTTTTGTTAGGGACAACACATGTTTACTTCTCACCCAGTCGATCCTTGTTGTAGTGACCTGTGAGGAAAAAAATTACTGTGGCCTGAGGGCTGTCCATTTTTCCTATAACACCAGCAGATTGACAGGTCTGGAACCCATATCATTCCAATTTCAGTCAATATCATTTATAATCTTATCTGATTTCTTTCATATTCCCCCTGTATACCACGTCTAGGTGGTATACACTAAATTTAAATTCATCTCAATTATTTCTGTGTTGTTTAAAGGTGTCTCACTATTCATCAAATAGTTTCTTTAACATGACTTTTTTTTTTTTTTCTTCTTCTGTGAAACACTCAGCCCACATGTAACATGTTAACAAGCACAATGTATTTCATACATTTGACACAGAATCAATTTGATGAAGTCCATCATGACATCCTGAAAGGGAAAAAGTTAAATATGGGGTGGACAGGGCAAGCCTTCTTGCTCTGCCTTCCCATGTTTTACCCTGCGCAGGTGTGGCACTTTTTCTTTCTGCCACAAAAATGTCCCAGGCCAGGATAATTAGCCAAATTAATCCATAGCCATTATTTCTCGGGCATAATCTACATTGTATGCCCTCTTTGAAAATTTGAAAACAGCTGTTCATGGCAGTTTGTCTGCCTTGGTGCACCATCACTCACACACTTTCACACACTCTCACACACCCCACCTCTGGCCAGAGCATCATCTCTTTTTGTCACTGCCTCCAAAGTCAGTAAACTGAATGGGGAATGTATGTTGTTAGGGTGGAATACCACCAAGTCTACTCGAATAAAACAATTTCGATAATGACAGACACTACTCAACGTAGGCACTGCGGCTTTCCCCTTGCGACAGTGTCTAAACGTTGGACTAAAACAGTTGGACGATGTCCATCACAATGGGGTTGAATTTCATCTCGCGGTCATGAACCCAAATATTTTCAATATTTTGTCCAAATAAACTTTTAGGCCTAGGCATGCCATAGTTAAAAGAACCAATTTTAATTTCTGAAATATAATTCATTATTCAACTGTGCACTTTTCGCCTTTATTATCTCTTCCTATTGCTCATGAGCTGCTCTAAAAGATTGGAGAACTCTGCATGATCTTGGATCCATGGCCAATAACATTAACATCATGTTACCGCAATCTCTGGGTAGGACAGCATTTGTGATTTTCCGAATTTAGAATTTTTAGTATTATTACTGAAATTCAGCCCTAGGAAATATCTATTAACCAAGATGGAGTGACCAGTTTCATTGTTTTACCATCCATATTTTGATCTTGGACACTTTGTGCGCCTCTATTCCCTTATTTATTTATTTTTTAAGGAATCCTGGAGAGTTTATCAGCTTGACAAGAAGCTCTGTCTTTAAATCAGAGTCTAAACTCTCTATATTTCACAGTATCTTCTCTCTATGCTAAATCCAGTCCAAATTTTAGCTGACTGAGAAATCAGGCAAACACATTCCTTCTTTCTATGGTGTTGGACTGGTGCCTATTAAAAGAAAGCAGTGCGTTGTTAGTTGAACAGATTACAAAGAACTGCTATAAAACCAGTGAATTATCAAGTTGCAAATTAATATGACAAATTAAAAGTTGAGGCGGTCTCTGTAGTGATCATTGTATATGCAGTACCTGCCCACGAGGGAAGAGGTAAAAGTCTCTGATATCATCAGTCAGTTGAACATGTTTTGGCTGTTTTAGCGTCTCTCTCTTCATGCAGTGTCTTCCGGTCTGACACTCGGTGATGAGGATCTGGTGGGGCATCGGAGTTTTGACTCGGAATGCAGTTATCTTCCTCTCTGCCTCTCATGGCAGATTTTTCATGTCTGCATTGTTTCTCAGTCTTTCTCCATTCTAACCCCTGAAGTGTCGGATTCCTCTTATAGGGGGGTTTAGCTGATCACCCATCAGCTTTTCCTGTTCTCCACAGCCATAATGTCTCTTTCTTCATGTTGCGTCGCCCATTGGCAGCTGTCCCAGAAGGCATCTGGTTTCTTCTCTAAAATGAACACTCAAGAAAACCGCATTGTAAATTTTGACCACAACTGCATATAAGCAATCTGTGCTATGGTCAGTCATCTTGTGCAACTGTCCAAAATTTAAGGAATCTCATCCAGTTAACAATATATATAGCAGTTCTTTATTCCATTTTAATAAAGCAAGTTCTTCTTTGCGAGAAAAGAGCAAACAATTCCTTCTTTGCAGAATGCAGAAAAGAGCAGTAACCTATTCTGTCTGATCTGAGCATATCATACTTCTATAAGCCTTATAAATACCTCAGCATGATGCATTGTATTATAACTTCAGACTGAAATCTTGTAAATAGTCTAGCAAATGTGGCAAAGTCAAGAAAAAAATTCATTTTCTTCTTTTCTCTTTTTTTTTTATTTTTATTTTTTTTTTTATTATTATTAGCTGAAAACGGCCGTTCAAAGTAGTCACTCAATCTTGTTCTCATTGATCACAATGCACAAGTTATTTCAGTTAACACAAACTAAAGTCGTAATCTCTGCACTATATCACATTTCAAGCTGTCCCCCAGGGATAACGGACACAAACTTCATACATCTAAAGATAACAAGATGTAATACAAACTATATCTTTGAAGACCTGTATTTAACATTATACTGTTTATTAAGTTATCAACATAATTCTCTCCTGGCTCCCACATTTCATATAAAGTATAACCTTTAACTTTTCGGAGCCAATAAATAACTCAAATCTCATGAAAAAAAATCTTTTCAGCCAAGTTATCTAAATACAGTTGTAAATCTCTGCTCTATACATTGTCATCCACATAATCAACCGTATTGTCTCCTAATTTTAGATTTGCTGGTGACTGACAATGCTTTCAAAAATAGCAGCGCACTTGATCTAACACAGCAGAGACAGAACAAAGCAAGAGTAGATTCATTTAAAACTTCACTACATCCAAGTGAACTGAGAATGGCAAATAGCCAGTAGAATTTGTACTAAACAATTTTCTGAAACATACTAATCTGCTGTTTCATCCGTCCTGTCCAGATCAAGTGACATAGACAATTAGAAGAATTGTTATTTAGCAGTTTATTTGTTTTAGTGCCTTGCAAGGACTTCACTATACCAATTTTCTTATCGCATTTAGAAAATCATTCAATCTTGAAAGGACTGAGAATCTCAATGTGAGAATAGGTAACAAAGATAGCTTTTCACGAAGCACCCATTCCTTTTTTAAGAATGGGTAATGAAAAAGGTATTTTGCAAAACATCTATTCTCCTTCCCACATATAAATTGTGAGGATAACCAATCGGTCGCGATCCGATATCCCATACTATAGCCTACGTCCCGTATATCTTAAAATACGAGGATAATACACTCTGCCAAATATGGTAGAGTGTAAATTCACGGCACGAAAATGTGCTCAATTTCTTAACAGACAGTAAGAATAATTCATTAAAGATTATTTCTCACCTGTCTGTAGAAATTCCCGGAAAGACGAGCCCCCATTCGTTAAGAAAGTTTTTTTAGCTCTTTATCTTTCGATGCCGTCCGAATATTCTCAGTCCTTGCATTCATGAAGACATGGGCCCATGGAAAGAATTATGAACAAGACGCCAATTGTCTTTTCACAAACTTCTTCCAAGTTTATTGTTACATCCATACATTATATAGTTTCATTGCTAGGGGTGGTGCAGTGATACATCCAATGAGAATTATACACCACATCTGTGGTACTCAGGCCAAGAAATATACGTTATATAAAATGGAAGTCTGGCAAGAAAGTTCTGGACATATTAGGGATACACTTGGACAGAGAGAACTACATCTTTATGCCAAGTGTCAATAGTACAGACTAAACTCAGTCACCTCCGAGTTAGGAGGCACCCCCTCCTCCGTTGAACATTTGAACTCCATTTAAGATGTATGTATGTGAGGATAAGAGCGATACAGTCAAACATAAGAGAGAGAGAGAGCGAGAGGAGGGAGTGAGACACAGAGAGAATGGGGAAAAACACGTATGGGAGGAGGGAGCGATCAGAAGAAAAGTGAGAAGGGAGGAGGGATTGCATAGAGGCAAACTCACAGAAACATCTGGCAGAGAGCATGATATATTTTAACAGTATGATACTTCTTACATTTATTTTTTAATCACTGTATTGTGTACAGTTGTGTGAACTGTGGCAATGGAAATGTTTCTTTTAATTGTTTTTGATTGAAATATTAATTTACATTTACATTTAGTCATTTAGTAGACGCTTTTATCCAAAGTGACTTACAAATGGGGACAATAGAAGCAATCAAAACCAACAAAAGAGCAACAACATGCAAGTGCTATGATAAGTCTCAGTTAGCATAACACAGTACACATAGCAAGTTTTTTTTTTTAAGAAAACGAGTAGATAGAATATATAAAAAATAAACTTTTTTATTTATTTTTTTTCTTAAAGAAACAAGTAGAATAGAAAAAAGGAAGCTAGTGTTAGTTTTTCAAGAAAAGCTAGCAGTTAGAGAATAAATATGCAATTGATAGAGGGTCAAGTGTGTGTGCTTTTTTTTAATAAAAAGAAGACAGATAAAATAGAATTAGAACAGAGAGTGCTAGAGTTAGAGGGTAAAATAAAGATGGAAGAGATGTGTTTTTAGCCGTTTATTGAAGACGGCTAAGGATTCAGCTGCTCGGATTGAGTTGGGCAGGTCATTCCACCAGGTGGGAAAAGTTTATGAAAAAGTCTGTGAAAGTGATTTTGTGCCTCTTTGGGATGGCACAATAATGCGTTGTTCACTTGCAGAACGCAAGCCTCTAGAGGGGACATAGGTCTGAAGTACTGAATTTAGGTAAAGGGGTGCAGAGCCAGAGGTGGTTTTGTGAGCAAACATTAATGCCTTGAATTTTATGCGAGCTATTGGTAGCCAGTGCAAATTGAGGAACAGAGGTGTGACGTGCATTCTTTTCAGCTCATTAAAGATTAATCTTGCAGCGGCATTTTGGATTAATTGTAGAGGTTTAATGGAATTGGCTGGAAGACCTGCCAAGAAAGCATTGCAATAGTCAAGTCTGGACAGAACAAGAGCTTGAACAAGGAGTTGTGTTGCATGTTCCGAAAGAAAGGACCTGATCTTCCTAATATTGTATAAAGCAAATCTGCAGGACCGGGCAGTTTTATCAATGTGGTCTGAGAAATTCAGCTTATCATCAATCACAATTCTCAGGTTTCTGTCTGTTTTTGAAGGAGTTATGGTTGATGAGCCTAACTGGAAGGGGAAATTGTGATGAAGTGATGGGTTTGCTGAAACTACAAGCAGTTCTGTCTTAATTAGGTTGAGTTGAAGGTGATGTTCCTTCATCCAGCAAGAAATATCTGTTAGACATGCTGAGATGTGAGCAGCTATCGTCAGATCATCAGGATGGAATGAGAGGTAGAGTTGAATGTCATCAGCATAGCAGTGATATGAAAAGCCATGTTTATGAATGACAGAACCTAGTGATGCCATGTAGACAGAGAAGAGAAGTGGTCCAAGAACTGAGCCCTGAGGCACCCCAGTAGCTAGATGTTGCGACTTGGATACCTCACCTCTCCAAGATACCCTGAAGGACCTATCTGAGAGGTAAGACTCACTGGAGTGCGGTTCCTGAGATGCCCTTTCTCAATAGGGTTGACAGGAGGATCTGGTGGTTGACTGTATCAAAAGCAGCGGACAGATCCAGCAAGATAAGTAATGAAGACTTGGAAGCCGCTTTTGCAAGTCTTAAGGGCTTCAACAACTGAGAGCAAGGCAGTTTCGGTCAAATGTCCACTTCTGAAGCCAGATTGGTTGCTGTCCAGGAGGTTGTTCTGTGTGAGAAATGCAGAGACTTGGTTGAACACAACTCGTTCAAGTCTTTTTGCAATTCGAGGTAGAATGGAAACTAGTCTATAGATCCCTAAAAGAGTTGGGTTAAGAGTGCGTTTCTTAAGAAGTGGGGTTATACAAGCCTGTTTAAATGCTGAGGGAAAAACTCCAGTGTGAAGGGATGTGTTAACGATGTGAGTGAGTGCAGGTACAACTGCAGGAGAAATGGCTTGAAGGAGATGAGATGGAATAGGATCAAGCAGACAAGTAGGATGACTGGAAAGGATTAGTTTAGTGACTTCTGCCTCAGAGAGTGGAGAGAAGGATGTGAACAAGTGTATGTTTGCTGGTAAGATGTGTTTGACAGTTTGTGGTGTGGAGAATTGTGCAGTGAGGTTTATAATTTTATTAATGAAGAATGTGGCAAAGTCGTCAGCTGTTAGAGTTGATGAAGGAGGGGGAGGAGGTGGACAAAGGAGGGAGGAAAATGTTTTAAAGAGCATGCGAGAGTCAGATGAATTGTTAATTTTGTCATGATAGTATGTCCTTTTAGCAGTGGAGACATTAGCAGAGAAGTCAGAGATGAGTGATCGATATAAATTAAGGTCAGTAGGATTTTGTGATTTCCTTTCTGCAGCCCTGAGCTTAGAACGATGTTCACTGAGAACGTCAGATAGCCAAGGGTTTAATGTAATTAAAGTGTAATTTAGATTACACTTTAAAGCAGTTTCCTATCGGCAGTATTAAGAAGCTGAAACAAACTAAACAATAGCTATGTTTCCATCCACCTATTTTAATGCGCATTTTGGACTATCGCATAAAAAATTCGCTGGATGGAAACGCCAAGATGCGCATAAATTCTGAAAATGCGCATAAAAAATTTATGCGCACAACTGAGTAGGATAAACTTTTTATCCGATAAGAAAAAATGCGCATAAACTACGATGGAAACACGTTTACCGAATAAATTCCAGCATGCGCATCAAAAAAGTCATGTGACTTTGCTTCAACAGATCATGTGATAACAAAAATGGCGGAAAGTGACAGGTATGTTTGGGTGGACGATGAGGTCCGAACACTTTTAAATATAATATTTGATAAAAAAGTGACAACAATTCTTGATGGAAAACAACGGAATGCGCAAATCTTCCAAGAGGTGCGAGCGGAGATGATTCTAAAAGGATATGACAAACCGTGGACTATTTTGCATAATAAATGGAAGAGTCTTAAGCAAAAATACATGGCTGAAAAAAGAAAACTCGGACGTAGTGGTGCAGGTGGCAAGAGCACATTTCGTTACTTTGACGACATGGATAGGATTCTTGGACAAAGGCCAATTGTTACGTCTCTTTCTTCCAACATAAACTCCGGTATGATTAACAAATTGTTTTTATAACTTTGGCTTGTTATAGGTTCATGCATTGAGGTGTAATAGTGTATGTTGACTTTTTTGTTTTTAGATGTCTCTTCTGTAGACAGCCCTGAGGACCCTGAAATTGAGGAGAACTCTGAAGGTAACCTTCTTTAAATAAACGTTTCCTTTACCTGAAAAGTACAACTTAAATCAGCATAAAAAAGCACAAAAACTACAACAATAATATGTATTGGTGCATGAATAATAAGCAACTGATAAAATTCTCCACCCCTAAATTATAGTAAAGGATTAACACATTTTGATGCAATAAATATGTTCATCCCTCTGAAACAGAGAAAACATCTTTCACAACATGTCTGTCTCTTTTAAAGTGTTTAGTGTTTAGGGTATATAATGAGTTATATTTGTAAGGTTTATTATAACTCCTTAACCACACCCCAGACCTCACTCGTTATGGCCATGACAGCGTGTAATTCCTGCATCTATTGCATTCCCACAATAGAATTGCAAGCAAAAAGCATACATACAAAATGAATAGTTTTAATAAACATGCACTGATGATAGATATGAGATTACTCTAAATGATGTTTTATAAACAAAGTTCAGGAGGAGCAGGTTCAAATTATCTACGCAATCAGCTTGAGAGCAGTATATTTTATTAATAGCAATTTGCCCTGCCCACTCACCCACATTTTACCCATGACTCCACAGAATTAGATTTAAATTTGAAAACCCCTGAGCTAGAGTCTGGCTATACAAAACAGAAAAAGTATGTTATGCTTATGTAGTGTTTACTGATTATTTTTATTTATTTTTTTTATTTATTTTTTTTTTTTAAATCTTTCTAACAGGTGATAGTAATAGCTCAAGACAATCCTCAATGTCAAGTACTCCTGTGACCTCATCTTCCCCTTCACCACTTACAAACGCACCATCTACACAAACCCTATGGAGGTCTTCCTCTCAGGCATCAGGAGGTCGTAAAAGAAGGCCTAACCCCGAGATGTTTTTTCAGCACTACAGAGAGCAGGCAGAAAAGGAAGAAAAAGTCCTACAAACCATGACCAACTTAATGGGTCAGGTGGTGCAATCTGTACAACGGTGTGCTGACGCAATGGAACGGCATGCCAGGGCTTCTGAAATGATGGCACACAAACAGGAGGGCACCTATGGCACCATGCAGAGTCACTCCTTTTATCCATACGTGCCACCGATCCCTTTTCATCCACCACCTACTCCTTTTCCTCCTCCTCCTACTGCTTTCAGCCAAACAGTCCAAAACCCTGCCACATCTACTGAAAGTGAAACCCAGGATGAATCTCACACAACATACTTTAATTTAGAGTGAATACGCTGAAAATTGTTCTGATCAAGGTTTGATTGTTTATTGAAGTTTCTCAGTTACACAATGTAAAAGTAAAAGGCCTTTCTGCTTATATGTGTTACTTAGGGCCAAGTAAGACTTTTTTTTATTTATTTTCTAATTTTTGTTAGTGTAAAAGAGTTATACAAATGAAACACTACTGGTTTTTTTTTTCCTGTAAAATCTGTACTGTACTGATTTTATAATTTACATTTCAGTTTTATATAAACCGCATCTGTCTAAACTTGGTTCTGTGTTGAACAAGACTGGTTGAAACAGTTACTTCAGTTTCAAATAAAAACTAAGTTACAGAAACAACAAACTGCTGCACTCTTTTTTTTATTTTTTACATCTCTCCTTTTTTTCTAAGGAGTGTTGCCATGAACTCTGCTTAGGTGTTGAACAAGAGCATCTCGAATTGCCAGGGCCTCATTACTAGGTACAGAATTGCACTGACGTGGAGGAGGCTGTGCAAGTGGTTCCAGAGGCTGTTCCTCATGAACACGATGTGGCCTCTGCTTTTCTCTCTCACACAAGTTATGTAAAATGCAGCAGGCAACCACAACTGTTGGCATGAATTTGTAGTCGATGTCGGAACGTTTAGCCAGAACACGCCATCTTGATTTCAAAAGGCCAAATGTATGCTCAACCTTCACACGGCTGCCACTCAGGTGAAGGTTGAAAGCTGCCTCCTCTGCTGATAGACAGGGACCAGAGAATCCTTTCATGAGCCAAGGAAGGAGGGGGTAAGCAGGGTCTCCTGCTGTTAGTAGAGGAACCTGTACACCTTCTACTTCAATCCAGTGTTGGGGATGATTTTGGGGATGTCTAAAAGTAAACAACGGTTTACATGACAAAGTTAAAGAAAAAACTTTTTTTGTACAGTGCAAATTCTCTTATCTAGACTACTCAGCTTCGTTGATTTGACAGTTCGTTTTAAATTAATTGTTAGAAAATCGATGGTTATTTTGTTAAAATCCATGGACATAAATATTGTGTGTGTGTGTGTGTGTGTGTAAATCTTACCTGTACAATTCAGATGTGACGAGTACTGCTGCATCGTGTGCGCTGCCAGGTGTCCCAACACACACATCCCTTATAATACAAAAATCATCAACAAGTGCTTGTAATATGATTGAGGGCCAACCCTTTCTGTTCACCTAATCCCTGTAACCCTCGGCTGGGGCCAAAACAGGAATATGGGTTCCATCCAAAGCTCCATATACTTGTGGTAAATGATGGGTGGTGTAGTTGCGTTCAGCTATCTCACGAGCCTCAGCCAGGTCTGGTAATTTTATGTAGTTGCTCATCATGTGTGCACGAATAGCCCGACACACAGAGTACACACAATGGTGAACTGTTGTTTTGCTGACGCCAAATGTCTCCCCCACAACTCTGTATTCGGCGCATGTAGCCAGTTTATACAGCGCAATGGCAATGCGCTTCTCTGTCGGAACTGGGGCGCGATGGGACGGCATTAATGGACTAACCAGCGGACCGATCTCATTGCACAACATCTGAAATGTTGTTTTTGTCACTCTAAAATGCCTTAGCCAAAGTCTGTCATCAAAGTGGTTCGGTATTATTACCTCCCAGAACTGTCTTGACCGGCTGCGCTGCCAAAGAGCAGTCTCCCGCCTCCGAAAGCAAGATGACACGACTGCGTTCATTGCGTTTCGTCTACGTGTTCTGAGACACAAATAATTTACTATATATGAAAAAAGGCCCACAGTGGCTTCTCCTACCGCAGCAATTTCCATTTTTCTTTTTGATATTTGGCACCAGTTTATCAGGAAGTGACGATTTTGTTCTCTTTGACTCGTTGGATGGAAACGGTGCTTTATTCGCATATGTTTTATGCGATATTCCAGTTTTGCGCATAATTTAAATTCGAATCTTTGGATGGAAACATGGCTAGTGAGAGCAAGCTGTTCAGGAAAGGATAGGATAAGACAGCAATTTGTAATCTAGTGGATTAGGTGATTGAATATTTTATCATCAAGGACCACCACATGTCTGTAAGGGTATAAGATGCAAAAAATGTTTGTATCAGTTTGTTAAATCAGGACAAAGAGTGGGGAGTCTCCAGGATTATGCAGTATTTTTATTTTTGGGAAACCTTTTCAAGTACATGATCTAACTAAATTCAAACTATATATAAATACTAGGGTGACCATACGTCCTCTTTTCCCCGGACATGTCCTCTTTTTGGACATACAAAAATGCGCCCGGCCGGGATTTCTTAATCGCCCAAAATGTCCGGGATTCAACTGTTTTCTTAACCCTCAATCTGTCCTTGGGGTCAATATGGCCCCAATAAATTTTTACTTAGTTTAAAAAAATGGTTCCCTTCATTTCAGTGGAATAAGATTTTGTAACTTTTCTACATTTTCTATCTATATTCACATAAAAAAACTGGGCGTTGTTTACAAATCTTGTCTTTGGGGTCAATATGACCCCACATTGAAATGAATGGGAAATGCGGGAAAAAAAATCTATATATTATTTTTTCATTTGTCAAAAAAAAACCAAAAAAAAAACCCAATAAATCTGGCATAAATCTGACAATTTCCACACAGAAATGAAGGCCTGGTACTAGAGCACAAATGCAATGTAGAAAAGACATGCTCACTCATACGCACGGACACACACACACACACACACATACACAAACACACACGTGTGACTGCAACAGAGCATTTTTATAGAAATTGGCAAATAAAATCAATAAATCCTGCATAAATCTGAAAAAGCCCACACAAAAACGAAGACCTGATACTAGAGCACAAACACACACACACACACACACACACACACACACACACCATTCATATTTACTTATTGCAGTTATTATTATTATTTTTTTGTGTGGTTTTTATTTACATTTTAAGTAAAATAAAATTGTTTTGATTTTACTTTTTAGATTGAAAAAATATGTGCCTGCAATCAAGTTTTAGTGACAACTTGTGTGGCATTTCTGCAAATTTATGTGGCATTATTGCAAAAGCAGGCACTTCAAAATACTTCAAACAACAAAAACAAATTCTAACCTTTGAGAAAAATACTGTTTTTAATGTATTTTATGATGTTTCAATATATATTTAAAAAATATATATCAGAAAAGTTGAGAGAGAAGCAGTTGGCTACTTCCAGAAAAATTAATGGATCTCTATGGGCCTCTGCTGGATATATATGGTCATTACACTTTTTATTTCAAAAATTGTCATTTCTACAAGTTTTTCTCTAACCAGCAGATGGCAGAATTCTACACCTAGATCAATATCCAGAAACAACTTATATCAAATTTAGATCATAATTTAAGTGATTTTTTCATGAAAATGTAATATTTCACATGCAAGCTAATGGTGTAGTTGAGGTATTTTGTGGTAAATAGGTACAAAAGTACTTCATATCTCCCAAAATACAGCTTCAATGTATAGATGAGAAGTAAACAACAAAAAAGATTATTTTTATGATTAAAAATGTATATATTTTTTATAATTACTCTTTCAATTTTGGGGTCATATTGACACCAAAGACCTTTAGTGTAAACATTAAACGAGGACAGCTTGAGGGTTAATCCCGCTCCAGCTGAATTTCTGACCATTGACGCCTGCTCCCGCAACATGTATTTCGCTCCCGCGATTTTCGTGTCCACTCCTTTAAACATTCTAATATTGTTTATAACTTTGGTGCATCAGGGAGCCGCTACCTGTATGCGGTGTATTTAAATATTTTTGAATGAGTGTTTGCGGTGTTTACTTTCACTTTCGATTTCACGATCACACACACTCTGTGTAAAGGGAGCACATCAGATATTTGTCAATGAGCTCAGGATTTGTTGAGCAGCAAATACTCAAGCATGGTCTTGTCAGTCTTCTCTCCTTATTCTCGACCTGTGATCAGTCAAATCTGACTCCTCCAGCTCTTGTTGGATGCAGGGTTGCCAAGTCCGCGTTTTTTTCCACAGAATTGGGCTACTTTTAAACTGTAGCCATGGGTTGATTTTCCCAAGTGGGTTAAAGGCTTGAAATATTGCATAAATTACATTTGACTGAAATGCTTGTATTGAAACATTTTGCATTCTACCTATGATAAAACTTTCATGGACTTTTACATTAACTGTTCCCTCCTGGTGGAATGACCTGCCCAACTCAATCCAAGCAGCTGAGTCCTTAATATTTTCAAGAAACGGTTGAAAACATCTCTTTCATCTTTATTTGATCCTCTAACTCTAGCTCTCTATTCTAATGCTAATTCTAATTTTATCTGCTTTTTTTAATTAAAAAAACTTGACCCTCTAACATTTGCACTCTCTATTCTATTTCTGTTCTACTTGTTTTATTTATAAAGAAAAAAGAGCCTCTAACACTAGCATTCTCTATTCTCTCTATTCTTTCTACTTATTTTCTTTTTATTATAAATGACCTTCTAACACTAGCATTATCTATTCCTTTTCTATTCTATCTACTTGTTTTCTTTTTATTTATTATAAAAAAGAAAATAAGCAAACAAACAAACAAAAAACCTTGCTACATATACTGTTAGGCAAAGCCACGCCCATGTCCCCGCCCCCTACTGTCCTCTTTTTTGAAAACTAAAATATGGTCACCCTATAAATACTAGCAGCAAACACACTGGGAGATGATCACGGTGAATGAACGCTGCAAACACAAATTAAGATCAAGTGTCAAGTTGAGGGATCAAGTTTTTTTTTTTAAGTGTTAAATGAAACTGACAACTTGTATGTTTGGAAGAGTGATGTTTTATGCAGTGTTATGCAGTAGCCGTGACAGTTTTCATTGTATGAAGTGGATTTCGTGGATTTTCCAGAAGTCCCCATGTACCCTTGTGGCCATTTCAGACATTCAAGTAGAGGACATTGTTGCATCATATGTGAACTAGAAGACGTGAACCAGTTGGCCCACTTCTTGGACATGGTAAATTTCCATGACTTTGTGAAAAACAATATATGGCCCACTCGAAAATGCACTCTGAGTGCAAGGCAGGTGTTTATTTAGAGCAGTAATGTTGAACACAAAAGGTGGAACTCAGAAGTGTAGTTCCCAGACAGTCTATGGCTTGCACATAACAGACACAAGATAATCAAACGAGAAATCCAACTGGCCCCCTTTGCATTAATTATTCGCTGATGTATTTCAGCAGGTCACACATACTTAATTCGTTATCTGGCGTTTTTTTAACACATTCCCATATACAGAGACATGCCGAAAATTATGTCCATGAATTAAGAAATTGATCACTTTTTGTGATTCATTCCTTTGTATTAATTAAAACGTGTTTAAATAATTATTAACCCATTTTTAAAATGACAATAATAATAATAATAATAATAATACTGCTTCGTAGGCCTATACTGAGTTTTGGCGTGCGGGAGATTAGGGGAATCCGTAAAATGTAAAAAATAAATTAGACAACACAATTCAAATTCAGAATTTTATCATTAAATTAGGCTAGATATGTAGTCTATAGCTACATATTCATTTACATGTTAGCCTTTTGTGAAACTCTTTTTGCAGATCGGAAGAACTCATCTGTGTGCAGATTTGACCAATTTCTCTAAATGACAGAAAACAACCCCTGATTCACAACATTCGTTTCCAAACACAGAAATCAGGAAGAGCTCTGCATGGACCTCAAATCAAGACCCTAGCCCAAGACGCTCAGGCCCTTGTCCGATAGCTTACCAGAATTCTCGACCCCAGTCCGAGCCCGTGTCTCTCTCTCTCGCTTCCACACAGCTGCTGTTGCAGCCATTGAAATCAATTTTGTTATTAACGGCAAAGTTATATTTCTTTTCATTTCATTACTAATTAATTTAGAAAAATGTTTGGAACTTTTTTTGTTAGTTAAATTAAAGTTGTTTTTTTAAAGTGATGACCAAGCAGACAGCGGCAGACAGCTGAGTTGATTACGTTCAATTAATTTAGCCTTCTCAAATTACAGGTGCGATGCCCGGCCCACGCCCGCGTCAATGATGTGAAATTTGGCCTAGGGGTGTTAATCAGGACCCGTCAGGCTCTGGCTGAAATGCAGGGCTCTAAAAGGTGTCCAAAACTAATGGTTTATATTCACAATAAGCTACAGAATACATGTAAACATGTGAATCCATGAAGGGATAATAAAGACAGTAAGACATTAATAATGCATGATTGCGCTTTAGTTCATATTTAAGAAACTTTAAAAAAGTCATAATTATTACAGCAAAAAAAGTGTTTTTGTTGTGTTAATTTTTATGAGGTTGACAAATAAACGGTGCTATTATCATCGGTGCTATAAGTCAGTTTTGCTGTAGACTATTCATCAAAAGCAGCATCAAAAAGCAGCGTGATCACTGGCAGTCCAGGGGACTCATTTATAACCATTGCGTACACACAAAACTTCGCACTGTGCACTTACTTCGATATTATGGCAGACACTGCTGGATTTGGTGGTCGAAATGTCCATTCTCCAGTTTGAAAAGGACCAATGATAATAGCAGCTGCACGGAGGTGATGATGTCGTGTGAAGGCATCTCCACAACATTATGAAAAATACCACTGTATTTGAAGGATACAACTTCAAAGAAAACGGTAAGATTCGCACGCATGGTTTTATAAATCTGAAAATGTTTATGCGTACGCAAAATCTAGCTTTTGTGCGTACACAGGATGAAATCTACGGAGAGTTTTATAAACGAGGCCCCAGTTCATTAATGAAAAAAATATATATATATATAAAATCAGCATTTGAACACGGCTTCTTAGCACTATAATAAACACAAAAATGATCAGCATGATGCCACTGTTATTTTTATTATTGTGAAGTGAAATTAATGAATAGCGCGTATGTCTTGCGTGCGCAAACACACAATGGAAAAGGGAAGGTGGTTTATCAAGTTAATCCATAGTTGTGTGGTAGAAGGTTAGTCAGTGATTTCAGTGACACGGGTTCGAATCCCTGATTGGGGTGTGTTTTTTTTCAAGATAAAAAAAATTATAAAATTATATATAACGTGCATTCTGCAGTTCGCTGGTTTATGTCACAGCATTTTTTTCCTTTTAGATAGAGCATGTCCATTTTACACTTAATAACAAATATTAGGTTATCCAGTGTGACTGAATTCAGTCCAGCTAGAGGGGGTTGAGGTTTGGGGGCAGTTCAGCTTCATCGTGGGGGTTGAATAAAGGTGTGAATCGCTTGCTCTTTCATATGGAGAGTGTCTGATGAGCGTTTCAAACTTACAGAGCAGGTTTAGGCAAAGTGTCTGTTTCAGGATAAATGCCTCGTTTGGTTTGGCTTTTGCAATTGCATGCAATGGCATACAGAGTATTATATACTATATAATATGCAGTGTTGCTTGGTTTTGTTGTTTTCAGGAGAGAGCGGCGTGTCCGCAAGACAGACAAAGAAAAATGCCAAAAAGAGACACATCTGCGAGAGAGACAGAAACCTTTGTTTTTAATCTATATACTGCTTTGTAGTATTTTCAATTTTGCACTGTTTTAATTGTACACGGCAACGCTGTGGTTACTTTGGCAATACAAATGTAAAAATATATTGCAGTAATAAGTAACAGCATCCTCACATTAATACAGAGATAAATAGCCTATTTCTATAATCATTATAATTATTTAACTATTTATGTTTTATATTTATTTATGTCTTATATTTATATTTATGTTGAAATTTGATATTTTTTGTTGATATGGTTATCACTGTCAAATTTCGTGAGTAATAATTTAGCAAATAGGCTACACTCCTTCCTTTTTAATGTGGCTGCAATTATTATGTTTTTTTTTTAGTTTTGCTCAAATTGTATGAAAGCGAGTAAAGAAGGTTCCTTTTAAAATCACTGAAGCTGTCAATTAATGAAGCTCTTTTTTTTTTACATTGTGTGCACTTTGTTGATTATACTGAGAGAACTTGGGTTTAAACGTGAGGACGTTTTATTAATTCATCTCTTTTTTTCAGTTTCAATGATTTAGTTAAATCGTGACCAGGTTTCATTTATTAATTCCTTGTTTTAGTTAGGCTTAATAAAATGGGAACGAAATTATACAGTGCCTTACCTTTTTATAAAATAAAGAATTCATAAAATAAGCAAAAATTTCTGAAGGAAGTGAACAGATAACTTTTTCCCACGTATTTCTGTCAAAATAAAGCACAGGTAACTAATAACAAAGTATGTGCGTGACAAAAATGCATGCTGTTTTATTAAAGGAATTTTAAAATATAGATTAAAAATCTATTTGTTACAAATATGTGTCAAAAGCTGCAAATGCATTCTGTAGATTGTGAAGCCTGAGCAAGAGATGTCCAAGAACCAATGGGCATGAGGGGAGTCAGTTAGCATGGACTGGATCTCTTTATTGTGATTGCCCAATATGGTGAGACTCACCATACCGGTGGAATAGGAGATGGAAGGTAGAGTTTGACCACTGTGGGTACTGACAGAGATGGGATGAGACAGGAATAAAGAAGATCTTGAGCTGATGAGCCAGGACTGACTCCCTTCGGCACCAGAGTGCAGAAGATCTTGACAGGAGTGATGCGATAATGCCCATGCAGTCTGGCCAGGAGGAGAGTAAGGGTGTATTGCTACATGATTTCACAAAGGGAACAAGCGGTGTATCCAAAACAAAATGAGCAGAGGGCAAATGTGGAGTAACGAGGAGGTAAAGTGCCGTTTATGAGCTCTTAGTGAGTTCGCAGTTGGTGAAAATAAAATTATATTCACGCAACATTGAGCGTGATTAGTCCAGCAGTCCGGCATTAGATGTATTCGACTTAAAGCGGCACTGAAGAGACCGATCAGTGAATGGGTGCTTTGACGTCATACACCCGCAGTGCCGCTTTAAGTCAAACGCACCTTTTCCTTTTATTTGGAGTGTTCGGTGAGTTCCGTCACAAAATATACGTCATTCAACCCGACCAATCAGATTGTGAACATCTGACTATGCCTTTAGTTTCGGTATCTTTAGGTTTGCTGTGTGAACGCTAAGTGGACCAGGACCAAATGTAACATTTTCCTTTTTGGTCCGAACCAAATGAACCGAACTACAAGTGTGAACACACCCTTAGAAACAGTTAAGGCCTTGTTTTTACATTAAGGGTCTGCAGACACTCTGTATCTAAAGGTGTATTCACACCAGGAAAGTGCGCTAGTTCACTTGCTTTGCTCCGGACCAAATACAATGTTGATTTTTTGTTGTTGTTGTTTGGTGCGGCTCATTTTAACACTGCCCTTTTTGCAAGTGAACCAGAAACCGTAAACAAAACCACACGTGTACTTAAGGTCATCCATTCAACCGTTCCAGAGTTCGTTTGGAAGCAGACCGAGACCACCTCTTCAGATGGGTCTCGGTACGGTTGTTTGGAGCGCACCCGAGTGCGATTGCTGTATTCACACCTGCCCAAAAGATCCGCACCAAAGGGGGAAATGAACCTGGGTTTGATTCAATCGAACCAAACAAGACAGGTGTGAATTCACCCTAACAGTCATTGAGGATTTCTTGAAGGCAATACCACCCATCAGTAAACTCATCTCTACTGATGGTGGCTTTCATTGCAACATGACAAGCTGCACCATGATTAGAAGCACCACAGTAAAGTCCACAAGCCTTCTGACGATCCTTATCCTCTGTGGAGTTCTGCCCACCTGCATGGGTTCTGGATCTAATTTAGGGCTGACCTTAGCATTGCAGGCAGGAACTATTGTGATATTTCAGTTTTTCTTTTTTAATAGATCTGCAAAAATGTCAACAATTCTGTGTTTTTCTGTCAATATGGGGTGCTGTGTGTACATTAATGAGGAAAAAAATGAACTTAAATGATTTTAGCAAATGGCTGCAATATAACAAAGAGTGAAAAATTTAAGGGGGTCTGAATACTTTCCGTACCCACTGTATATATATATATCTATCTATATATATATATATATATATATATATATATATATATATATATATGTGTTCATTTGATACATTTTAATTTGAATTTATGCAAGATTGTCATGACAAGATGTGCCCAAGAGTGAATTGTTCATTTGATAAACTTCAATTTAATTATTGTGTACATTTATATTGTGTGTGTGTGTGTGTGTTTAGATTTTTATTGAAATGTTTTACTTTTCATATAGAAAAATGCATGATGCACATGTTCTTGACTTTGGAGTAAACGTTTATTTTGAATCTTGTGATTTAAAGTATATTTCATATAAAATGTCCATAAGTTTCAAACATTATTTTTAACATCATAAACAGGAAATAACTTGCATAATACAATGAAACGAATAACTATATACAATTATATAATGAGATTAATGTTTTTAAAATGCTTAATGTACATAAATACATAAAGTATGATGTTTGTGTGTAATAAAAGCAAATTACCCCTTAAAAACCGTAGATGGCGCTACTCTGTTTAGAACGTAAGCTCCGCCCCTCACTTCCAGTTTTGTGGCTGCCCTTCTGAAACTGCTGGCGCTGCAGGTCTGCAGATGGATACTACTGTTAGGGTTAGGGTGATTCTAAGATGCCTTTTAAACAGCAATTTCATTTATTTAAAAAAAAAAGATAAATAATATATATATCTAGTATAGTTACTGATTTTATTCTTAGAATAGTTTAAAAGATCATTTTAGTTGAGAGGTATCTGTATCGGTATCAATATTGGTGATACTTGCATTGAAAGTACTGGTGTCGGAACGAAAATAAAAGTGGTACTGCCCATAACTTGTGCAAACAGCTTCATAACACATTGCGTCTGAAGCTGTCTGCATTGGCAAATATTTTTTATTTATTTATTTTTTTAATGTTTTTAAAATTTTGTGGTACCAGTCTGGCATTTTTGCATTTTTACATTCTTTTCAACCTCTTGGGCATAATGACTGAGTGTTGCTCTTTTTAATCTGCAAAGAAAGGCGACAGCTACAGTCAAGGCATGTCTAGAATCACTCTACATAAATGTCTCGATAGATGAAAATGCTGATCCTGCTGAAAGTGCATCAACATCCTGAGTGCCTTGAACAAATTGCTGAGTGTGATGATAATGTTGCTGATTGATGGAGTTGCTGAGTGAGGTGACAGAGCTGGAACTGGTGAACTCAATAAACAAGGAAACTGAATACACATCAGAGACTTGTTCTTGGACCGTGGGTGACTGTGGAAATGGGGTTGAGGGCGATGAAGAAATTGAACAGCCAGCTCTGACTACTAGCTTGATAAAATGGGCTGTGGAGTATGGTATCACTTTGCATTGACTTACTTGTTGTCAGTAATAAGGTATCATCCCTGCCTAAAGATACTAAGACACTCCTCCACACAAACAGAAATGACATTATAAAGCAAGATGCAGGTGGTGCATACATTTACTTTGGAATTGTAAACTCTGTCCAGGTGTCCAGTTATGGCCAGTTTTGAGGTTAGTCCAAGGATTTTCTATTTTAAAAAAAATGGTCTTGATTGCCTTGTTTGGTGAAAGGACAAACTTTTTTCAGAGGTGATATTTAGAGAAATGAATTTGCATTTTTAAAAGTTGATTATTGACTCATTTCTTAAACCTTATGTTCAGTCTTCCTTCTTTTGTGCAGGACTCTACTTGCGACACTATATATGAAATCGCTGTATACTAACATCCCACATGATGGTGGTATACAAGCTATTAACTTCTTTTTAAGTGACTGTTATATTAATGAGTCCTTGTATTAATTGTTTAAATGAGTTGACTAAATTGGTATTGACAATCAGTCATTTATGTATAAAGATTACAGATTAAAGGAACAGCAGTGGAAAGTACAAAGGCCCTTAATTATGTGAATTTGTATGTTGGTCATTTTGAACATGAATGCGTACTGAATCCTGTGGTTAATTCTTTTTTTTTTTTTTTTTCTTCTTCTTCTTTTTTTTTTTTTTTACATCAGGATAATGGATTTTTGATCATTCTTATATCATCTGGACCTGGGAGTAACAATATCGACAATTCTGTTTGTCCATATGTCCATGCCCTTCAGCCCAGAAGTGTTTCTAATTCAGATAGTCCTAGCTCAAGCCACATGTCAATAACAGCCAGTAGTTCTGTATCAAAATGGTTTTTTACACCTCCTTGCATGCTGAAATTATGTCCACTGTGTTTCAGCATTTTGTGCACTGCAGCACCAGTAAATCCAGCATTCTTGATTATTTTGAAAGACTATAAGCCCTGCAAGAGTTGGCCCTGGTTTGGGTTGGTTTTCCTTTGCTACCCTAGTTGCTTTGTTTGATCATCTCTCACATGCATAATGGTAGAAGGATAGCATCACCATGCCAACCTACAATGCTTACTAGTGGTTAGAGCTGTATTGTTTCAAAACTCTGCCTTTATTGGTGATAATTAATAAATGACTCATTTTTTATTTGAGTATGAGTGTGCATGTTTGAGTTTGAGATGTGAAGAAAAGTTTATTGCATACTCATGAGTATGCAATAAACTTTTCTTCACATCATAAATGAATAAATACAAACATTAATAACAAATCAAACATTACAATTGTGAATACACAATGGTGTATCATATTTCTGCTCTATTTTGCCAATAAAATTTCTTCATCCCAGCAACACAGAGTGGCATTTTGTTCTTTAAGTATTTACAGTGTTTTTGAATGAATCTGCTGAGTAAATTCAATGACCCATTCATAAAGACAGATGTCACTTGCTTTGTTCATGAATGAATCAACCAGTTTGAAAAAAAAAAATGATTCTATAATTTAATTAAAGGCTTAACTACTGCCATTTTCAGCTTCATATATAATTGGTTTCATTTAATTTTTTATGTTAAAAAAAAATCTCATAAAATTAAGCAATTGTAATTACCATGTAAATGTATTTTGATAAATGGTAGGATGGATTTTGATTTCATGTAATTGGTAACCTTAAGTAAATTAAAAAAATAAAAATAAAAAATAAAAAAAAAACAGTATGTAACTACATTTTGTATAAGTAGTCATATTGTGTACCTGAGCACTTCCCAACTCCTAAAATGTCTGTGCATAGCCCTGCAGTGAAATACAACACTGCCACACCAAGTTTTCAGCCTAGGCATGCTTGTGCTCATTCCCAGAAGGAACAGACTGTCAAGCAAACGTTTTATTTTACATTTATGAGATACATCCACTATTTCAAAAATGAGGCAGCACAGTCAGCTGAGCAATAAAATTAAATTAAGTGAATTGTTTCAGAGTGTAAATAATTTCAATTTTTAAGCACCTTTCTCAGGCACATGTGAGAGTCCACAATTTGCAAGTGGCAAAATCTATTTTAATAAATAAAATAAAAAGGTCACAAATGGTGGAAGCATCCCCAAGTCCCACCACCTCCAAGAGAAATACTTAGGAGAAGTGTATACAGAAGGAATGACTTAAAATTACATTTTTAGGGGAGCCAGTTGCTGTCATCTTTGATTAACTCAAGATGTGGAGGGAAGATGTGTATTAGACTGATAGTGCCACTAAAATATATGAGTCTGGAAGAATCCTTGCAAATCTAGTAAATACAGTCTTCATGAAGAATTACAATTACTCCACTGTTTTGATGGCTGTTTTCAAAACACAGTATGACATTGCTAATGAAGGTGTCATTGTCTTTCATACAGATAATGCAGCATACATGCTGAAAGCATACATAGAAGCACTGAAGTCCCTTTTTCCTCATTCCGTCCATTACCTGCATGGCACATATTATGAATTTGTTTGGAGGAGCATTCTGGAATCAATTAAACAATTTTTTTTTATTTTATTTTTATGATGTACTTGAGTCAGATGTTTTACATGAAAGGTTCTCTTTAGGTTCTAAATTTTTAATGTTTTTGCAAGAAATGACCTTGAGTAACCAGAGGGCTGCAAAGAGGATGTCAGTTGCTTCTCTATAGCAGTGGTTCCCAACCACAGCTATAGCAGTGGTTCCCAACCACTGCTTTAGAAAAGTAACTGATTGAGCTTTCAATAAATATACAAATTTAGAAATAAGATGTCTAGAGTCAAAAATATGTCAAAAAAAACATACTTTTCCAGAAGGAGTCCAAAATTACAAATTACAGACATATAATTTTTAAGATGTAAATAGCAAAAAAGTGTGGTAAATCAAATTTTTAAAAATGGCATACAAAGGGATAATGGATAATGAAAATAACACTGGACCCAGAATTGAGCCCTGTGGGACCCCATGCAAAAGATGAAAAATAATTGCCAGTCTCCACCAAAAAGGTCCTATCCTTAAAACAGGAAGCCAGCCAATTTCAAGCACAACGAATCCTGTGCCTGCCCTTCCGCTCACTCTCCATCAGAGGTCACTCTTCAGTCACATTGATTCTCACACTCCTCAGACTGTTACACTCACACTGGACTTCAGTTCCCACAATACATTTCACCCTAATCACATGCTCACCTGTAACCAATTACGCTGTCTATTTAATACCCATTCAGTTCCTGTTCAGGCTGCCGAGTATTGTATGCACTTATCACTACCCTAGCCGATAGCTACCTTACAGAGCCTTTTGTAGTTTTCTTAGTCTTGGGGTGAATCCCATTTCTCTGTCTTACCCCTTCCCCTACCCCTTCGTCTTACCCCTAGCCCTTTTCCCTCGAAACCGAGTGGTAAGCACTAGGGGTGAAAACATACCCCTATGAAATGAGATACCGCTTGGTTACGGTTACGTCATCATACGTAGCAAACTAGCGATTTTTTTTAAAACATTTCAATTAAGAACATGGTTGCAAATATGTATGTACAGGACTGTGTAGAGCACAAAACAAGACTGTCAAGACTGATCTGACCGCCATTGTTGCTGGTTGCACAGGTGTGTTCTGGGTACCCCTTGGTTTCAAGTAAGCTCGCGAAAATGCTTGGTTTTAAGGGGTATCTACCACTTCCCCTTAGCCCTACCTCTCGATCAAAACGAGAATTGGGATAGCCCTTACTCTCACGTGAACGCGCAAAACTAAGGGGAAGAGGTAAGACAGAGAAATGGGATTCACCCTTAGTCTTGCCTTGCCTGTTTCGGATTGTGTTTTCCCCTGCCTGGATTATTGCCGTGTACCTGGATTATCTCTCTTTGCCTTGCCCTGCTGGATACTGTTTGCCGATCGGAGACCCACGCTTGTCCTAGGAATACTCTTTGTCTTGCCCATGTTATACCTGTTTGCCACTGTTTGAACCATGCCTGTTATGACCACGTCTCTGTCAAATAAAAGTCTGCAAATGGATCCACATGCCTCATGTCTCGTCGGCTCCGTAACACCAGCAAAATTAGAACAGCACAGTTTCCAAAATCGACAGAAAGCAGTAGGTCATTTAATACTTTGAGCAGTGCAGACTCTGTGCTGTGCTGTGGCCTAAATCAAGACTGATATTTACCATAAATGCCACTGTCCTTTAGAAATGAAGAAAGCTGGTTAAACACAACCTTCTCCAAACCTTTGGACAAAAATTATAAAAAAAAAAATTCCACAATAAAGGAATAAAAGATACAGTGGGTACAGAAAGTATTCAGACCCCCTTAAATTTTTCACTCTTTGTTATATTGCAGCCATTTGCTAAAATCATTTAAGTTCATTTTTTTTCCTCATTAATGTACACACAGCACCCCATATTGACAGAAAAACACAGAATTGTTGACATTTTTGCAGATTTATTAAAAAAGAAAAACTGAAATATCACATGGTCCTAAGTATTCAGACCCTTTGCTCATTATTTAGTAGAAGCACCCTTTTGATCTAATACAGCCATGAGTCTTTTTGGGAAAGATGTTTTTCACACCTGGATTTGGGGATCCTCGGCCATTCCTCCTTGCAGATCCTCTCCAGTTCTGTCAGGTTGGATGGTAAACGTTGGTGGACAGCCATTTTTAGGTCTCTCCAGAGATGCTCAATTGGGTTTAAGTCAGGGCTCTGGCTGGGCCATTCAAGAACAGTCACGGAGTTGTTGTGAAACCACTCCTTCGTTATTTTAGCTGTGTGCTTAGGGTCATTGTCTTGTTGGAAGGTAAACCTTCGGCCCAGTCTGAGGTCCTGAGCACTCTGGAGGTTTTCATCCAGGATATCCCTGTACTTGGCCGCATTCATCTTTCCCTCGATTGCAACCAGTCGTCCTGTCCCTGCAGCTGAAAAACACCCCCACAGCATGATGCTGCCACCACCATGCTTCACTGTTGGGACTGTATTGGACAGGTGATGAGCAGTGCCTGGTTTTCTCCACACATACCGCTTAGAATTAAGGCCAAAAAGTTCTATCTTGGTCTCATCAGACCAGAGAATCTTATTTCTCACCATCTTGGAGTCCTTCAGGTGTTTTTTTTAGCAAACTCCATGCGGACTTTCATGTATCTAGCACTGAGGAGAGGCTTCCGTCGGGCCACTCTGCCATAAAGCCCCGACTTGTGGAGGGCTGCAGTGATGGTTGACTTTCTACAACTTTCTCCCATCTCCCGACTACATCTCTGGAGCTCAGCCACAGTGATCTTTGGGTTCTTCTTTACCTTTCTCACCAAGGCTCTTCTCCCCCGATAGCTCAGTTTGGCCGGACGGCCAGCTCTAGGAAGGGTTCTGGTCGTCCCAAACGTCTTCCATTTAAGGATTATGGAGGCCACTGTGCTCTTAGGAACCTTAAGTGCAGCAGAAATTTTTTTGTAACCTTGGCCAGATCTGTGCCTTGCCACAATTCTGTCTCTGAGCTCTTCAGGCAGTTCCTTTGACCTCATGATTCTCATTTGCTCTGACATGCACTGTGAGCTGTAAGGTCTTATATAGACAGGTGTGTGGCTTTCCTAATCAAGTCCAATCAGTATAATCAAACACAGCTGGACTCAGATGAAGGTGTAGAACCATCTCAAGGATGATCAGAAGAAATGGACAGCACCTGAGTTAAATATATGAGTGTCACAGCAAAGGGACTGAATACTTAGGACCATGTGATATTTCAGTTTTTCTTTTTTAATAAATCTGCAAAAATGTCAACAATTCTGTGTTTTTCTGTCAATATGGGGTGCTGTGTGTACATTAATGAGGAAAAAAAATGAACAAATGATTTTAGCAAATGGCTGCAATATAACAAAGAGTGAAAAATTTAAGGGGGTCTGAATATTTTCCGTACCCACTGTAGTCTTTGGAGTCCTGCACACAGTTCTTTCTGTGCTAGCATTATGGTAAAGAGGTACACTGGACTACTTCTCCACCTCCTCATGGGCCAGGAAGAGCCAGTGAGAGTAATAAAACTGACCTCAGGACCAACAACGTATGGGTGTTCTTGTGCAGAGGACATTAAGACAACCTTTTTTATTACTTTTTCCATCGACAATACAGAATATCTTACTTGAGATTACAAATATGGAAATAAACCATGTGTATGGTGATGACTGGAAGGCTGTGGACAGACATTGACAGCTTTTATTGGTGTGCTCATTCTTGCTGGAGTTTATCGATCAAACAATGATGCCATATCCAGTTTATGGGAAGCTGAGACTGGACGTGCAATTTTTCGGGATGTCATGTTGCTACAAAAATTCCAAACTTTGTCCAGAGTCATCCGATTTGATGACAGGACCACAAGACCTGCTCGACATGAAACAGACAAGCTGGCAGCAATATGTGATGTCTGGAATCTATAGGGAGAGCGTCTCCCACTAATTTACAACCCTGGCCCAGACATAACAGTGGATGAGAGCCTGGTGCCATTTAGAGGTAAATGTGTATTTAAGCAGTACATGCCCAGTAAGCCAGCTAAATCTGGAATCAAAATCTGGGCAGCATGTAACATCAGGATGAGCCATGCTTGGAATATGCATGTCTACACCGGCAAGCCACAAGGTGGACAGGCATAAAAAAATCAGGGCATACATGTGGTCCTTGATTTGACCACTGGTCTCCAGGGACACAAAATTACTTGCAACAACTTCTTCACATCATTTGCCCTTGGCCAGAAGCTCCTGAAAAAAATTGACAATGGTTGGTACAATATGGGAAAACAAGCCTGAACTCCCACCTGCTCTTATGTCAACAAGAGACCAAGGTCGCTTTTCTTGTCTGTTTGCATTCACCGAGACACACAGTCTTGTGTACGGAAGTTCTAAGCGGCCATGCATTATTATTTTTTTTCCTTCTTGTTTTCTCGTGATCACAACTTAATTTTCTCGTGATCTCGACATAACGAGTTGTTTTGTCGTGATCACGACTTAATTTTCTCGTTATCTCGACATAACAAAAGTTGTTTTGTCGTGATCACGACTTAATATTCTCGTGATCTCAACATAACAAAAGTTATGTCGTGATCACGACTTAATTTTCTCGTGATCTCGACATAAAAGTTGTTTTGTCGTGATCACGACATAACAGAAGTTGTTCTCTAAGTTACACATCTGCACCAAGAGGTGGCAGTGTAGAACTAAAAATGACTGATTGGGACCTGTATACTGTATATCCACCTTACTGTACATGTTTGGGACAGAGTAAGGACCTCTCCGTGATTGCTATAATTTGTGCAGGTCATTATTAACATTTAATTAACTTATAAATGTTAAATAGAATAGAAATGAATAGAAATGATTATTTTTGCTTGAAAGTGTATCTGTTATCGTTACGTTCTTACTGCTGCACGACTGTCACTACCACAATAACATTCAGTGAAACTTATTGCTTATTAAAACCAATGTTGAGGTCACTGTATAGTATTCTGTTTGCAACCTATAGGCTATCTTTATTTGTGCATCTTTGAAGTACACGATTGTTAGTTAAGCGGGGATAATGTTGTGTTTATGTAGAACGCGCTACAATTTGTAATGTGCATCTTTGTCCTTATTTTTAATCTTTATTGTTAATAAATATGTATTGATAAGAAATGTGATTTATATATATAAAAATGTGTATAAGCTAATTTAGTTAAGCGATGTTATACAGTGTTGTAATATTTTCTACATTTCTTTGTAGGAAACCACACACACACACACACACACACACACAAATAAACACTCTTTTCAAACAGCATCCCAAGCTTGTAAGGCACATATCAATCACAACACATCCTACATGACTAATAAAAATCACAAACAAATCATATATAATTTTATTTCAAAACGAATGAGGAAAACAAAGGGAGTTGAATCCGAGCAGCTTTAGAACAATTCTCTGCATTGTTCTGAAGGCCTGCGCTTTCGGTGTTGAATGCTCTGATGTTAGACCATTTAAACATGTTAATTACACAAACAAAATGTTTAGCACACTCTGGAAAAAAAATCAACAGTGATTGATTAGCCTATATTTGTTTATTGTAGATTTTATTAGTACTACGCGAAGCGAAGGAATATCCATAACATAGGCTACAGTATAAAAGAGTGCACGGTTATCTGTCGATCAGATGCGCTTCAGAGTTAAGTTCGTTACTATAGCAACAGTAGACTCACGACGCATTGTGTTTTAAAAATCAATCATTGTAAAAAAATAAAAAAATAAAGTAAAGTAAAATACACTTTCGTTATGTCGAGATCACGAGAAAATTAAGTCGTGATCACGACAAAACAACTTTTGTTATGTCGAGATAACGAGAAAATTAAGTCGTGATCACGACAAAACAACTTTTGTTATGTCGAGATCACGAGAAAATTAAGTCGTGATCACGAGAAAACAAGAAGGAAAAAAAATAATAATGCATGGCCGCTTAGAACTTCCGTACTTGTGTCTTAAAAAGGGGTAAAAATGTGTTGCCACAAGGAGGCCAGAGTGATTGATGGAAGAAAAGAAGCCTGATGTGATATAGGATTGCAATCAATGCAAAGGCAAGGTTGACAAGGTATTTACAAATATTATATTTTTATTAAGGTAAAGCAACAAATTACATTTTGTTTTGCGCTGCTTTGTGTTTAGGGGTGTAGAAATGTCACCACAATAACAGACCGGTGTAAAACTCTTGGATGTATTTTAAAGAGTGCCATGAACTTTAGATCTTTCACATACTTTTTTTTTTAAGATTTATTTTTGGTCTTTTACTGCCTTTTATATAGGAAAGGTTAGAGGAAACAAAGTGGGAGAGAGAGGGGGCGGGATCAGGAAAGGTCCTCAAGGCAGGATTCGAACTCAGGATGTCCATAGCACATTGGTGCTGTATGTTATCACGCTGCCCACAAGGCTATCGGTGCCGACTATTTCACATACTTTTGAAAATCCAGTGTCTAGTTAATCCTGATTAATCCTCATTAGCCCCTTTTATGCATACAGACTTTACTGGAAAATTACCGGTAAATTGCCATAAAGAGATCATGTGATCATCACATTTATTCCATGCTGTGTAGTTCGGTATTAAGTCATCTAATATGATGTCTCTGGGCCAAAAGCAGCTGCATGAATGTGAACGTTTGACACAAAAAAGAAAACATCAACAAAAACACTGACCGCATATACCCCTCCATGTTTAAAACACAACACCGGGAGGCACTGCCGTTTAGAGGTCACTTCCGTTTAATAATGTCACAGAATTAACCAATAATTTGAAACCGATGTTTAAATGGTGCTTTACCAGAAAAAAGACGGAGCATCGTTGCCTGTGTGAACAGCGCATTTTTTAATTTTCCGGTTAAGTCATTGTGGTAATTTTATGGCAATTTACTGGTATTCCTATGTGAAAGGGGCTATTGTCACAGTTGTAAACTCAACAGATTTCTTCCTCTGTGAGGGGGTTTGGCGTCAACGCATCTGTTTCCAGGTGGAATGTTAAAGAATGCGACACACATCTCCTAGAAATTCTGTATAATCGGACGATGACTTCGAAACTCCCTAAGAGTTTCCAATTTTGTGTGCTATATGCATCAGACATTCAGCCAACAGTCCGTTGGCGTGATGTCTGGGGCTGAGACTAGATCTCAATAAAGTCCAAAAAACAAAAGTCTGAAAAACTAAAGTTTTATTTTGTTTGGATTATAGCCAAGAAAGCACACAAAGTGTGCTACCTTTATAATCACTTAAAGCCATCACTCACTCACATCACATCACAATGTAAATATGCACTGGATAGTTTAGTGCTTAGCACCCTCTAACACCCTGTAGTACCGGCCTGGACTTGGTTAATTTTTACCAACTGCCCTGTATTTATGATGACAAATACCTGCATTTGATACTTGTATTGCTTTTTGTTCTCAAATCATCTTCTAGGGTGAAAATGAGCTGCTGATAAATCAACATCGATACAAGCAGATACATATACAAAGCCTTTGAAAATAAATGATCATTTATAAATGATAAAAAGTTACATCGGAAATAACCACATCATCTAGGTTGCTGATATGGGAGAATGTGCTTGATTCTGTTCAGCTCTTCTGGATCTGATGTCATAATACAGAACAACAACAGCAGCCGCAGCAGCCACGCCCACTAGAGCAGTGACGACCAATCGGATCACAGCTTGAACAGTATCACAACCGTGGACAGAGCCTGAGGAGTAAAAACATGAAATACATGCTAAATACATAGTGAAATCCCTGCTGACATCAACTAATATCAACGCTACCTTACCTGAACATGTGTGACAGCTTTCACTTATGTCCAGATGTTGAGTCTGCTCAGTGAATGAATTGTTCAGCACACATCTGTAGGTGTTTTGATCCTGATATTCCACCTCCAGAGGCAGAGAGATACTGTTGCTGAGATCAGACACACTGATGCTGGACAATAAACTGTTTCCTTTGTACCAAGAGAGATTCACCTGACCCTCATTCACCACTGAGCACAACAGCACACATTTGGATGCTGATGACGATGATGAAGGAGGACAATAGCTGAAGATGACAGGAACAGGCAGAGGAGCTAGAGAGAAAATAGAGAAAATAGCTAAATGACGATGAATGAAGATATTGTTGTAGATGAGGAAGAAACATTCAGAGGAACCAAGACTGATCAAAAGGAGAGCGTAAAAGCAATCTGATATAGAAAGTTACCAGTAAATGTAAACTTGGGAGTCAATAAGAGATTTTTATTTTAGGGATCTAAATAAGTATCTTATCGTTTAGATGTTATCTTATTTAACATGTAAATGATACACTACTTATTTAGATCCACTTGAAAACTGTTATAAATAAAAAAGGGTAAAACCAACTCACCATAGACACTGAGAGTGAAAACCTTCTTCGTATGGTTGGTCTGTAGTTGATAAAATCCAGTATGTTCAATTCTGGCATTTGTGAAGGTCAAAGATCCAGTTTCTTCATCGACCTGCAGTCTGTCTCTGAATCTCCCTTCAAGAACATTATCATATACAGTGATGCCGTTGGCCGTTTCCTTGATTTCAGCTATTAAATAGTTTCCAAACCTCCACTGAATCAGATCATTGTTCCTCATTTCGGTATCAGTGTGTAGAATGACAGAGTTTCCCTCCATCACTGAAACTGATTTCATCTCATCCTTATCGTCAACCGCCCCTGCAGAACAAATATAAACAGTGTTTGTCACAGATTAAGACTTTCAAATAGTACTGAATTCCCTAAAGTGAAGAATAATATCCCAAACAAACACATGGACACAACAGATGAAACTGATATTTAGCTCACCGTAGACAGTGAGAATGAAAAACTTCTTCATCGTGTTGGTCTGTAGTTCATAACGTCCAGCATGTTCAATTCTGGTGTTTATGATGGTCAGACATCCAGTTTGACGATCCACCTTCATTCTATCTTTGAATCGTCCATCATAATCATCATTTACAGTCACGCTGCTGTCCACTACATTGATTTCAGCTATTAAAGTGTTTTCCGGTCCAAACCTCCACAGAATCAGATCATTATTTCTCATTTCTCTATCAGTGTGTAAAGTGACAAATTCTCCCTCCATCACTGACACTGCCTTCAGCCCATATGTATCACCAAACGTACCTGAAGAACAAACAGAAACAGAGTAAGAGCTACTAATAACTTACTAATAGTTTACTAATGTAAATGGTTTGAAGTTTAGATTTGAAATCTTTGAAATAGATTACTAGAAAATTTCAGATTTCAGAATTTGAGTTCCAAACATCATACACAGAAAATACTTTTACTTCAGTTGACAATAATGTCTCCAATGAAAACTAGTGCTGCTAGTATTTGAGTTTCAATGTTGTTACATAAAAGACATTTGGGGGGGGGGGGACTGAATCTGTTGCAGAGAGAACTGAAGCCATAAAAATGTTTAAAACTCACCGACCAGACACCACAAGCACAAACAGAACCAAACCATGTGAAAATTTGGTTGAACAGTTTCAGTCAAATATGAAAAGACAAACTCTTCAAAACAGGTTTAGTATAAAATGAGAGATGTGTTGATGTTACAGCTGATGTGTAGTAAAGTGTTGTGAAAATAATCATACATCTTTAAGGTGCTGATATGTGTGACTTTTTATCTCTTTTTTTCTCACATCACAAGATCTAAATGTTATTGCATTGAGTTCCTGCAAGGCCACAACTTCCTTTATATCAGTGTTTCTTAAATCCGCTCCATATGCTCCACAGAGCAGCAAATTCAGCAGTTTTTTCTTATCTAACACATCTAACTCAGACCATCAGCTCTATAGAAAAGAGCTGCATGAACTGAACTGAGTTTATCAGATAAAAGAAATATGGCAAATGTGTAGCGCCTGGACAGGAATTGAGAACCAAGGTAAAAGTTATATAAATGCAAAATAATTCAGTGTAAGGTTGAATTATTATATAATAACCTAGCTGTAGAGGTAAGTCACAGCAGTGAAATTCACACAATTCACCACAGGACAAGACCAGGTGTAAATGCCTTCCAAATTCGAATTCGCTTTCGAGACTGATATAAATCAGATAGCTCAAACACTTCAGGAGGTGGTCTGGGCCACATTCCAGACGAAACTGGACAAGTGTAAATGCATCTGGTTGTTGAAACCACATATGCAAATTTTACTCCTCCCAAAATATTAAAATAATAAACGTGTGAGAGTGTTTTATAGGCTATATGGCATGTTATAGTCAGATATGACAGCGCTAATGCAAAACGCATCGCCGCCACGGATGAGTAGCAGAGTATCTCTTCAGCAAGCCGACACGCAAACTGCGGCAAATGAAACTAAAAGTAAGTCGCAGATGCTCAACGCATAATCATCTTCATTAAAAGTAGTGAGACTGTCGTGGCCCGAGAGAGGGAGATCTCTTCGGCGCAGTCAAAGAAGCTCAAACAGCAGGGTTCCAGGTGCCAGAAGCAAGACTTTATTAAACAATGTAACAAAGCCGAGAAGACAGCCGCCACATCCACTGCCTCTGAGTCTTTGTTTGTCCAAGCTCCATGTTTTATACACTCTCTTCTTATACAATGTATCAAAGTTAGTTCTTTCCATTTTTTTTATTTGTTATGCCTGTCCGGTCTTCCACAATTGTCTACTTGTCCTCTCAGCTTATCTTTTAATGGTGGCATTTGGCCAAGGCCGCCACCTGGAGGCAATCACATGATGACTTTATGTCATCTTCTGGAAATCACCCAACATCACCCAACATTTGCAATGGAAATTTACCACTATTACCTTACCATCTGTTTTTAGAATACTAAGCATTGAAATGATTTCACATAATAACCGTTATATTGATTTCTTCATTATCATCCATTCTTTCAATAAACGAATATTTTCTAGTAGGAATTTCACAATATATTCCCCCCTTTGAGACTTAACTAAGTCTCACCACTAAACCCTTTTCCCAGAGTGCAACACCATGAGTCCACCCACTCTTCAATTCATCTATGAACCAATAAAGGTCCGTCATTCAGTCTTTAACAATTGGTTTCTTCATGACGGTGCACTCCAGAGGAAGTCAGACCCAAACATCTCCCCTCCCACTTGACCAGAGAGGAGTAAAAGAATCTGCTTCCCTACCTAAACATTCTTTTGGGGGTCAATGATCAATTACTTAAATCAGCAATATGTATGTAAGCATGTGCAGAAAACGTTCTTGAGCCTTGCCCATGGTTATCATGGTTATGTAGAATATACAGGGGATTAGTCAAAATAATCAAAATTAAAATGAATCAACTTAATGCAAAATAGGTACACCGGTTCATCCCACGTGGCCAGAGGAACTTCAGACATTTCCGGTAGCCTGAAGCGCTATCTGGTGCTGCTGTCCTTCGTTGCCAGAGGAGCTCTCAGGCAAGTCTTTTGCCATCCAGCACTGTCTGGTGTTGGAGTAGATGGTGGGTTTTTAAACCTCCAGTTGAATCTACTCATGCTGCTAAGCACTGAGGTGCTCGTCAATCCTCTTTTTCCTTCAAACTTGCTAGTGATGTTTCCCAGTGTTAAAACAATTAATCATTATACCAATAATAAAATCTTTGATTATTATTCATATAATTATGACATGATTAAACTAAAGTAATCGAAACAAAACAAACTATTCTCTGGTTATTGCACCCCTGACAAGTCAGACCCTCAGTCACCCCTCAGAAAATAGTCCTTCTTTATCATTCCCTTTATCTGATAGCACTGTCTCATAACATGGACAGGGACCTGCTTAAAACCTTCATCTTTTTCTTTTTTGATTGAAAAAAAATCACATTTTACATTTAATTTAATATAGTAATTTCAACAAATGATTTATGGAGTAAATAACTTCAGGAAGGGGCATATGCCAAAGGAAAATACATAGTACCCTATAGCTTCCTGCCTACTCTACCCAAATTCTCTAATACTACTCTAAAAGATAAAAATAAAAAATGATAAAAAAGAAAAAGGCACCCCTTCCCTACCACTCCGTTGTTTCTCAGGAAGGTCTCACACAAAATTATCCAAGTCAAAGTCATCCAGTCCAGGTCCCACACTGTGTTCGTTGGTGTACCCAATGTCAATTCCAGTTGGTTTAACCGATATGTTAATCATCTGTTTGGCCGCAGCTTTGGTCAGCATAGACCTAATGAGAGGCACAATACAACAAAACAGTAAAAGAAGCACAACAATGGCAATAGCTATTATGATGCCCACTTGAGTTAACCATTGTCCCCAAGCCCCAAAAAGTGAATTAAACCAATTCCCAATATGCTTATCTGCTCCAGTATTCTTGGTCACTTCCTCTCTCAGGTTTTTCAGTTTCTCCATTGCTTTGGTGAATGACCCATCTGGGGCTGTATTATTTGGAATATAAATACAACAGTCAGTTGCAAGCATTACACATACGCCTTTTTTCGACCAACAACCAATGTTTTTTCTGTGCATCATCAGTATAGTTAATAAATCTCTGCTTATTACAATAAATATAGTTTATCCACTCTATATTCTTGATAAAAGGTATCTATATTATGAATATTGACTCAAATCCATATTTTATCTCATTCTTGGCCTTAAATTGCTCTAGAATTCCCTTGATTGGCCATTCGAATGTATGTATACACTTGGTTCTGCCTTATTTGCTCTTTTCACTCTTCGTCTATTTGCAGGGACTGTACAGATTCGTTTAGGTCCCCTCCTATATTGTCACCCCTTGTAGTAATCTTACTCAGTCTTATATTGCTTCTGATTGATTTTATCTTGTCTACATAATCCATTACTAGTGTTTGAATGGCCCTTCTGGGACTGGTATATGGCCTATAGGTGAAGATGTTCCTTTCCTAACATTGTTTTGGGCACAAACGTCACATTCAGATAGAAACTCGTCCATCATTGCCTGTAAATAAGACGACCAGTAATCCTGTCGCTTAATTTTTCTAATCACTTCCCCCCTCGCGCAATGGTCAAAACCATGCGCGTCAGAGATTAGGATTGCAAGCAATATAATAGTAGCAATCATGTTCCTCTCAAGAAACTGTCAAAGCCCATTTTCATTACATGTTGCTCCCCTTTTGTTACCCTACATTAATTTCATTTAATTGCTGTTTCACAGCAATATAAATGAGGCATTTCTATAATAATTCTCGTGTATGTAAGTTTTTTACCTTGGTAGGTGAATGCAAACAATGGTCTGCTCTCTTCTACTAAGGGAATGCTGAAAAAGGGCGGAGCAAAGATCAATCACAGTGAAATAATTAGCAACAGGTGGAACATTAGTTAGCAATTTATGCTGGTTTAGAACTTCAGTAGGCCAATCCTCCACAACCTCATTCACCACTCTCAAATCACGCACCAAACGCCATTTTGTTTTATCTGCTTTAGCCACTGGCAATATTGGGGTGTTACTGTAGCTAGTAGCACTCCTTCTTTCATTAATCCCTCAATCGTCTTTTTTTTTTATTCCCTCTTCTGCTTCAGGTTTCAAAGGGTATTGTGTCTTTCTAGGTGGTTTAGCTCCTGGTCTGAGATTTATTCTAATTGGATTGGCTGATTTTACTAACCCTACATCTGTATCATGTTGAGACCATAGTTCTAATGGTACTTGTTTCTCCATTTCTTTCCTTAATTCAGATTGCTTTTTTTTTTTTTTTGATGTCCCTTAACTTTTGGTTCAATTTATGTGTTTATAACCATTCTGGGGACTCCCATCATTGGAGTAGCACACAAATTCTTAAGATACGCTTTATCTGCTGATTGGAAAATTAGATGATTTTCTGTGGCTTCTCACTTGCTTTTTCTGCTGTTTGCATCATGGGTCCTAAGTCCTTAGAAACACAGTCTTTATTTGCATATAAGGTAACATGGGGGAACTGAATTTGGTACCTCAAACCATTCATCAATGAATTTTTCCCTATCTATCTGCAGAGCTGCACCTTTTGGTCCTAGAGTTTGGGCTTGCATTTGTGGCTGTCCATAGTTAACTCCTACCGCCATTGGTTGGTTCTGTTGCCAAGGATTTATGGGGCAGTCTCTTCCAGGCCAATTACATCCCCATCACACTCCTGGTGGGCCACCAGCTCTCTGTTAATTGTTGTTAAATCTTCCTCTGCCATGTCCTCCTTCTTGTTGCTGTCTATTCCAGTTCCTGTTGTTTGATTGCTCTGGTTTAAGATATATTACAACTGGTGCTGGTTCTTGTGGTGTATTGACTGTTCCAGCAGCTGTCACTTATGCTGCTGCAGTCTGATGTACAGGTACAGGCACATTCATTGGTGCTGGTGGATTGACAGGCACTGAAGCATTGACAGGTGCCATCACTGCTGAGAGGTCTTCCTTCTGTACTGCTTGGACCTTCTTCTTCTTGTTGAGTAGTTCTTCAAGCTGCATCTAAGTCAGTTTTCTTTGCAGCTCCTTTTCTTGGGTCTTCATCTTTAGCTCTTGTCTTCTGTATTGTTCCACAGCATGGACCACATGGTCTCTGAACTCTTTGTGTGACTTTGAATTCAGACCTACCACATCCTCCAGCTTCACTTTCACTGCTGCAGGCATGGCTTCCACAATGGAGGTCCTGAAGAGTGCTGTCAGTACTCTGTCTTTTTCTGGATCCCTTTCTAATTCTTCTTTCCATCGTCTCAGTTGTTTCTGGATGTAAGCAGTGGGGTTCTCAGTTTCCCCCATTGGCTCCCCCCTCAGGAAACTCGGATCAGTTTGCATTGGATATTCAGTCCTCTTGGTGTTTGGCAGGATTTCAACAGGTCATCTGGATATTCTATATCTTGCATGATCAATGTACCAGCTACTTATACTGCTTTTGCTGGGCATAATCATGTGAGCTTGGACATGGTTTCTTTGTTTGACTGTCGTTCAATATTTCACTTATTTCTTGTTGCAATGATGTCACAACTCGGTTATATTCTTCTCTTGTCAAGTCGACAGCTTTCTTAAGACTCTCTCTTGTTCTGTTGTATCTTTCCTCCATGTCATCCAGTGCTACCTCGATGGAGTCCGTAGGCGTCGTTCTTCCTTCAGAAGCTTCTTCAAGTTCTCTGTCTTGATAGTTTTCCTCTTCTTCATCTACTGGTGTTAAATGTTTATGGCAGTCTTCCAATTCTTCAAGCATTTCTGAAAGACAATGATATGAGAGTGGCTCACCTTTTTTCTCTTCCTCTTTGCAGTCTCTGGCCCCCCTTCTTTCAATCCTTGACTCCTCCTGGTAGGTTGTCCTCTCTCTTTCTCTTTGTCGTGGCTGTGACAGTGGCGTAAATGTTTTCAGCCTCTGGTCCTGTGAGTTCAGCCCCTCCCTCATGGCTGTGTGAGTGTGTTGTTCTTCCCTGATGTCTGTCTGCTCTTTCCCTCACCTTATCTCTGCAGCTCTGTTCATTTCTATCAGTTTCTGTGTTTGAATCATGTACATATCCCTCCAATTCTATCGGCCCTTTTAAATCTATTGTTCCCTATATTAAAGGCATTTGGTTTACAGTTTGATCGCAGGAAGGAGCATATGGAGGTGGCCTTTCTTTAATTTCATCTTTTTTATTTTCCCTTTTTAATTTCAATAATTTGATTCCTTGTTGTTTAAACAAGGCCAATACCCCTAATTCTTGTTCCCTTTTTTCATTTCGCTTTTTGGATTTTGTCATTGGTCTTGTAATTTATTTATTTTTTTAACAAGACCTCTATTTCTCTGCACATTATCACATCAAATGTTCCCTCTGGTGGCCATTTGGTAACCAATTTGTTTGTTCTTTCTGCCCACTTTTTCGAGAAATCCCTTATTGCTTCTTTACAGGCTGGATTTTTGGAAATCAATAATTCTACTGGAGTTGACTTTTTTTTTTTTTTTATAAACTCAGACTTCTTACTTTATCTAATATAGTGGATTATTGTTGCTTTAATTTCCCTTTGGTGATTTACCTCTCTAACCTCAGCACCTTAAATTTATTAACTACTCTTCACCAGGCTCATCAGACGAGGACCACTAAAAGAATCCGACCCCTGATTTCCACCTGGACTTTTTGCTGGGCAGAGGACTTATCACCTTATTTATGAAAGCTGGATAGTTTGTCTCAAATATTTCAAAATAATCACCATATGTTTTCTAGTTAATAATTTGAAGGGTAACACAAGGCCTCCTGGTTCTTTCCATTGCAAATTGCTTTTTGTCCAAATTATGTTTTCTCTCAAGCTAAATGCCTCAAAACTCCACAGCCTTCTCAAATGAAATCTGCGACCTGTAGCCGTCACTCCTCCTGCCCAAATTGAGTGAGTGAAAGATGACATTAATTCTATGCAAAATTCTTGTGTCTTGAACACACTAATGTTCAATTCATCTCTTGTACACCACATTAGGTTTAGGATTATAATCAATCAATAAACTTTTTCCTGTAATGTTAAAATTTTTCTACCCCTTGTCCCCCTTCTTTTCTTATTCACAACTACTCTGTCTGTCACTTTTGTTTCTTTCTCTTTTATTCAGTTTAATTGAGCATTGATTTCAGCATGTCAAACTGCTGTGATTCTGCTTTTTCTTGATCTTTTTGGATTTCCACCCACAAATGTTGTATATTGTGGCTGAGTTCTTATCTCAATTATCACCTATAAACATCTCACAGTTCTGCCAGTCATATCCATTGGCTGTGCATTTCCTGTTTCTTTTGACCTAAACAGAATTTTAGATGTCCAGATCACTTCTCTTGTATCATCTGATATTCTGAGATGTACATTACCAAGGATTGTAGCTCTTGTTTCAAGTACTGACCACTGGCCTACCCAGTTGCGCAATTACATTTAATGCAGTTTCCAATTGGGAAGATGCTGGAGCACAGAGCCTGAAAAAATTATTTACCAATTTACAACTCGTTATATGTTTGAAAACCACATCCTCCCAAGGTATTACTGGCCATTCAATTGATTTTTCTCTCAAATTTGTGATTTTGGTCAATTTTCTAAGAAAACTATTTTTCTTAGAATTCTGTCAACCTTTGTACCTGTCCATCCAAATCAACAAAACTTGATTCCATCTAAAAATGGTTGTGGATCCCTTGTGTTTTTACCAAGGTCTCCTGAAATTGCTGATATTCTTTTTCACTTTCCCATTCATTTAAATCATCAAGGTGTTTCTTTTTCTCTGTTTGTTTCATTCTATTTTGGATGAGACAGGCACAAAATGACCACTCTAATATCTCCTCCGTTTGTTCCTCCCTTTCTTCCTCCCTCCTTCACACTCCTACCTTCACTATCAGCAGCACTTACACGCACACACTTAGCTTACACACACATTCAATGCCCCCACTCTCACTTTCTCCTTGTAGCCCCTCCTTTCTCTCACTCACGAGATTCCTCTCTCAGCCCCTCCTTTCTCTCACTCACAAGATTCCTCTCTCAGCCCCTCCTTTCTCTCATAGACACACTTGGTTCATATGCTCATTCTTACTACAGGAGAGAAACAAAAACTTTTCAGTGTTATTTATTTTATATATGGTGACAATTTGACCAATCTTCAAATAATCAATAGAGCCAATTCGTTGTAATGTTATTAGTTTTAAAATAATTGTTCTAATTTCTCTCACATTCTCTCAGTTCACACAACTCACACGGCAATACACACACTACTTGCAGCACTCACACTCTTACACTCTGCTCATGAGCACACATACACACAATCAGTTCATGTATCCATATACACACAATGAGCTCATACACTTATGTACACAAGGCCCCCACTTTCTCTCCCTCTATTTACAACTGCAGCAAAATCAAACACCTGATCTCTCTCTCTCCTCTTTTGGAAGGCGATCAGTTGCTCTTTTTCTTTAACAATAATTCAGTTTCACAATTTAGATCACAACGTCGATAATTTGGACGATGTCCAAACAATCAACAAAGCCAATTCTATGGAGTATTCTTTGTTCTTTCAACTTTTACAATTATGTTAACATACTCCATTCAATATAGTGTCTTTATTTCAGACTTATAATTATTTACACTGATTCTTCACTCTGTTTCTACCAAAAAATATTTACATATTTATACATCTCTTTCTTGTATTCATTTCAGTCAAACCAAAAGGCATTCACATCAGACACATATCATTCTCATCCAATCACACAAACATTCATTTAATGCATTAACACATACAGATATCTCTTCTCAACATATAATGGACAATACAAAGACTAACACTTTAACTCTCTAGTCTGCAGACACCCGCCTGATCAGACCTTCGGTCATGAGAGTCCACCAGGGCCAAGCTTTTAACCAACCTACAAGCTGCTCCCTGGTATCCCTGGACCTCTCACTTAGGAAGCGGTAACCACGGGTTTTAAGCCCCTCTTGGGCAGCATGCACCTCTTGTGCTTCTTAAACTACGCCCTCGTGAGTGTCGATCAGGGTCAGGCTTTTACCAACCTACAAGCCGCTCCCTGATATCCCTTTGACCCCCCACTTGGGAAGCGTTCATATACCTCTGTGAGAATCTACCAGGGCCAGGCTTAACCAACCTACAAGCCGCTCCCTGGTATCCCTTGATCTCCCACCTAGGATATGTCGCTTGGACTACTAAACTATTCTACTAGGGCGTATCTTTTGGAACCTGGAACCCGTCAATCTATATACACTTACTTTACACTCATTTCATATTTATGGTACTAATCTTACATTCGTTGATTGGTGAAGCCCTGTCCCAGATTACCATCACAGGCGTGACCTTAGTTAACTACGCAAACAATCTTATTTCCAATATAAGCAAAATTGCTTACCTCTTATAGACGTCTTTAATTTCGGATTAGTTTGCGTGTCAACCCGGCCCCCTCTCCCGGACACCGGACCTCAATCCAATCCTGTTCGTGACGCCAAGTCTATGTCGTGGCCCAAGAGAGGGAGATCTCTTCGGCGCAGTCAAAGAAGCTCAAACAGCAGGGTTCCAGGTGCCAGAAGCAAGACTTTATTAAACAATGTAACAAAGCCGAGAAGACAGCCGCCACATCCACTGCCTCTGAGTCTTTGTTTGTCCAAGCTCCATGTTTTATACACTCTCTTCTTATACAATGTATCAAAGTTAGTTCTTTCCATTTTTTTTATTTGTTATGCCTGTCCGGTCTTCCACAATTGTCTACTTGTCCTCTCAGCTTATCTTTTAATGGTGGCATTTGGCCAAGGCCGCCACCTGGAGGCAATCACATGAGTAATACATCATACTTTGTCATCTTCTGGAAATCACCCAACATTTGCAATGGAAATTTACCACTATTACCTTACCATCTGTTTTTAGAATACTAAGCATTGAAATGATTTCACATAATAACCATTATATTGATTTCTTCATTATCATTCATTCTTTCAATAAACTAATATTTTCTAGTAGGAATTTCACAATAAGACTAACCTATCTTTCCAGGGCTGATGCTGCACTCTCTCCTGTTGCAGTCTTTGATCTTGAAATTAGCTGATAAAGAATAAAATGCAGCACTTATCTGCAGTGTTCGAACTATACCGTGGACTTTGGGGGAGTCCACTTGTTTTGTTGCTTGCACTATATAGGATAAATCACTATAAGTTACTCGTCAGGCTACAGAAGAATACCATAATTCCTCTGTTCAATTAGGCCTAAGACACGCAGACCTATAACAACCCAGCCACAACACATAATTGCGAATAACATGCCTTACCTTAACACAGAATCGACCACAGAGGCCTGAATGGATTTCAAGGTCTCCGCGCGCAGATCAATGGCCTCCAACGTTTATACTTTTTCTACGAATCTTTTGAGTTAACGTACTAAACATGAGTGGAATTTGCACCGCAGCGCCCCACACCTTGATGCTCATGACAAGAATAGCAAGTATAGTTATCTTTATTGAAGCGAATTAGGTTTAAATCATGCATGAATGAATATTTTTGCAGTTTTACACATGATGATCACATTACACAAAACTGAAATTGCACGTCAAAATAACACATTGTCAATATTTTTTGAGACCCCCCAAAATCTCACAAATCACGTTTTCAGGGGAGCCCATGTCTTATTAAGGGGAGCCAATCTCCCCCTAGCTCTCCAGTAGTTCGCACCCTGCTTATCTGTTTCATTGACGTGAACTCCGATAGCGAGAATGGAAGAGCGGATTTATATCCGTTTTGCGAAGACCAATTTATGCAGCCAAGTGTAAATGGAAACGTTTTAACAATTTGGCAATTGTTTGTCCCGTATTTCTGTTGACTGAACCAGCTATGCAATTAATTATGAATTTATCAGTCTTTTGCACGCCAAAGTCAATTTCTGCATATAAATAGAAACAGAAAATCGTGCTACACTGTAAAAAAAAACAAAAAAAAAAACGGATAATGTACTGGCAGAAAATTACCAGGACATTTTCTGTTAAATTTACAGACATTTCCTTCAACATTAAAAAGGAAAATTCTGTAGATTTACATTTTCTTCTGTACCATAAACGGACAATCCGTTTTGCAGAAATTTCTAAACAATTATAGCATAGGCCTATCTTTAGAAGCAAATAAATCCAGCACAATATATACAAATTGAACATGGTTTATTTTTACCTCATGTAAATGTTCTTAAAAGTGCATTCAGTAGCTTTTATTAGTCTTTAACAGGTGAAGACAAAAATATTATTACATCAATTAATTTAACAATGTGTTTTAGTTTTAAACAGCACCAGGCAGAAAAAAGAAAACATGAGCAGGTACTTGTACAATATTGGTGTTGCACCAAATAGGTGTCACAAAGATAAACTTCACTGTGAAACAGTCAAGATTCAAAACATTTTCAGATACATGGGATAAAATTTATACAAAGACAGGGCTGTCATTAATAACAATTGCTACAGACTTCTAGTCAACAGTCAAGTGAAATGTTATTTAAAAGGACAGTTCACCCAAAAATGTGAATTATGTCATCTACAACTGACATGGTACTGCAAAAAAAAAAAAACACTTGTACATCATTTGAAAATAAAGAACAAAGATTCATGCACTCATGCCTGACATTTCAATGTGAAACTAAGAGAACTATACAATCTAAATTAAGAGCAGGTCTCCAAGTGTTGGTGTGCTTTCAGTATCTCTTGCCATGTGCCAGCTTGGGGAAACTACTTTTTTTTTTTTTTTTTTCCTTTTGCTGCATGTTCAGTCCAAGTTCCTGTTGAGATTTGAAAAAAAGCTCAAATTGTACATGGATTCTCAAAGTTGTTCATACGTGAGTCTTGGAAGCATAGGTTCCCTTCATCTGAACCTTCGACCCTCGTTCAGGATTTCTTCACAGGAAGACTGGAAATGACAAGAAATTAAATGAATGAAAGTGAAGTTTAGAGTAACGTGCAGAACAGGTTGAGATTAAATTATCAAGTTCCAGTTCAAACATTGTTTATAAAATGCTAAAATTGCATTTCCAGTGGTCTCCAATTGTATCCGTCATGTGATCTTGTCAACAATGTTTTATGATATACTTAAAGGGTTACTCCACCCCAAAATGAAAATTCTGTCATTAATTTACCCCATGTCATTCCAAACCCGTAAAGGATTTGTTCGTCTTCAGAACACAATTTAAGATATTTTGGCCCAGAAAAGTATGAAAAGCATCGTCAAAATAGTCCATCTGCCATCAGTGGTTCAATCTGAACTTTATGAAGTGATGAGAATACTTTTTGTACACAACGAAAATAAAAATAATGACTTTATTGAACAATTCGTCACATCTGGATCACAGCAGCGCCATTTTGGAGAATATCCACTGAACGCAAACTGCGTATGCTGTTCTGTGTCAGCTGCACCACTCGGATACGCTGTTTTTGTTAAATAACGACTAAAGTTATTTTTATTTTCTTTGCGTACAAAAAGTATTCTCATCACTTCATAAAGTTCAGATTGAACCACTGATGGCAGATGGACTATTTTAACAATGTCCTTATACTACGTTTCTCTGCCTTGACCGTGTAAGGACCCTTGCTGTCTATGGAGAGTCAGAAAGCTCTCAGACTTCATCAAAAATATCGTAATTTGTGTTGCAAAGATGAACGAAGGTCTTATGGGTTTGGAACGACATGAGGGTGAGTAATTAATGACAGAATTTATATTTTTGAGTGAACTAACCCCTTTGATTATTTTCAACTAAACAGCAACACAACAAAATGCTTTATACACAGTTTCATTACATATGTTCCTTACATTTGTATGAATTCCAATGTAGGTGCCATCTCCTCTGGATGTTTTGTGTTTAAAATAAAATGAAGAGAATGTGTAACTCAGCCACAATGGGGAAGGAAATGATAACTTCTTGAATGACAGCAATCTGGAATCACCAATAACAATAAAAAAATAAGAAATTATAAACAACATATTGTAAATTCAGAAAGCCACTCCAAACATTATTAAATATTTCCTACACAAACAACTTCAATAACAAAGTCAACCGAATAAATGACTCAATTACAAATTTTTGTCAGTATTGAACATCCCTAAAAGGTAAATAAAAAAGGAAGCATATGGGTAGCAAAATTCAATTTGAAATATGCAAAATGGCAATGCATTGCAATACATAAAATGGCAATGTAATTCTGTATTTTTATTTACATTTTGCCATACGTGTCCAAATTTTTGTGCAAAATGAAAATTCAGTTATATAATTTACATTTGCCATTTTCTACACTAGTTTTAATATGCAAATTAAAAACATATTTTAACACTTTATAAGTTAATTATTAACAATATTAAGTTATTTAAAACAAAATTTATTACCCAAATTAATTAGATGTGTTTAACATGTCCAAGCAAAAACTGTAGCAAAATTATCATTTAAATGCTGTTTTTCCAAAATGCATTTAGACTTAGGGGTAGGACTCTTGGGATTGCATTTCCATCATAATACCGCATGATAATTGTAGCAAAATGCAGTGAGAATTTGAGGATACATTCTGAGCCAAAGGTGCAGCAAGAGTAGCAAAATGCTGATTTAAATGTCTTTTATTTTTCTTAAATGCATTAACACTTCATATACATATAAGACATTTCAATAACATTTTCATTTAATACCCCGCAATGAATAAGTCAACGTGGAAAGCGTTTAGTTGACGGTGAATATTGACCTATTGTGCGTCCTGTTGCTGAGCCCCACCTAACGATTGACAGGTCAGGGGCATGCTGCATTTTCAAATGCATTTCAAATCCACATTGACTTTAAATTCATAACGAGGTATTAAATGAAAATGCAATTGAAACGTCTTATATGTAAGTGTCAATGCATTTAAGAAAAACAAAAGACATTTAAATCACCATTTTGCTGCACTCTTGGCTCAGAATGCATCCTCAAATTCTCACTGCATTTTGCTACAATTATCCATGTGGTATTATCATGAAAATGCAACCCCAAGTGTCCTAACCCCTAAGTCTAAACGCATTTAGGAAAAACAGCAATTAAATGATAATTTTACTACAGTTTTGGCTTGGACATATTAAACATATCTAATCAATTTGTGTAATACATTTTCATTTTGCAACTTATAAAGCGTTAAAATATGATTTTATTTTGCATATTAAAACTAGTGTAGGAAATGGCAAATGTAAATTATATAATTGAATTTTCACTAAAAATTGCACATATGCATGGGAACATGTCAATTTAAATACAGAAATACATTGCCATTTTACATATTGCATTGCCATTTTGCATTTCAAATTGAATTTTGCTCCCCATATGCTTCCATAAATAAAAACTGTAGTGTTAATAAATAAAACAGAATACAAACCCTTGATAAGAATGCAGGGGGTGCTTGGGATGCACAATACAGCAGCAATTACGACCTGTCATTAGAAAAGAAAACAGAAACACCATGAATGTCATGAACTGCTGTCCCTTTAAAACATGACTCACATCTACGCACATCTGACACATCCCAACTTTACATCAGTCAAGACATTTTAACTTATTCAAGACTGTCACTAGCCAAAAATGGTCATTTTGACATAATTTTGTGTGCCTTTGTCCGTGTAAGTGCGAGAGAGAACTCGATGCGCTCCTGACGCGCTGTCTGAAGCGGCGCGTGCATCACGACATGTGCGCGTTCACAGACAGCGCGCCAGTAACGTTACCGAACAAACTTCTCGTGTGTGTGTGTAACAAACAAGACAATAAAATGTCTAAAACCTACCTCGTTTGGCAGAAAAGGTGCGTTATCCTTGAAGAATTCCGCGATGTCAGATCTTCACCTAGTCGTATAATCTCTTTTAAAGAATAAAAAAAGTCGTATTGGTATCTTCTTGACAGTTCCTCTGTCAGCTCCTGCTGAAGGCATACAGCGCTCTAAACACAGTTTTACGACACTTCAGATTTAATGTTATCACAGCTGCTTAACATCACCTCAGTACGGCACGCGCAGTAACAAATACACCGCTTCAACAACGATTAAAAGTTAATAAACTTGTTTATAAAACTGAAAGTGAGCACACGGTAACACGTAACTTCCCTCCACGTCGAGTGAGATATGACGGTGTGCTGAAAATGTAAAATGCGACGGCTCCGACATTCATTTGCCAAACAAGGAAGATAGCAACTAAGTTAACGTTACATTTAACAAAATATAATTCACCACGGAGGTGTAAGAACGGTTCCTCAAACCCAAAATCAGACTTTAAAATGAAATTTTTACTGATACTATCTCCGTGAATAATGGCGTCTGCTCAAGCACTGTTTTCGCGCCAATAATCGACTGAGCTTCTTGTTCCCACAATGCAAAGCGTAATTTAAAAAATACGGGAAAACACCTGTAAAAACCAAATACGTAAAATTCCTTCAAATTATTACGGTATATTGTACTGTATTTTTACGGATTTTTTTTACAGTGTATAGCCTGCGCATTTTCATGAGATCGGGTTAGACTACAACAATTTGTAGTCTATTTTACAAATGGGAATAAAACGAATTCATGACAATGTTTTACATTCAAGCTACTTGTAAAATTATTAGTGTAACGTTCTTTAAAATCATCTGTAATGCAATAAAGTAATTTTTAAAGCTGTTTTTAAAGCATTTGCTGCATTGATTAAAAAAAACAGGCCAATAAATAATTCACACATCAGACAAAATTGTGTTGCAGCTAATCCTTTAAATTTTAAGGTATTCAGAGCAGAGCAACAAAAAAATCTGAAAAAAATATAATCGGGCCTGTTTTAGGCTTTTCCTTATTTTTATATTTTAGATGGTGATGAAAAAATGACTTGCTATCTTTTTGGACATGCCTTTAGAGAGAAATGCATCTTTACGGATTACATATAAAAGAGTTTGTTTTCGATTTGAATTATTTCGTTTTAAACTAGTAATTCAAAGCTTTCTATAGATATATTTATCTTATCTGTGACTCAATTCGTTTCGGTTCATCATTGTGAAGCGCTCCCGTTCCAGACGAGATGGCAAGCGCATCCTCTGTTTTCCTATTTATTTTGTAAAAACACAACGTTTTGTTGATATTCTGAATGCACACAAATAAAAATAGACTCTTTACATTTCCGAATCATGTATTACTCTTACCTTTATGAGAAAAAATTATGGCGTATTTGTTTCCACTATCAAGAAAAAAATGCAAGTGAGTGACTGCGCTGGCGCCGCCTTGTCCTGCAAAGTGCGCTTCAGCTTCCACTCTTCACACAAACGATTAGATAGGCCTATGCGCCTAATAGCGCACATTTATATTGTTTAAACATTTAAACTAATGATATGCTTGAACTGTTTTATATCTATCCCAGACAGCACGCGTATGTCTGGCCGACGTCCGACTACACCCATTATATCTGCACAGTTTTGTTTATTTAATGGTTGCACTATCTGCCATGTGCCTTACGCCACTTTAACTATCTCTTTTTTACAATGTCCTTATTGCATATCTGTATAGTTTGTATTTATATATATTTAAACTGTAACTATCTGTTTTTTTACATTACTGTTAGTGTTTAGTGTTAACTGTATGCACCAAGGGTCTGAGAGTTACGCAATTTCAATTCTCTGTATGTATGTGCTGTACATGTGGTGGAATTGACAATAAAGCTGACTTTGACTTTGACTTTGACTTTGACGTCGGCCCAATATCGAAACGTCGGCCTCATTACCTAAACCGTCTAAAAAACATCAGCCAGGCGTAGGCCGATATAATTCGGTCAGTGCTCTGTTTTCCAGCTCATCAATCGTTGGCCCTGAGTCAGTTCACTACCAGAGGCCGATGCCGCCTTATCTGTTTGCACGAGCCCAGTTATTCGTCTCTTAGCAACCCACAGAGAGAAGAGACTCATCCCCGCGACATCTGTGGATTTCAGGTAAGATTTCACTTCAGCTAAATTAGAAAAAAAAAAAAGAAATACTACATTGTTAATTCTGTGACACTTAAAAGATATTAGTAAGTTACTCTGTGTGCTACAGCACAGGTGAAGAGACTGCCCAGATATCAGACCAACACTGAATCAACATTGAATCAGTGTTAATGCATCAACCAAATTATCATTGAATCAATGTTGAAGTTTAACATTGATTTTTCATCAGGTTTGCACCCTGAAATAATGTTAATTCAATGATGAAAAATAGATCAAGATGGTCATAAAATTAACATTTCTTCAACTTAAATTAAATCACTTATTTAACATTGAATCAACATAGAAACATTATCAAATAAATCCTGCTTTTTACTCCTTTCAATCAGAAAACATGCAGGACTGCAATTAATATGGTTTTGAATCAAAAAGTCACTCTAAGTAAACAACATCCTTCGGTTTACATGCAAAAATATTTATTTTTGCCCCCACACTATTTGAACAGGAACTATTTGAACAGGAAAATAATATTGAATACATTCAAGTAAAACAGTGATTCTTTAAAATAAAAATAAAATAAACTTGGTGGTGACTTCAAAACATATAGGCACGGATTCACAGACAGGGCTTAGTTTAAACCAAGACTAGGCATTAAATTAGGATACTTAAACTGCAATAAATAAATAAACAAACATTACTGGTGGCCATCTTGAGACAAAGCAATGGCAATGACATGAAGATCTGTCAGAGCAAGTTATTTTCAGTTAAGACAGCTCAAACATGCATTTTAGTCTGGGACTAGCCTTGTGAAACTGGGAGACAGAGCTTAAAATACTATGTATGTACAGAATTTGATCAAATGAATGACAAAGTGACTTAATTACATGGAACAGTTAATTCTGAATTTATACAGCAAATGCCAGGAGAAGAGCCTGTAAAACTGACAACATATAGGCCTAACAAATGCAAACTGCATCTGCAAAATGGAAGTAAATGCAAATGAAAACTCACCACCAAAGGCAGAAACACTAAAGTACTACAGACTGAAACATTACCAGTTTGCTGTTTAGGACTTGAAGCTTTTCATGGATTGAAGCTACTTTTCTGATTCTAAAAAGATGTCTTTACTCCTCATTAAACGGATAGTCTGATGAACTCAGGGCTTTCCACCACAAGGCAATGCCCACAAGCCATTCAGGACCACAACAGAGCCATTTTTGTACTGTCTCAATAAAGATGATCTCTGAGGCCTCCTTTTTCTCAGTTTTCCCTTGTTGTTGTTAGGCATCTAAAGTATACAAACAAACAGGATGTTAAAACTGCACAATGTCGTAAAACATTTTATTAGTAGTAGTAGTGTATAACTGAAAGAAGGTGGGTCCTAAGTATTTGGAAATGTGACTTAATGTACTACAAAATTGAAAAGTGCAAATTGAAATTTGATAAAAGGTTTACATTCAAGCTAAAACATGGCGAATTCAAATTTAAGACTATTTAATTTTAATATAGAAATTTTAAGCACCTGTAGACATACATATTATTTTGAAACCCTTAAAATAAAGCATGTTTCATGTTTGGAACAAATTGGATTATGCACTTTCCTCACAGCAGCTCACTCTGTGCCCTCTATTTTTAAGATGTGCTTGTAATATCAAACGCCAGTGAACCGCGTCCACGCAGAGCAGCCGGTATTTACAGCTGCATCGTCCAAATATCAGCCAGAGAGCATTTGCGATCAGAGGCCGACGTCGCGGCGACATCTTCACTATTAGCAAACGCTCCCTGAGCGACATCGTGCCGATGGAATTTTGTACATGGGGTCGACATCAGCCCGACGTATGTGTGCAGACGCCCCTGATCACGTTGACTGCATTCGTCAAAAGTGATCTGCCGAAATCAAATCTCGGGTGGAAATTGATGTTAGCTTATTAGCCAGCAGGGGATTCTGCTTGGTCTTAAAGGCTTCCTCGAATATATATTGTATCCAGTTATATATTCATATTTTTACAGTGATTTGAATTAAATTAAATGGCATGCATAAAATTCTTGCAAATCAAGAAATGATTAAAGTACAAATGAGACCTTAAAAACGTATCTACTACAGAGGACAGAACAACAATAAATTCAGACCGTTTCCCAATTTCCAGTCTCCCACAACTTTGTGGGGCAGCAGGAGGACTACAAGACAGCTGTGGCAAGATTTCATATTTCACAAAAAAAAAAAGGTAACATATTAATTAACTTAGAAAAAGTGCATTCATATTTTGCGATTGTGAATTCTGCTGTGAATTTTAGGTTAAATGTTGGACACATGAAAATTAAATCTAAGCAACCCCATGAATCTGAAACAAAAATAATAATACTGGGAAATACCACGTTTTTGCAATTTGTCTCAAAGAATCTTTAAATATGGAAACATATCTAGGTTTTCTGGGCCCCCTGTACTGCACTGGTCCCTCAGTAGAAATTGTGGGGGCCCTGGGGGATGTCATTATGGCCCTCTGTACTAATGACACGATTGTATAGGATCTTACAGATATTAATCTGAAACGCAGCAAAAAACAAAAAAACAACTGCTCAAAAACCCACCCAAAATCAATGATTTTTTTTTTTCTTTTCAATCACAGTTGACAGCTGCAATAAATGTATTTATTTGATTTCTATCATGACAACTCTCGGAAGATTTTAGCATGGTAATGGTTATGACTATGTTAATGTATTTGGTCTTGGCGGAATAGATCTGCTGCTGCTGTTGGTTATTGCTGTAGTTGTAAATTATTTCCGCTGCTGCAAGCAAGTACAGGAACTTGCTACTGCCAATGCATACGGCGATACAGTGCTGTGAGTATTTAAGACATACTGCTGCTGCACAAATAACATATATAATAACCCGTAGCAGATCTATACAGGAGGATCTGGGGAAGGTGGAGGGTTTCAGAGGAACATTGAAAGCGCGCTGCAAAATGCTCAAGTGGATACTAACCAGCCATTTAAAGGTAAAGCAGCAAGCTCATTGACTGCATATGCAACAAGAACCAATTATCTTGTGCCAAGTCGTTTAACGCTGTGAATATCATCATTTACGTTAACAACCTGTCAACCTGCGCCATCTAGAATTTCATGACAGAACTAGGCATTTATTTTGTCTTACATTTTGTTTGGACGATTCAAGCTAGACTTGTTTATATGTAATATCTCCTATTATATATGTGTACTTATAAGTACATGTGTGTGTGTGTTCACAGCCATTAAACCGGCCATGCACTGCTCCTCATAAACACCATACGACTCTACATAGTAATTTAGATGACATCTTTTTTTTTTTCTGTTTTTAATTTTGCTTTTTCAAATATAACAAAACAAACATCAGACAGAACACAAAATGAAACATACAAATACACAAAAATAAAAAGGTGGAGAGATACAATATAAAATTTTTTTAAAAATATATCATGTCGAGCTGTTTTTATATAATTCAAAAATGGTTTCCAGATTTTATCAAATTATTCACCCTTCCCCCTCAATGAGTATGTGATCTTCTCTAATGGTACACAGCTGCAAATTTCTGACAACCACGGTCAAATTGACATCAGTGTCTGCTTTCCATTTCAAAGCAATACATTTTTCAGCTATTATCAACAACATTTCAGTAAATTTAATAGCTTGATAATGTTGGAGATTACAGTTAGTAAAATTAGATGGCATCTTCATTTTGTTCTGCTCCTTCATCCCCCTCTTCCTCCTCCACTCTGTGAACTGTGAACGATGTTTCTGGTGTTCCTCACTAATAAAAAAAAAAATGTTATTCATTGCTGACAGTTACTTTTCAAAAGCAATGTTATATTAATTCTCAAATTATCTACAATAATGGTTTACCATGGTCACAAAAACCTAATGACAATGCGTTTTTTAAATTTCATCAAATTTAAATTTCATCTTCAACAATCTCTGTATCCACAATGTAACTTACGGCATACAGATGTGTTCAGTAACATCTGCTGCAGGTAGTGCTTGCTTTCTGTACCTATGTTTTCTCCTTTTGGTCTTGAGGTCTCAAGGTTTTTAAAAATCAAATATTTCTCAAGATTGTTTGCCAGTAATATGGATTTATTATTACAATCACTACAGATGTACTGTGCATGTATATATTTTTTCCTGCTCAAACAGTCTCCATGCGATCGCTGCTAGTGAGCTAACTAAATAATTTCAGCTCAAATCAATGTTTTGTGCCATGCATTTATTTTTTTATATAAAGTAAAGCAGTTAATGGGTAATGTGGATTATTAGAATTCATATACCTGCTGTCCTTTCTTCATTTTTCTTTAGTTCTCTGATAAAGCTGGCTTTCTTTACCACCTCGTCTTGTGTTTATGGGTTTTCAGAATTGCAATAGTTTCATCTCTTAGGTCCCTTATTCTCTCTCAGCTTCAAGCAGCATTTTAAGTTCCAAGCTCCTGTGGTGAAGTTGGAATGGGAGTATTTGAAAATTTACAAAAATAGTAAACATCACACAAATGTTAGTTCTGGCCCTTAAATTGAACTGGCAAAAAACAATGTAAATATATCACTAAGATGAGTCACTATTTGTTTTACACTGTTTTGTCTTTGTTCTTGCCTTTTCCAGACCTGCCAATCTGTATGCATTTTGCTTAGCAGGTATGCATTTTGACCTCGAAGTACGCTGGTACGATTTGTTACTCTAAACTGCGCAAAAACCTGGTGACGCCTCTGTCCAGTAAACAAGCAACAGTAAAAGATGAAGAGGTCAACCAATCAGAGTGTTTTTTTTTTTCAGTTTTGCATTTAAGTAATTTCTGTGCATTTTATTTCTCTCCATACTGGCTCTGTTTGTGTGTCTGTGAGTGTACACTCTGAGATGAGGAGCCTCCCCGCTTATAATCTACATCTGAAAAAGCAACACACGCCGAACATCTTCTCTTGTAATGACTTGCAATGTGAAGCTTTTCTAAACGTCGCAGTCGAGAGTTTATTGTCTTATTGTTGTTCCTGGAGTGTTGTGAGTTTTATTTCTTTGGTAAAACGCATATGTAAATTTTCTGTGCGAGGGTGCCCTCTGGCATCCAGTATGAATGAAACAAATATTGCATGTGTTTATAGCACTAAATAATGGCCCATCTATAAAAAAAAATATACTTCTCTTAAAAGACATTTGAAGTAGACGTGATAATCCATGTTTTTCTACAGTGTACAGAAGTGTACTGGAGTTTTAATTAAACTGTACTGGAGCTGTTTTTTTTAATAGCATTTTAAATCGCTAAAAAGAACTCTGATGTGCCAAACCATCAGAACCAAACTGAAAACTGTGGTTAAAACACCGAGGTATTTATTGAACCGTGGGCTAACTGTATTGTTGCATCTCCACTGTTTACTCTAAAATACTGTATAACAAGAATATCACAAATTTAGTGCAGACTCTGAGTACTAACCTATGAAAAATATTTAACATGAAATCTTGCATTTTACACATTGTGCAATTACGATTTTGACATTAGCCATCAAGGAGCTTCAAGTAATATACCTATATAGGAATATATGATCCCCGAAGCTGGTACAAGAGCATTGTGGGGGGCTCTATAGTGCCCCCCTGCATGCAGTCAAAAAACTTGGTCAACATATCATACATACATACAGTTACGTCCATATATATTTGGACACTGACACAATTTTCATAATTTCGGCTCTGTATGCCACTAGAACAGAATGAAAAATAAAGCAATCAAGATGAAATTGAAGTGCAGACTTTAAGCTTTAATTCAAGGAGTTGAACAAAAATATAACAAAGTAGTCTGTACTGAACACAATCTCAGTGATATTTTAAAAAAGAATGCCCTCTGAAAATGCATTTTAATCTGTAGTTTCTGCTTTATGCAAAGTCCTGTGGTGCAGGAATAGGTGCAGTGTGTTGATCCAGATGGTGTTGCAGTGCGCTCAGTCCTGCTGCAGACGAGGCGCAGACAATACTACATACCTGCTGCAAACAATTTGTGCCACACCGATGGCAACCATAAACTAATAATGTAATATGAAAGCTTTTTTTCTTTTCTTTTCCAAGAAATTATTTTATGCAGGGAGTTGGGTGGGTTAAATTTGTGGCTTAATTTAAAATGCATCTCATCACTTTAGTTTTCATTTGTACTTGAATGATGACTTTATTTCCTAACATGATAGAATACTATAGAAATTACTTTGACCATCTGTTATATTTTTAAAGTCATATATATGAAACATCAAAAATTAATAATGCACAAATCCCTGCACCAGTGTCTTTCTCAACTAATTTGAACATATAGATCTGGTTCTGGTTTTTCAGAAATGTTCATAGATAAAAGGCAAAATAACAAATGACACAAATTTTTTTGGATGCATGTTTTATTATTTAAATTATGACTGAAATTTTTTATTAAACTATGTCATGTTCATAATGTGACAGATGTTAATAAGAGTGTGTACTCACGATCTAAATTAATGTATTTCACTAATGAAGCTTCCTTTCAATTTTTAATGTATATACTTTATATTAGTTTGTTCATGAAATTTAGTTTTGTACTTTGTGTCATTTTTGGGAAAAGAGTTTTATATTCATTTTACGTCGTGATGTCATTTCTGCGGCATTTAATACACAGAGACATAGTTCGCTGACAAGTTACGTAATATCGCGTTCAAAATCGAATGCGATTCATCTACGATTTTGAACGCGATATTACGTAGCTTGTCAGCGAACTACGGCTCTGTGTATTAAATGCCGCTCCATCTGAAAGCATGTGAAAGAGATTAACTACTAATCACAGAACTGGCTTTACTGACAAGATACGTATGATCATCGCATTCAATTATTTGCACAGCCCTACTGGACAGGTTCACACAGTTCTCTTCAACAAGATCTCATTATACCTGAAGTGCAACTTCCACGCCAACAGACAGAAGAGGAAGCTGAAAGGATCAACCCAGAAGCACCTTTTCCAGTGTGTTGGACATATACACACACAAGCATTAGCCTACTTTACCTTACTATAATAAAATTATGAATTAATGAAATATTGTAGTTAAGGGCGGGAGGGGTGTATTAAAGAATTGTGCTATAATAAAAACAACTCATTATGTACATTATAAACACTTTAAAAGAGACAGACATGTAGATGTTTGTGAAAGATGTTTTCTCTGTTTTGGAGGGATGATCATTTTTAAATCATACCCTATTTATTGCATCAAAATTTGTAAATACTAACTATAGCCTAGTTAGGGGTGGATAATTTTATCAGTTGTTTATTATTCATGCAACAATATATTACTGTTATAGTTAATAACCATTACTGTACAGCTGATAACTTTGTCTAGTGCTCTTATGAATGTTTATAGTATGATTTGTGAAAATTAAACTACTATACTGAATGACAGCATAGTCTTCTCCATGGCTAGTGTTTGTGTTCATTTCATTATGTAACTAGATATTTGTACTAGTGTTAAATACTGTTTTTGACAGCGTTGATAATGTTTCTGACAGATAATATAATGATAATTTTGCGTTTTCCTTACCGAATGTCGTATCCTGTCAGCCATAACCTGTCCATGGGCTTTTTTGAGTACTGTCAGTTTGAGTGCCGGCGATGCAGTGTTGCCAGATATTGTTATTAAAAACGAAAAATAGCCTAAATAAAAATAAACGAAACTATATCAAATCTTTTGCAAATAAGATAGGATAACGATATCTCTGACCCTAAACTACAACTTCCTACATTATTAAATTTTCTAAATTGTCAAATTAAGTGAAAAATGCAAGTCTAAAAACGCTTATAATAGCTGGATCTGGCAGAGGCTGCACCCGCGTCCTCACTTACAGCTTTCTCAAGTTCACTCCGCCAGCGTCTCGCAGCGATCATTTTCATTCCACGGATGCTAAAATTCTTGCAAACTGTGCAAACTGAATTATACATGTCATGCAGACATTCACATGAGGATTTTAACAGCAAATTAGTCAATCAGAGAACAAATTTTATTTTTGAACATGAAATATTAACCGAGGTCTGGACCTCGGTGGCCTCATAGCTGGCTACGGGCCTGCCTGCAACTTAAAGTAACTAAAGAAAAAAACTTTGCATTTTAATGAATATATTTGCTGTAGAATTTTTCTTTTAAAAACCAAAAAAACATCATAAAAACTCTGAATAACACTGTTGAAATTTAATGACATTTAAATGCATATCTATTTCAAAGACATTGTTCCAAGATTTGGAACATTAAAATAAACAAGCTTGTTTGGTAAACCTTCATAAGAAATTGAATGGATTAAACCCTGTTTAACTGTAATAACATATAACTGCTGCATATCTTTCAAATACAGTGTTCCAAGATATAGAAATAAACTCACTGTGTTGTTAAGCACCAAGACACTATAGTTTCCAAAGAGATAGCCTTCAAATCACGGGAAATCCTGCATCAGTCATGCCTACACCATGGTCATGTCTTCTGCAAACCTTTCATATTCATAATATCCTTTGGGCAGCTTCAGAAAACAAAATCATGATGATGATTTTGGCAAGTTGGCATCACCCTCGACCACAATGTCTAGGCATTTAGTTGGCACTTCCCAGCCAGTCCAGAACTTCAGTAACTGTCCCACAGTTTTGGAAGAGGCTATAAACAAAGATGTTTAATCAATTAAAAAAAATGTGCTCAATTAAAAAAAAAAAAAAAAAAAGTATACCGTTCATGCATACCTTTTTCTATGTAATCACAAAGGAAGCCAAGAATCCGACAAATGTCTTCCACCGAGACATTGTCACCTTCCTCCTCATCGAAGTCATCAAATGATGGCCAGACTACTTGATGTCCATCATCATCTAAAACAGTGGTTGGGAACCTATGGCTCGCGAGCCACACATGGCTCTTTGACAAAAATTACATGGCTCGCCAGCTGTCTCCTTTCACTAACATTTTACAGTTAAAAAAAATATAACCGTCACTCGAAATCAGTTCCCTACAGAAAATACAATTAAAATTACTTTGTTTTACAGCGAATCAAAATTACTGAAAAGTCAGTTTACAATATTACATTACTTTACGTTATGTTACATTACGTTTTGACCAATGCGCGTATGCGGCGCTGTGTTTAAGCTTGTGACAGCGCCCACCCCAATGCTCTCCGAACGCCCCCCTTGAGAAACACTACATTAAAAGGCACAATATATAAGATCTCGCCGCTAGAGGTCGCATTTTCAAAACAATAACAAAGGCGAAGCTTGATGAGGCTGTGAAGGAGGATGTTCACGTTTTTTTTTTTTTTTTATTACCTGTACCTTCCACAGTTATTCAAACAGCGAAAAAATTAAACAGAAAGCGAGCAAAGAACATTTAGTCTGTCAAAGAACATTATGACTGACTTCGGTCTAGCGTGAGTTTAAAGGTGGGGTAAGCGATTTCTGGTAGCCAATGTTGAATTCAAATCACCAAAATAAACACGCCCCTATTTTGATAGCTCCGCCCCAAACATATGTACGGCAACGATTAGTTCTGTGAAACAAAGAAAAACCAATGTTACACCGTGTCTACACCGTACGCGAGCAGTGCGACAAAATACTATAGAAGTCATTATAATCAGTGATGCTGTCTACACTGGATGGGACATGACACGACAAATCCCCAAAAGAAAGCTGCTGCCGCATTCTATTTATGACGTGCTGACACAAATTTCAAATGATTTTCAAAGGTCGCTTTAACGCATCCAGTGTAGGCAGACTTTAGCTGTTGCGGCGCGGCACGTCCGGTGTAGACACGGTGTTACTCACCTATCGAGAAGAAACAAAGCAACCTCGGTGTCCGATCGCAGGGCTTCCGCTCCTTGAGTTCTCTCCAGCGCTGGAAAGCTGATTCGATATTTACACAGGTCCTACTTCTTGCCTTATCGTTCCACAGACATTTTCCTCTTTTGTTTTTGATCCGCCATCGCTATCTTTCTCTCGCTCGGCTAATGTCTGTCCTGTGCACTGAACGCTCTCTCCTCCACATCATGAGTAGACACGCCCCTTACTGCTGATTGGCTACAAGTTTGTTTTGGTACTCGGCCTCAGTTTTCTAAAGCGTTTTTGAAAAATTACATGCCCCACCTTTAAGCACTCAAAAAACTCCCCTTATAATCAGTAAAGCTGTCTATACACGGTTTGATGAATGAATCTCTTACTTACATAATACGTACATCTGAACTTTGATGTTTATGATGAGAGAATTCACATGAGAGTTGAATTCTGTCAGCGAGCGCACCGCACTGAACAAAAACTCATCTGAATGGCTCTGATTGGCCATTACATTCATAAGCTCAACAGACTCCTGTGTGATTGGTTATAATGCACAACACTGTAAAAACGCATAAAAAAAATCATAGCGCAACATTGAGCAGATCTAAATTTAATGTTGCAGTCAACACTTCATTTAATTTTCATTTTATTCATGACAGCCATAATGGATTTAGTTTAACTGTACAGCAGCATTTGTGTCCGTGTGTTGCCATAGTTTCTACAAGCGGAAACTGGGGATATGTGGATATTACGTCACTGATAGGCGATAACGAGCCATTATTTAAAATTAGAATTTCTCTGGATTTACAAATCCTTGGGAACTTTTAGGATAACGTAAGTACACAACTGCATAAAATATATCACACTGTGCAAGTAGTTTTTGGATATTTTATTACAGAAATATTACATATTGTGCCCTTACATTATAAAAGCGTTATTTCTGAAAGTTCTTAGAACGTTCAAAACATCTAGTTTTTTTTTTTAGAGGTGTTATTAATGTTCTTATTTGGTTATAAGAACTTTATTTAAATGTTATTTTAACTTTAACTATTTAAATGTTAAACTTTATTTTAACATTTATTAGAACGTTCTTAAAATGTTCCAGTCTCTCAAATTAACGTTCTAGGAATGTTATTCAATTTGTTATTAGAACGTTCTGTTTTCATTATATTAACGTTCTGCAAAACATTAGAATGTTCAATTCTTTTATTATTTTAATGTTCTCTTAATGTTTTTAAAATCATGGCATTATGTAAGATTATGTAACATTTATTTACTGTTACAGATGTTTGCTAAATGTTCACTAACAGTATCAAACTTTAAAGACTTACAAAACATAATCTATAAATAGTACAATGGAAAGCTAATAACAATGAAATATAAGTGGTCAATAAAGTACATGAAAGTAAGGGAACACTATACTGTTATTAAAGTGAAGTCTTAGGCCATGTCCACATGTACATGGGTATTTTTATAAACTGAGTTTTTCCTTCTTCCGTTTTTAAAAAATCTCCGTCCACATGAAAATGCAAATGCATGCTATGAACGCTGTCAAGAGCGTGCTAAACCAACATGTGGCGATATAATCTTAACCGTAAAGCCATGTTGGCCAATCAGAAGCCTGAAAAAGTTTCCAGTAGGCGGAGATAACAGTGCAGGCTCCGATGTCACAAAGCTCCTGCCAATGTGAAGATTTAAAAAAATAAATAAATAAACTCCGGTTTTGCTGTCTACACGATAACACTGCAACTGGAGTTTTTGAAAATCTTCACCTTGGCAGGAGTTTTCAAAAATGTTCAGTTTCAGTGACCTGGTGCTGCGTTTGCGTGTGGACTAATGGCCAAACCGCATGGAAAAAGCTGTGGTTTTGAAAATAACCGTGTTCGTGTGGACAGGGCCTTATTATAAAGATATTACTTTTCCAGTTCTTTTAAAACAGACATTTCTTAAGTTGAGTCTAGACCAGTGGTCTCAATCTCAATTCTTGGAGGGCCACAGCTCTGTGGAGTTTAGCTCCAACTCACACCTGCTTTGAAGTTTCTAGTAATTCTGAAGACCTTGATCTGGATCAGGTGTGTTTGATTTCAGTTGGCGCTAAACTGTGCAGAGCTGTGGCCCTCTAGGAATTGAGTTTGAGACCAATGGTCTAGACAGAAACACAGAAATGAACAATAAAATTCGAAATGTAGTCACAAGTATGGATTTCAAAACAATGTGTATGAAATCAATGACATATGTACCAAGAATCAATTCAATACATTTAAACTGCTCTAATGTAGGAAATGTTAATGTCATATACAATGCACATTAGAGTTAAAACTTTTAATACATATATATATATATATATATATATATATATATATATATATATATATATATATATATATATATATTAGGGGTGGCACGGTTCGCGAAAAAAAAAAATCGAACCGTACGGTTCTCCACACACGGTTCGGCACGCGCTAGTACCGCGGTTCAACTTAAATCTGACAAGCATCTGCAATATGGTTTGTTATAAATAACACGTAAAAAAAAAAAAAAAAAAACAGTTCGGCTAATGTAGGCTTCTTGATGGATGCGAATTCTGGCTTCCCAATACATTACAACAATAGCGATGAAAAATAAAAGTGGACAAACCATTCATTCTTGTTCAATGCCGTATGCTGGAATATGAACATTTATTCCGTCATCACCCGGGTGCTGATAGCGCGCGCACAGGTGAGACCTGAACAGCACACGGTGATATCTGTGTTTAAACTAAACTCGTGTAAGCTTTGCCAGTTTAAACATTTAAGAGCCAGAGGATGCGAGCTCGCGCGCGCAGTGAGAAGATGTGTGCGTGCGCTCATCAGAAGCGCGCAAATATTAAGCTCTCTCTGCGTATTGTGTTTGAATGGACAAATTCACACAAAAATTGTGTCAAAATGCCCGTCTTGGTAAGCATCCTATAGCAGACATAGCTGGCTGAACGTACAGTATCAGTGCACTGGATCAGTGGATTCTCTTAAAGTGACAGCACTTTCTTAATATTAATAAAACAACAACAACAAAGAAATCACTCACTGCTCTTGATTGAATCGCTTTTGTAACTTTATTAAAGATGAATCTTTAATTTATACAGTCAAATATGCAATGGTGTTTTACATTTGATTACTTTATTCAATTTCTGTACCTAAGAAACGAATGCTATAAAAAAAATGAAAATCACTGTTTATTTTATTTGTATCTTTACTCTGTTGTATTTATTTATGCCTTGCTTGTAGTTAAATAGATTATTCTTATTTTCTTTATTTTTATTTGACAGTATAGTTTTTCCCTAAGCATACCGAACTGTAACGAAACCATGACTCTAAAACCGTGATACAAACCGAACCGTGAATAAGTTGAACTGTTCCACCCCTAATATATATATAAAGGTCAATACAGAAAAGCAGTTATGACTTTTAGTTGTCATACTTGTGTAGATTGTGTCCAAGCATAGCACAAAATCTCCATTTGCAATTTTTTTTTTAAATTCCTTTTCCCCCAGATTCAATCATCTTATTAACTCTTTTAACAGCCCTTTTTCACGTTATTTCACTCACTGTAAGACCATGTTTTCCGTTATGCTCTGTAAGTTAAATGGGGACTGAAAATAATTGTAATACCTTTAACATAAAAACAAATGAAATCCAATGACAGAAAAGAGTTAAACACGAACAAAAAGCCAATCAAGTAACGCACTGTAGAGGTGCGTGGGTGGAACCTACGTTAATGTTAGTTGAGATTTTAAGAGAAGAATTAACTTACCTTGATGTATTAAAGCTCCAAAAGACAAGACCAAGGTATAGCGTGATCAAGCGGCAGTTTGAATTTCACTGCCAGAGTTTGTTGGTAAATGTGATTGGCTGGCTGACTGCTATGCAACTTTCGGGTCCTCTGGTAAGCAGGGTGTGCGCGTCTTCTCATCTCGAGGTGCGCTCTGGAAAAAGTAGTCCTTTTAGTAAAGCGGATTTAACGCCGTAGATGTAAATCAACTACTATTTCTAAGATGCATTGCAAACTAAGTCATCGCATTGGCCCGTCCGCCACATTAGACCGAGCAGTACCAAAGTCCCTTTTAAGGAAAGTCCGTTCACTCGGCCGCCATATTTGTAACGCCTCCGGGCAGCTCACACAAGACCAAGTCCTATCTAAATTAATAATCCTGAAATCTCAAAAACAGCTCGCTGAACTCACGATTAAATTACATATTTCAAATCAGCAATAAAATCTGAAATGAACCGGTCCGTAAATGTTGTTTCTTATGCTCAAATAGCATTTAAAAGGCTTATTTTTCAGGCTAGAACAGCTAATGGACATGCGTAGCTCCAACGCGCTTATGACTGCGCATGCGCAGCTGCTGGTCCAGCCCCAGGTTTCTATGGGAACGGAGCTTCTAAAGGTCGCTGCAGTGACACAATGACTTTACCAATCAACAATTGGCTCTTTCATTTAGAAGGCGGGACTATCCCGCCATATTGCGCGTTGCACTTTCTCCCATTCATGAGTGAACTGTCTTTGTATTTCTATAGTCTTTGGCAGTACTGGGGAGCTGCGTTTTTATTTTATTTTTATTTTATTTTATTTTTTTGGATAAAAACACAATCATGTTTTATTTCTCAGTCGATTTCAGTACATAAACGTTTCTTTAATTATAATATCCCAAAGCATCTGCTATTTGAATAAAAATGTAAAGGATTTATAAAATTAGGAAGACATTCATGCCAGAGATCTTTTATTTACTCTTCGGCTAACCAAAACCCACCCAGATCTCAGTCGAATATTTTCCTTTTTCTGGCGGACCAAAATCCAGCCACGGCTCAGCCAAATAGATACAATTTGCTTTTAGTTTCTTTTGGTTAGCCAGACTCCAGCCAGAACTCAGCCAAATGCAAAACAGCGCCAGAATTAAGCCAGAAGTGCCGAATGTAAGCCAGTTTTGGCCCACACTCTGTTGCTATCTGGGATGTATATCCATTTAACATGTTTTTACAGACAAATTAGAATATCACTTGAGTAATAACTTGTTGAATGTGCACACTGACTTAATTGACTTAATTGATTTGTATACTCAGAAGCTTGAGTTTATATGTATTAACATCACTCTCCCATTAGTCTTACACTGGTTTGCATCTCATTAACTATACACCGATTCAAAACAGAAAGACACCAACCTGTGATAAGACTGATCTCGATGCTGTGTAAATTTGAAAGTTTCAGATATCAGCTCCTCAAAGACGTTCTCCAAAACTGTTGACAGGCATCTAAAAAGTCACAAACATGCACATATTTAAACCACACTGATTAAAGCCATGCTTCTCTTCATTTTCCTACATCTTTTCCTGAAATGACAACGTATATGTTATCCTAGGGCTCAAGGGCGTAACCATGGTATAGATATTGCGGGGGTCCAAATGTGAGCCCTTCCCCAGATATTTTTTTTAAGTGCATTTCCCACAATTCACAATTTTCATATATCGATAAAGATTTGCTCATCTAGAACATAGTTTTGAGGAATACATTGACCATTTGAATTAACATTGAAAGAACAGTCTGCAATTTCTCTGACATAGCAGCAAATAGGATGGCTTCCGATGAGGAAAACTTACATAGCTAAAGCATTTTGGTTTAAATATTGTGTGTTTCATGTGAATGAAATCATATCAATCATGAAATCAAACTTACAACTACACTATGCCCAACCCCCCATCCACACACACACACACACACACACACACATCACAAATTCTCTGCATCCCCTTCAAACACATACACACCATCATCCCTCTCTCCTATAAACACACACACACACTCTCCCACATATGTGCATATACATTTTTATATAGTACATATACATTTGATACTTCTCACTTATACTTAGTTTTGCCTACTTTTTCCATACCTTCCTCTATCCCATGTATATACCCCTCCCCTCGTAATATGCACATACATCTCCAGACAATCACACACACACACACACACACACACACACACACATCCATGCACAATAAAGCGGAGCATCCAACCTACGTTTACACAAGTAGCTCTATGTATGTGACAAATAAACATCCTTGTATCAGTAGTTAAGTTTCATATCGAAAATGGTTGATATTGAAAATGGTTGACCTCTTATAATGACATGCACTTTTTTAGTATTTATGAAAAACAAGCAAAAAAGTTTCACTTATTTAATTTGAACTTAACCACTTAAGCCACTTTGTCAGGCAACAGTTAACATAACAATATAGACTTATAATTCATAAGTGTGTACAATCTATTAAAATCCAATACAACTCTGCCATAAATTCAAATTCTACATAGCTCCTTCATTTTCAGTTTTTTTTTTGTTGTTGTTGTTGAAATTGATACAAATTGATAATACTACATTTTCTCTTTTATAGAAAAGTGTTGCTAATATTGCCCACTCAATTCAAATACATGAGGGGTGCTCTTCTCTGGATTTGTGTGGCTGTTTTTTTTTTTTTTTTTTTTTCCCCTAACAGGTCAAAACGACATAGAACTGTGTATAAAACAAGCATAATCTTTTTTTTAAAATGATAATAAAAATAAATGCCTCACTGTACCAGAGACAAAGCCAGCAGCAGTGCAAACTTGTAGAGGTTTTCTTACATTGAACATATCTAAATAAATGACCCAAAAATACAGAGGCGTTCATCGTTTAACTCAACTAGTCTCTGACAGATATGTCTCCTATCCAGTGCATCCAATTTCTCTTGATGCACATGGCAAATTGCAAGGTTGTTTAGCCGGGTCTGCATCATTGATGTTCTCAGCCATTTCTTTAGACGCCTCAGGGCACTGAAACTTCGCTCTGCCTCTGCCGAGGAGGCAGGAACAACCATCAGCAGTCTCAAGAGGACCTCAACTTGCTTGAAAAGATGTCGCACCTCTGGCACCATTTCCCGTAAAATGTCTGCTACCTCTGGCGAAGTTGCATATTTGTAGTTGGCCTGAAACATTTTGAGCTGCACTTCTAAAGCCATGGCATTCAACTCTGGGTATTCATCTAGGACTGGATAAATCTTCCCAGAGATGAGTACATCTTCTAATTTTTGCAACCTTTGAAGCCCCTCTTGACTGAAACGCTCAGTGCACTGCACCACAGCAGTGTCCAAGGTACTGAAGTACTGCGTTCTGTAGTACTCCTGAGCAGTAGGATGATGATGTTGTGTGGCTGGACCAGTGAAGTGCTTTGGAGGCATCCGTACATGAGGCATCTTGATGGGCTGCAGGTTTAGAGCTGTTACAACCTGAGATGCTCTGGAGTACAGCTGGTCAAAGTGCTCTTCAGATCTTTTATCCTGGATCCCTCTCGTCAAATGCTCTACAGCAGCCAGCATCCCTGATGTTGTTTGGCTTCTCTGCTGCAGAGAAATGTTCAGCTCCTCCAACACAGACAAGACATCTTCTGCAAGAACAATGCCGAGAATAGTATTTCCCCTCAAAAACCTGTCATGAAGGCCACTTGCTTTTGCAGAAATTTCCATTATGGTGGATTGAGACATTTCTTCTGTGGCTGTGAGCACAGATTTGTATTGGGTGAGAACAGAGCGAATGGCTGGCGTTCGCACTGTCCACCTGGTGGGGCAGAGAGGCTTTAGAGATGTGTGAGGAGAGGAGTGATCTGACTTCGCTATAGCAGTGGAGATGGCCTTGAACTTCCCAGACTGATTAAATAAAACACCCAACTCAAGCACTAAATGCATTGCATCTCTTATAATGGGGGAAGATACACAAGTAGCTTGGGTAATCAAATTAACACAATGTGGCCCACAATGAACATACACAGCAAGAGGTTGGTCTTTCTTGAGATGAACTTGCACACCTTGCATCCTACTAGACATATTGGCAGCCCCATCGTACGTTTGACCTCGTAACTGTGATAGTGGGAGATTCAGGCGAATCAAAACATCTTTAGCTACACTTGCTATATTTTCTCCAGTAGTGGATGTAACCTGATATAGACCGATGAATTCCTCTCTGGGTTGCAAGTCTTTGTCAACAAAGCGCAGACAGAAGGACTCTTGCTCAAATCCTGCTGCATCCTGTGTCCCATCAATGATAAGAGAGTACTGAACTACTGGCAATGACAAGATCTCCTTTGTAATGTCATGTACAATTGTGTTACTGATGATTTTAAGGACCTTGTTTTGGATTTTGGGGCTGGTGAAATTATTGGGCCGCTGAAGCCAGCTGGTAAGTTCATCATCATCCTCTGCTTTGTACTTGATCAGCTGCTGGAAGTTGCCCTCTTTGTTGTCATGCCCCCTTAAAGCATTGCATTGTCTTGCCAAGCACATAATCCCTCCCACAATCTTCAAGAGACTATTTCTGGCCACGTGCTGCTGTTTTTTTTAACTGAGAGGAGAGTTGTGTACTGATCGGCTGTTTGCAGTGCAAATGTGTTGTCAACGCTGCTGAATGACAATCGCTGTCTTCATGCTGAAAGAACCTCTGGAGTGCTTTTTTCCAGTTGCTAAATCCTGTTTTAATAAAAGCTCCATCAGCCTTATTGGCTACAGAGGATTTCTGGTCTCCAAAATATTTGGCACAGTAAAAACACAGCACTCCCTTCAATGAGGGGCTGTAGTGAAGCCATGTGTACTTTCTAAACCAACTGTCCTGAAATTTCAGTGTCTTTTTTGTCAAGGACTGAGTTGAAATGAAACAGGTATTTGGCTGGTGTGGGCAGCTACCAAGCTCCTCTGCGTGCTGATCACTGCTCTCCCTGCCTGGTTCTATCTCTCCTGAAAAATAAATAATATGAACTATTGATCTATAGTGCTAAACTAAGCTTCTTGGATGCTTACACTTACTATTTATGTGTTGTACTAAATTACATTGTAGTTCCTATTCCAATATCTTACGTGTATTTTGAGAGCAGGCCTCTGTTCGTCCTCTCCCTCCATCATGCCTGTTACTGTCCCTCTCTCTGTGCTGCCTGCATTATGACCATATACCATTATTGTTCTTGAAGAACAATGACTGACCTAAATGGTCATTTAAATTTGAATATTGTGCTCTTATTACTAGTTTACTGATGACGTGGTTAAAAATAATGTTATTATGTTGTTTAGAGGCTCATTTTGGAATGCTTTACCTGTTCATCTTCTGAGCAGGTCTCTGTTTGTCTCCCTCCATCATGTCTGTCACTCTCCCTCTCTCTGTGCTGCCTGCATTATGACCAGATACTATTATTGTACTAGAAGAACAATGACTGACCCTAATGATCATTTTAGTTTGATGCATTGAATATTCTGTTTTTATTGGTGCGAGTGTTGTTTGCTTTGACTTTACCAAGCCTGTTATGTGCCAAGTGAATTTTAAAAACATCAGTCAATATCTCTCTCTCTCTCACACACACACACACACACACACACGACACACGGGGGGAGATGGAAAAAAGAGCTACACACACTGATTACAGAGTAAATGGACCCCTTTTAAAAGTTTTTTTCCCCCACCAGAATTAAGCTTTCGAATCCACGGCACCGGATCAGATAGGTTTCCATTCAAATCAATGTGTCAACTTAAATCCGTTCAGTCTCGGATCAGATCGTAAAAACAAACAGGTCAGGCCATCAACAAATGAATAGAGGCTTATCAATGGAGTGGGAAGTGCGGGAGCTCCTTGGTCTGTGACTCCAGCAGTTCATTATTCAGCCTATTTTCAGGGTATCATGCTAGCTATCTAGCTATAATACTGAGCCATTAAAACCTGATATTTTTTCACATTTATTCAAAAATTGCCGCGGTATTTTTGATCATGGCACTACTTTTTAGGTGTCTACTTGCTTACCGTCTGAAAAAAAAAAAGGCGAATGTCCACCTGTTCGTCCTGCTTCTTTCTTTTAGCTCCACCAAAGTATATGGTGGTTACGCCCATGCCAATCAGTATTTTTAGACATTTATTCAGTGCCTGAATTTCATTTTTGAAGATGGGGGAATTCCCCTCTTAGGTGACTCTTGTGAGAGAGGATTTTTTAATTTGAGGGGTGGAGGGAGGCATTTTTTAGACATTTTTGCAAAAAATATACTTTTATCTCACCTAAATGTTTGATCATCCAGTACATTTTTGTTTTTACAATCGTGAAGTTGTTGCAGAAAAGCTTACACACAGCACAAGCCTGATTTCACATAGGAGTCCACTACTGATTTGTTTACCACAAACGCAACATTTATCCATTATTTTGATTTCAAATCCAAACATTGTTACTGAAAATGTTTTTTCATTGTGATTCTTTTTTTTTTTTTTTTTTTTTTTTTTTTTTTACAGTAATACAATCTTTATAGACGTGTTTAAATCCAATATAAGCAACACATTATTCAATGCTTTTTACTTTTGCATTTACTTCTAGATTTATATTAAGTTGCTCAAGGAAGTGGCAAAACATTTAAACTACTTTTCTGATGTTATCACAAACATTCTAAATTAACTTATGACTGGCAGGAACAGTCAACTCTACTGCATTTTCTTTTGCATTTAAATCATTATTATAAACAATCCTGCGGTTCATAAAGAACTTTGCTTTCCATACTTCCATGAGTGCCATCTATTATTGCCTTATCAAAGTGCTCTTTTCTCTTTTAAACCTAGCCAAAAAGCCATATGTGTTGACTGTGAAACACAGTAGGCTTTAATTATATGCATTTATAGTGTAATTACTACATTTTCGTGTCAATCCATGTTCATATTTACCGCAAACAATGCGCTGTCACTTTAATTCAGTGCGTGCAGTACAGCAAAGATAATCTCTGTGTGGAAACGATCGCTGCACTGCTATGGCAAGTGATATCTGCCACATCATAGACTTAGCAGGAGAAGGAGCAGTCTACCCTTCCGTCGCCGTCAGTCCATATCGATTTTTGAATGGGATTGATTGGGAGGGCAGACGACAGACCCGCGGCGATGTCACTGTAGAAACCAATCATAGGCGGCGTATATAAGAAATTTATAAAAAAAAATGGTACGTCTGAACTTGGTACGTTGCCTTACAAGACGCCTGATATGTACGTCGTCTTCATGTATGTTGCGTGAAACTAACTTTAAAGTTTGTAATAGTAGTTGTATTTGTTATAGCTATTGATTTTAGTTATTTCTTAACAAGTGTTAATAGTGAATAATAATTATAAGTTTATTTCATTTTAGATAACTTTTCTTTTTGGGCTGTTACATTGGTGTAGTACCGCAAACTAAACGTTCTTACTATTGTGTTCAAAGACGTGTGCACTGATTCTGAGGCTCCCAATACATGCCTTGTATGACAGCTTCAGCAGACATATGATTTTGGGCATTGTGCAGTCCCTACGTTTTGGGCTAGCCTGATGGGTTATTGTTGTTGTTGTTGTTGTTGTTGTGTGTATGTGTGTGTGTTGTTTTTTTTTTTTTTTTGTTCTTGTGCTTTTTTTTATTATTAATGTTGAAATGTTTTAAAATGTTTGACAACATTGCTTTTTTTTTAACTTGTTCTGGTGTTTTTTGTTCACTTGTTCTGGTGTTTTTGTTCATGTTGAAATATAAACAAAAAAAAATACTAAAAAAATGCAATGTTAAGTCTTCAAATTAAATGTTGGATAACAATCAAAATGTACTCTGAATTTTATTCTTAATATTTTTCTAGTATTGTGATAACCCAAAACTTCAAATGAGTTGGTTAGTAATGATGATGAATTTAAGACATTGACAACTTCTCACAACATACAATAACACAACAAAGCAATGCCAATTTATCATTACCATTGTACTTTATTCCTGAAAATGAGCAAGCAGTACAAACAGTGGCTTGAAATGATGACAATTACAAAAATAGGCAACAAGACAAAAAAATAAATAAATGACAATTGCACTGGAAAAGAGACACAATAAAATGGAAAAATATGAGTTGTATTCTAAATGTTAATGGTTTCAGATGTTTTCAAAATTTCAGTGAAATAAACCATTGTGTTTATCCTACAGGCCAAAAGTCATACAAAGTTTTGCGTCTCCATACATTTTTATGTTCTAAAGAATAAATAAAGAAAGAAAAAAAAGTTTGGAACAACATAAAGATCGCTATTCCTTTAACACTTTGGTACTGTTTATTTTCAAGGTAAATTCAGGGTATCCGCCAGGTCTTGACGAGATCTCGTGCCTCGCGATATTACAACGTGTGGATATTTCTTGTCGAGGTGAAAATGTCTCACAATATCAGCATAGTTTGTGGCTAAACATTTTACAAAGCTTGCATTATTTTATTCTGAATTGTACCGTTATCTGTTTGTTTCCAATAACGTGCATTGTGTTTCACTGTTACGTGGAGCACATCTCCGCAACTCAGTCAACAAAGTCATCTCTGCATATGCTAAGAGTTTGGGTTAATTATAAAGTTAATCTGTGGACGAAAGGTGCGCTGTTGAAAACATTTATAACAAATCTTGTAACGCCAACACAAAATATTGCATCAATATAGTTGATGTATAGTTCTAAATATGCAACCTGTCGCAATCACTGGGCCGCTGACGCCCTCTGTAGGCATTTTAATAATACATACATACTTTTATTGTTTTTATGTACATTTCTTTATGTATTATAACAGTGTTGTTCAATGAAACCATATGATTACTCGCTTTTGATGTTTTATTTAAACCAATTATTATAGCCTCATCGTTACAGGTATTTTAAGTCTATTTTTAAAGATTTAAAGTTTAAGCTACTGTTCATTTAAGTCTATCTTTATTACATAAAAAAACAAATCATCAGTAGATTGCTCATTTAACAAAATAATCGTTAGTGACAGCCCAATTTAAAATGTTTCAAAATGCACCTGCATTGTTTATACACTTCTTCAAAAATTCTATTAAAATACCGTTTCATCACCTTCTCTTGACCAACATGATGTATCGTATCATCTCCTGAGCTAATGTATTCACACATTTTATGGTTGACATGACTCTGCAAACAGGACAACCATGAGCACCATACCAGAGTGTTAAGTAAAATTATTAACATATACCCAATATATCAAAAGTAAAACCTCAGAATGGCACATATCAGAATATGTTAAACAATTAATGAATTTATGTGACTGTAAAGATGTTATTGAGACAATACAATTAATTTTCAGCTCTGTTGGTGTATAATTTGTAGTAAAATAATTATGTAAAAAATAATTATAATTGAAATAATAATTATAATTAATTTAATTGAACACTATTTGTGGTATTTGGCATCTCAGTCTGTCTGTGGAGGCGACGTACCCTTCTCACAGATAAAAGTATACAACTGTCAACTTCGGCAGGTAATCCTGTCACATTGCACTCACCATACACTGCTGCAGACGCATCGCTCCTGGAACGCACTACCAGACCACAACCGTGTGCAGTGTTAATGCTCTGATCCGTTAACATGAGCGTGGAAAAAATACACACCGGATACGCACTGCAAACGGAGTATGTGTGAACCTGGCATTATGTGTGTGCACTTCGAGCATACAGTCTCCAGGAGAGCGCTGAATGACAAAATTTATAAAAGCAATTTATAAACTTTGATAAATATGTGACACTGCCTCTATTGTGCAAGTGGCAATTCCTGTGTCAACTATGCAGCGTGCAGCTCGCTTAGTGCAGATGCGATGTGATTTGAAGCCTTTTGCACATGTTGAGAGAGAAAGAGAGAGCGCGTGCGGTGATTCACACAGGCTGTTTATGAAATTGTCTCACAGAAAGTTTCAAATTACTTAATGTTATTTAATGAATAAATATGAATTGTACCTCACCTTCAGCATTATAATTATTTCACCTGCGCCAGACAGAGACTGAGATGGTGCCGCTGCATGTCGTGCCAAACCTTTCACAGCACGAGCGTCATCAGTTTATGAGATCGGCCTTTTTAGAAACCGCTGATCAAACATCCCAAAGCGATTATCGGCCGATAATGATCGGTACCCAATCAATCAAAGCACCCCTAACATGGGCTATTTATTAAGGAGTTGTAAAGGAGTTTTCAGTTAACCCATTTTGCGCTGGAATCTCAGGAGTAACGGGCCTTTCTCACAAAAATTAAAAAGTAAGGCAAGAGCGTAGTTGGCATCTGCTTCTTGGTTCAAAGTCCAAACATGACAGCATCAAGATGCCTGTCCCGATCCTTTCCTTTGTCTTTAACAAGCTTTCAAAGGGATCTGATAACACAATATTAAATATTGTATAACATACTATCATTACAAGCTAAAATACCAATTACAAGTGTTCTTGTAGCTCAGACAGTAGAGCATGGTGCTAGAAATAATTCCCAGGGAATGTATAAATTAATGGAATTATAGTTAGAATGCAATTTTTGAACATTTTTGTTTAAAGGCATCTGCCAGATGCGTACATGCAACATCATAAATATTCCATATTTTTCTTTTATAACAATTTATTAGCCAAACACAATTGCATATAAGCATCAGTTAGTGAAACCTGAATTTCCTGCAGGCATTCTCTTAACAATATTTTTTCTCTTCATTACATTTGCTAAACATTTCAAGCTCTCTTCAATAGTACGGGTGAACTATTTAGGGATAGCCCAGCTAACAAAAAAAGGTCCCCAGGACGTCCCCTAAACGGCCTCTGCGAACGTCCCCCGGACGTCAGCGTGTAGGGTCCCCTTGACGTCGAGCAGACGTCCGCGACGACGTCCTCCAGACGTTCACGAGGACGTGCAGCGGCCATTCGGGATGTTTAGGAGACTTTCGCTTTAAGTCATCTGAATGTCATTTTATTTTACTTTTAGGCTAATCAAAGACAACAGACACGTTGTATGGAGCAAAATACGTTTATTTTAATTGAACAATTAAAGTTGCGGTGCTTTTTTCGCACGCGCGTGTGTGTCTCTCTTGTTGTAAGCTGTGGGGTTAGTCCGATGGCAATTCTTCCCGTTGTCTTATAACCTAAAACAACAAAATGAACACATTCAGTAGTGTTATGATTGATTTAATATGTCTAGGACTACCGTTTATCCATTGAAAAAAAGATTTGTTGTTGTTGACAATTTGGATTTAGACCAAGCTGTTCGAAATTAGCGCACATATGAAGATAGGCCGTCCCAAATGGGCTTTTTGGCTCATATAGGCGTCTCAGTGTGTATTTTTACCATATGGAAATTCAATATTTAAGTTCAATATCTGTCAATATTATATAAGTTTAATCATTTCAGCTTTACATGCTAACGTTAGCTTCGAAAGTGTTCACAGGCTAACAGCAGCCGTACACGACGGACATCTTCAGCAAACGTTTAAAAAGGTAAACTTTTCATAAAATGTAAGCATTACAAGATACAAATTGGTTACAGTAGCTAATGTCTACAAATATAAAAGTATTAATACCTTTTCGACCGACAAAAGCTAAAACTCAAGGCCGTGTCTCTGAAGAAATCATCGAGGACCGTTAACTGTCACTAAGCAGCTGAGCGTTGCCATGGATACATGCTGCGTGCCCTAAAGTGATGTCATTCGATCATGTGCTCATTTGATCGACACTTGCTTGTAGCCTATCTCCTAATGTGGCTTTATTACACAAATTTTATTTATTTATTTGTTTTTTTTTTTGTTTTTTTTTTTGAGCTGCATGTGGTATAGCAGTCTTAAATGCAATAACTAAAATAATAATTTTCCTAAATAACTTTTCTTGTCGGCTAACCAACAGTTTAAAATGTAAATGGAAATAATTAATTTATTTGTCTTACCTGTGTTATTTTCCACTTTCTTTTCTTCATGTTTTCCTGCATTCATCACTCTGTAACATTCTTTTAGAGCTGCTGGGATGCCACCTTATTTTCTTCATGCATGGGGAATACATAAACCTAATTGTAGCCTATATGTTCAATTACATTATTGAAGGGTATCATGATTTTCATGTTTAAATGCTGAAAACAGACTCCTGATTTGATGACATTTTAATTACAGAAGTTACTCCTATTTTCTTTTTCAAGAAATGAAAATTATTAATTTAACATTAACTTCATTTTACAATGAATTCAAATTATAGTAAAAAAAAATATCAATCTGCGAAACAAAAAAAAAAGTTTTTTTTTTAGGTTTTTTTTTTTGCATTTTGCATTCTATTATCAGAGTTAAAAAAAGAGATTTTGTTTTAAGGAATAGGGTGAAGTCAGCTAAAATGGGCCACGTCTTGGTAAATGACTTATCATACCGTCAAATAAGCTATGCATGAGAACTAATGATATTTTTATAAATTAGCATGGGTCTCTTAAATATGTATATATTTTTTAAATGTCAAAAAGTATAATTGTTTTAAAATTATGAGAGTTAGAGTATCAGCAGGTACCATCTTGAGCCACGGCACACCATTCAGGTAAAATGGGCCAGCTGTTCAGATAAAATGGGCCAATATAAAAAGAGAACAACACAGGTAATTTCGGCTGAAATCATTTTATTTTTAACAGTAAATTGACACTATTGTCTTTAGTGTGCCATAGCAACAGCACCATATGCATTTCATTAAATTGAAAGTTGAATGAATATTTCATTAAACAATGCAATTACAAATGAACTGATCATGTTGTATAGGTGTGTGTTTCTGTGCATTGGTGTCTTTTGTGTGCATGTACACTACCAGTCAAAAGTTTTCGAACAGTAAGATTTTTAATGTTTTTTTTTAAAGAAGTCTCTTCTGCTCACCAAGCCTGCATTTATTTGATTCAAAGTACAGCAAAAACAGTAACATTTTGAAATATTTTTTACTATTGACTCCAGGCTTTTGAATGGTATATTGTATAATGTTACAAAAGCTTTTTATTTCAGATAAATGCTGATCTTTGGATCTTTCTATTAATCAAATAATCCTGAAAAAAAAAAATGTACTCAACTGAATAAAAAAAGTTTCTAGAACAGCAAATCAGAATATTAGAATGATTTCTGAAGGAACATGTGACTGGAGTAACAATGCTGAAAATTTTGCTTCGATCACAGGAATAAATTACATTTTAAAATATATTCAAATAGAAAAGAGTTATTTTAATTAGCAAAATATTTCGAAATTTTACTGTTTTTGCTGTCCCTTGGATCAAATAAATGCAGGCTTGGTGAACAGAAGAGACTTCTTTAAAAACCTTAAAAATCTCACTGTTCAAAAACATTTGACTGGTAGTTTATGTGTATGTATTTTTTTTAAAGACTAGATTTTGTATGCATACATATCTAGGCCTATAAACTTATTTTCACCCTCAATTTCTGTGTATAAATGTGTGTATGCAGCCCATTTTACCTGAAAATTGTGGCCCATTTTAGCTTAACCAGCCATTTCTACCTAAAATAACCGTTTTCACAAAAACCGAAGTTTCTTTTTTAAATTAAACATTTTTTTTATTTGAAAGAACATGTCTTAACAAACTTTGTTGGTAAGCATACTTATAATTGCTTTAGTAGGCCTACCCTTATTAGTGATGAATGAAATTTTCTATGTGGCTCAGTTATCTTACAATTTCACTGACAAGCTTAATGTTACACTCTGCCCTGCCTGAGTTTATATTTTATTTTAATTTTGTCAACTCTCTTTGTCTGAATTGCAAGGTATCAGGTCTGATAAAAGCCCACACATGGGCGACTGGATTTTTGAAGTGTTGTAATGGAAATGGCAGATGAGGGATGAAACAGGGACGTTCGCAAACTGGCTCAGACAAATGTCCTCCGAACGTCCGCCAGCGAACGTCAAAAAGAGTACCAAATGCGGACGTAAGTGGATGTCCTCCGAACGTCCGTCTGCGTTTGCTAGGAGTTCACTCAAAAATTACAATTCTGTCATCATTTGCTCAGCCTCACGTTGTTCCAGAACAGTATGAAACCTGAATAAATGATCACAGAATTTTCATTTCGGGTGAACTATCCCTTTAAGGAAATGACACTACTCTAATTATGAACAAGATTATTATTTATTACTAAAAGTTCCATCTCTGGGTTCAAAAGGGTTCAATCTTTTTCTGATTGAACCCAGAGATGGAACTTTTTCCCATCTTTTTCTGACATTCAAATCACTTGAATCTCTTCCTCAGTGGGCTTTTGTGCAACAACCTGGATTAGATTTGACAATAATAACATACAATCTGAGTGAAAATCACATCCTCTAACAATATAGACCTTTTGGAAATGGTATACACTAGCCAAGACAGAAAAGTTATGAATGTTAAAAGAAAAAAAGAAAATAAACATAAGGTTTGTCAGATCAGTGTATTATCCCTGTTGGTGTTGGTCATAGCTTGTTTTCGCTAATTCAGCATGTTCATTCGGCATTTGCTGGCTTGTGTAATGTCTGAATGTTAGCTGACATCTGTCTGTGTGGTGTAAATTGGCCTTAAAATGTTCACATTACTCCCTTTTTGGACTTAACTGATGAATTATGTTCTAAAAAGTGTATTGTACTGATTAGCCCTAGCTAAAGTGTTGTGGAGGATTACATCACTGTCAAGGGCTTCCTCAAGTCAGTGTGATGTAAATATCAGTATATTTAGGTGGTAATTATGATGGATATATTAAAATTTATATTTTAACCCTATCAAAATACATCAAAACTAGACATATACTCACCCCTCATTAGAGAGCTACACAATTCTAGCAGCACTTTAACATCGAGGCTCATGTAGTATGTATGCTACCTCCACTGGTGTTATCAGAGACTCGGTGAGAGCCATTACACTGACATCCTCATCACATGGTCTGTCCTGAGTGAAAATACTAGAGGTGTCTCTGTCCTGGATGTATGGCTCCAGGAAGTTGAGGATGGACATATACTTCCAGCTCCGACTGCTTCCTGCTATCCCTGAACCTGATTCTTTCTCTTTTTTTTTTCTTAATTTTTCTTTCATGTAAGTGTCCCTCAAGTATTTCCACTTTTACTACATTTAAACATTTACAAATACATTATTAAAAAGAAAAGTTGTATCTGTTATTATTAACAAACATGAGTTAATATGAACAGTTTATTTTTGTTAAAACTTTACCAGAATATTTTGTTGTATGAATATCTGAACATGCAATATATCAAGAACAAAAAGCTGAGAGAAAACCATATTTTACAAAGTAATACTTTGTGAATCACTTTGTAATTTATATATTTTGTTTTTCTTAGATTTACACCTTAGTCAAGTAACGTATTCATCACATACAAAGAAGAACGTGTGATGGAGCTTTACAAAGAACGTGTGATCTGTCAGCGCTTTGTACAGAACAACGTTGCAGGGACAGAATAAATGCATTAATTAACATTAAATGATGAAAACTTATTGTAATGTTTTACCAAAAAAAAATTTACTAGCCAGTGATGGTTCGTTTGCGAAGATGTGCATAGATTGGTTGTTGGGTACCAATGGTCTCTATGATCTACTTGAGGCTTCCAAAATTTTTGGACACACACAGCCCTGGTGTATCACAACCTACAATGATTTTGGACCAAAACTTGGAAACACTAAACAATTATTTCACATGTACTGACATTATTAATTATGCCCTCTAAGGGTGACATTTTCTCCAGCTAACTAGTTGTGTTCTTTGCCAGTTTTTGCTTGGATGAAGGAAGGAGGACCTCCATGTCTAATTGTTATTCCTCTTCACTCAGTTGGTGATTTTAAAAATGCTAGACTTATGGTTAATAATTAGGCAATCTTAGGCATATGTTTTATTGATGAAATAATTTCTTATGAAGTACCTGATATCCTCTTCACTTACTGAAGTAATATTCTGCCAGTGAGCTGAGGCATATATATTTTTTTTTTTCAGGCTTGATAACACCTTCTGTTTTTACAGTGAGTATAAATGCATCCAGACAGGCTCTGCATTACTGGGCAAACACAATGAGACACAACACAGTGGCCAAATATAACGTATATGTACAGAGCACAAAAAACCTTGGAACCTGCATTGGTTCTTGATATTCATCATGTTCCTCATGTTATGTCATTTCTAAGTAACCTCTGCTAAATTAGTACATGTATAATATTAGGGATGGGAATTTTTCAATAAATGTGTATTATAATACTTCAGCTCATTAAAAAATGAATATTCAATTATTGTGACATTGTGAATTATTTTAATCAACGATTAAGATTTTGTTACCATTACATCAATTTTTTTTTTGTTTGTTTTTGTTTTTTTTACTTAAAACAGTCAGTGTTGCCAACTTAGCAATTTTGTTGCTAAATTTAGCAACTTTTCAGACTACCTTTTTGCTTCCAATAGCACCTAGCAACAAATTTAGCTATTTTTAAAATTTATTTGGCAACTTTTTGCAACTTTTTATAAGTGACTCAATCGATATAAAGGTACACATTTACCAATTAAATTCCACAAAAGAGGAGACCAAATATGCCTAGCAGTACACACATCATGTGAATTAAGTTACCTGCTATTTGCATTGTTTAATTTAATAATAATAATAATTGAATAATTGTTAAAGAAACACTTTGTTAGTAGCTTGTACCTCCGATTGTTGATCAGTTAGTACACTGTATATACACTGTATGTAAGAAAAATATCCAGAAAAACGGAGAAGGTACTATTAATTTTCCAGGACATTATCCGTTGTAACCCTGTAACCCGAAAACACGAAATATTTTTTTATGTGTAGAAAAGTTTTCAATAATTCAATGTATTTAAAAAGTTATTTATGTTTTAATATTATATCATTTATTTATATTATTTTATGAACAAATCTAAATTAACATCAAATATATTTTTTGCTGAGATTTGATGTAGTGACAATTTTGCGTCATGATTACGTAATGATGTCATCGCGCAATGACATAATGTTATTTAGCAACTTTTAGCAACAAATTGACCTTCGTTTTAGCAACTTCCCCTGAAAAATAGTTGGCAACACTGTCTCAAACTCAATTCTTGGAGGGCCACAGCTCTGCAGAGTTTAGCTCCAACCAGCTCCAAATCACACCTGCTTGGACGTTTCTAGTAATCCTGAAGAGACTGATTAACTGGATCAGGTGTGTTTGATTAGGGTTGGAGCTAAACTGTGCAGAGCTGTGGCCCTCCAGGAATTAAGTTTGAGACCAATGGTTTAAAAAATTTGTTAGCAATGCATTTTCTAAACTGATAGATCACACTTATGCCTCAAATGTCTGTTAAAGAAGTGCTTCATCTAGACACACATTAAAAAGCAGTTCAACATACATTCTAAAAAAAATTAACATCTGAAGACAAAAGTTGTCTGACATTCGTTCAGTATCTCACTATGGGAACCAGCTGTGAATAAATGCTGTTCTTTTTAACTTTTTATTCACCAAGGAACCCTGAAAAAAAGTATAAAAGCGTTAGAAACATTAAGCAGCACAGCTGTTTCCAACTTATAATAAATCAGCATATTAGAATGATTTCTGAAGGATCATGTGACACTGAAGACTAGATTAATGATGCTGAAAATGGCTTTGCCACCACAGGGATTACTTCTATTTTAAAGTATATTAAAACAGAACACTTATTTTAAATTGTAATAATATTTCACAGTATTATTATTATTATTTTTTTTTTGATCAAATAAATTGAGTATAAGGCGCTCACTGCAGAAAGTAAAGCTCTCAAGCACTCAGTCAGCATTCAAGTGCAGGCAAGTGAAAATATATCAGTGCTAAACTTATTCTTAGCGTTTAACTCAAACAGTGGTGAGTGAACACTAACAATTTATTAGCCAATTACTAACGATAGACATTATTTAGCCAACTAGCTCAAAGTTTAGTCGCATATGAGAGACAATTATTCACCAAGTAGAGGGTTGTTTATAAAGCCAACAAGTCTAGAATCACAAGGCTCCATAAAATAAAGCTCCAGATGGCCATAAACATTAAAAAGCAACCTCTTTGGTCCATTTTCTTTCTTCTAATAACACTGAAAGAATATCATAGCATTCCAGATCATTTAGAGCAAAAATTGTCTGTTTTTTTTTTCTTCTTTTTTTCTCCAGTTTGTAAAGTGGTTGGCCTTTCTGTTTCTTTTTCTGTCCAGCTCACCGAGACATTTTGCCATTTTTGAAAGATAAATTCATCCAGCAGGAACCAACATTTTCAGGCTGTGCAAAAAGCCCTAAAAACAGAAGGCTTCTTAGCAAACACCTTTTTTGGTTTAAGTGCCATGAGTTTAACACTGACTTCCTTGACTTGCCTGGATGACATGCTTAACTTTCTCAGTTTGCTGAGTTGCGTTGCAAGCACTTGTGATTTGAAAAAAGTCCAAAAACAAAAATTGACCTGGAAGGGTGGATGATTCTGGAGAAACGGAAAGAGAAGTATTTCTTCTTGTGAGATCAACGGCAGACTGAAAGTTTAATTTGGCTCACAACCCATGGCTGTGTTACAAGAGTACAATATTAAATGGCACTATGAGGCACATGCAGAAAAATATGATAAATACACTGGACAGCTCAAAATGGAAAAAGTTAATGAGCTAGCATCATCTTTGAAAAAACAGCAACCAATAAAAAAAAAAAATAAAAAAATTAAAAAAAAGACTAGGGACTGATGAAACTGTAAAGGCCAGCTATTGCTTGCCAGTAGCTGGGTTTCCATCCAAAGCTGCAAATATCTTTTCATCTAACTAGTCAAAGAGAACAAAATCATCACTTCCTGATAAACTAAATTTCACAAAGAAAAGTAGGAGAAGACACTGGATATAATAATTTCCATATAGAATAAATTACTTGTGCCTCAGAGTGAGCAGACAAAACACAATAAATGCGGTCATTGCTTTTTTTTCTTCAAAGGTGAATTGCCAGCTGTGTGGTAACGCAGTCATGTAAGACAGTTCTTGGCGGCAATTATACAGAAATACTTTGATGACAGATTTTGCTTGGGCATTTAAGAATGACCATGACAACATTTCAGATGCTGTGCAACCAGATTGGTCCATTTCCATCACTCGTTTCTGATGCAATACTTCAAAATGTGCAAAAAAAAAAAAAAAAAAACTCAGGGTGATGGAAACAGCTAGTGAGATGGCTGCTGCATCAAAGCCATTTTCAGATGGAAAATTCATCAAGAAGTGTATGGTAAAGGCAGCGGAGCTTGTGTGTCCTGAGAATAAAACAGGCTTTTTTATATGTAGAATAAAACAGACTTTTACACTTAGTGTGGCAAGGGATGGTGCTCCATCCATGTTTGGTAAAAAGGCAGGCGTTGTAACAAAATTAAAACAGAAAATTCAAAAATAGAACCCATTTCTAAAACTTTGGAATTTCATTGTATGTTACATCATAAACCGTTGTGTAGCAAAACCCTGAAAATTGACAATATCATGAGTGTAGTGATAAAAACAGTTAATTTCATCAAAGCAAAGGAGCTCAACCATCAGCAATTTGATGCCTTTTATCTGAAAAAAATGTTGCTCCCAGTCTACCCTTCCACACTGAAGTTCACTGGTTGAGCTGAGGAGCCATGCTCCGTTTCTTTGAACAAAGGGGAACTAATGGATGACGCCGAGTGTGTTCGTGATCTTGCTTTTATGGTGGACGTAACCGAGCATTTGTTGTCAATACTAAGATTCAAGGCTGCCCTAAGATTCAAGTTTTAATTGAATATTATGAATGCATTCACATTGAGCTGAAACTAGATCTGTTGGCGATTCTGCTGTCCTAAATGAGTTTAAGACCCCTGCTCTAAAACAACACAGGTGCATGTATTTGGCAGTGAACTGCTGATTCAGATTCACCTAAAAGGAGGTGATACTCCTTCTGAATCTTCTCTCTGAATGACAGGTCTGTTCTGAGAGTAAGATTACTACTTTCAGGATAGATTACTCCGTGACCATATACCTTTCTGATTACATCTGTCACAGTCAGTAGTTTTTCTCCAATGAAACAGTAAAATGCTCATGAAGTGAACTGTCAGAACAACTCTACAGATGAAATTCATGTGTTCATTTCCTCATGTTGTGAGACGTCAAACACTGAAAGCACCACGAGTGTCACATGTGCTTTAGTATGTATAGTAAATGAAACCATTCATTCACACAGACATGTAAAACATTGTAGACTTCATATCTAAATAGTTTTTTCATGGTTTAATATCCACAAACACAAGCCCATATCACGATTTGATTAAGTGTACCACCATACTTTTTTATTTATTCACTCAAAACTTGCCAAATTGCATGACTTTGTGTTATATATCTTTCTGAAAGTCAAGATTATTTGGCACTATAACACAATGCACAATGCAATGCAATCAATATTCAAAGAAGGCAGCGGCTATTTGCACTAAGTGAAAATAGCATATTTTCTTAGCGATAGCGGCTCTTTACTCAAAGTGCAAATAGCTATAGATTCGGACCCACTTTATATTAGGTGGCCTTAACTACTATGTACTTACATTTATATTAATCATTTGATATAATGCACTTATTGTGTACATACATGTTCTTACATTGTACTTCTATTTTTAAACAAACCTATATGTAATTACATCTGTAATTAATTTCTGTAATTACATTGACCCATCCCTTACACCTTAACCCACCCTTAAACCTACCCATACCACTTAACCTGTGCCTAACCTTACTCATATCCCACCTCAATAACAGCAAAAGTGTTTTCCAATACAATATGAACACAATAAGTACATTGTACTTATTTTTTGATGTAAGTACATAGTAGTTAAGGCCACCCAATATAAAGTGTGACCAAAAACTTAAATAGTGGCAATTATCTGCACCTCAGTATTGTAGTACATTATAAAACAATATACTGTAAAAAAGCACCGTCTTTCGGATGAGACGTTAAACCGAGGTCCTGACTCTCTGTGGTCATTAAAAATCCCAGGATGTCCTTCGAAAAAGAGTAGGGGTGTAACCCCGGCATCCTGGCCAAATTTGCCCATTGGCCTCTGACCATCATGACCTCCTAATCATCCCCATACACTGATTGGCTTCATCACTCTGTCTCCTCTCCACCAGTAAGCTGGTGTGTGGTGGGCGTTCTGGCGCAGTATGGCTGCCGTCGCATCCTCCAGGTGGATGCTGCACACTGGTGGTGAATGAGGAGATTCCCCCCCTCACAATGTAAAGCGCTTTGAGTACCCAGAAAAGCGCTATATAAATGTAACGAATTATTATTATTATAAAACAGTATGCAATAATAACGTATTGAGTGTAAATTATAATGTTAATTAAAATTATTAAATGAATGCCACCTTACTGGTACGATAAAGCCCTCCCTACACCTGCCCTAACCCCACCCGATATTTTATTTTCAACTTTGATTATTTCCTGGGGGGGGGGGGGGGGGGGGGGGGGCATTTAACTGTTCATAAGTTGGATTGCCTGGGGGAAGAAACTGTTATAATAAATACATGTAATAATAAATACAACAACAGCTGAGAGTATTAACATTCTGAACACTATAAGCACATCTACAAAAGTAAGTATACTTCAGCCAAGGAGCTGCGTAAAAGGATAGTTCACCCAAAAATTTTGGTCTATGACTGTACATGTATATACTTCCATAGTATTTTTTCCCCCCAATACAATGGAAGTCGATGGGGACCACCAACTGTTTGGTTACCAGTCATTGTCTTCATCTTTTGCGTGAACTCCAAACACAAAAGACTGAGGCAGCGGCTGCTGGACCGAGGAGGACTGAGGCAGCGGCTGCTGGACTGAGGAGGAAGACTGAGGCTACGGCTGCTGGACCGAGGAAGACTGAGGCAGCGGCTGCTGGAAAGAGGAAGACTGAGGAGGAAGACTGAGGCTGCGGCTGCTGGACTGAGGAGGAAGATTGAGGCTACAGCTGCTGGACCAAGGAGGACTGAGGCAGCGGCTGCTGGACTGAGGAGGAAGACTGAGGCTGCGGCTGCTTGACTGAGGAGGAAGACTGAGGCTACGGCTGCTGGACCGAGGAGGAAGACTGAGGCTACGGCTGCTGGACCGAGGAAGACTCAGGCAGCGGCTGCTGGACTGAGGAGGAAGACTGAGGCAGCGGCTGCTGGACCGAGGAAGACTCAGGCAGCGGCTGCTGGACCGAGGAAGACTGAGGCAGCGGCTGCTGGACCGAGGAGGAAGACTGGGTGGCGATGTGCTTCAGCAAATTTGGACCACATTTTAAAATGGTGAAATCTGAAAGGGTAAAAAAGAAAATAAGTTTGTTGAGAATTGCCTAAATTGAACCTTCACTTGTTTGCATTTTGCTCTGGACGGTGGACAGTCGCAAGACAGAATTTTCACCAGCACCATCCATGAGCAAGCACATTTTTTTTGTGATTTGAGCAACAAAGACCCATGGTCAATGTGCGGAATGCAGAAAATGAAGTTTACCTGAGCTTTAAAATTAAACATTCTACTACAAATTCATAAGCAATTAAATCAGAAGCATGCACAGTGCATTGCTGGCTGGTTCAGCACCATATTGAACTTTAACTAAAGTGACATAAGCAAAAGACATAAACTCACCATGATGTTGCACTGCCCACTGAAAGTGATTTTTGATGTGATAATACAGTTGTGGCATACTGGTGTAATTGCAGAATGGGCACTCACTAGTGCAGTTTTTTAAATACTGCTCACATTTCCCCTTGCTTAACACAGTTTTGTGCATTTTTGCAAGGGGAAATGGCTCTTAAAAGAGCTGTTGGGTTATAAAATGAAGAACAACAAAAGAGAGGAGTGAGATGGAGGGGTGGGGATAACAATGACAAGGCTCTGCAAAAAAAGGAAATTTCAGAGAATCATCATTAGCATAAAATGTTTTTTTTTTTTTTTACTCGTGCAGGGGTGTCCAAAGTCGGTCCTGGAGGGCCACTGTCCTGCAGAATTTAGCTCTAACTTGCCTCAACACACCTGCCTAGAAGTTTCTAGTATGCCTAATAAGATCATGATTGGCTGGTTCAGGTGTGTTTATTGGGGACGGAGCTGAACTCTGCAGGACAGTGGTCCTCCAGGAGCAGGATTTGGCACCTGCTCTAGTGCATATACTGTATAGCAGCATAACAGTATGTAATATAAAAAAACGAGCTCTACTTTCAAGGACTGTTAAACTTAATCATACTTTTTTGTTGAATTATTATTATTAAATGTAGTTTACTGTTTATTTTAATAGATGTATAGTTAATAATAATAATAATAATAATAATAATAATAATAATAAAATCTAAATATTTTACATTTAATCATTTTATTCACAGAAAAACAATATAAATTTGTGTAGCTATTGTTAATATGAACTTGTCCTATATTACTTCTGCTGGTTCAGTTTTGCCACTGTATTTCTTTTTAAGGGGCTTATTTTGGGAACACTATATCCTAATCATAATCCCACCAAAACCACACACACCAACGTTTCTAATGCTGCCTTCAAGTGCTCTCGGAATTATCGTAAATACGAGTTTCCTAGATAAACAAGAACGCTCTTCCATTTCGTAATCACAACTTCAATAGTGAGAATTATCAAATTTCCGATAGAACGTGAAGGCGGTATTAGGCCTAACGTTACGATGATTTTGGGAAACACAGACCTGGGCTGCGTTTCTCGATAACGATTGATCTTAGCGCTTAAGAGCGTTTTCTACGAGTTATTTTACGAATGTTCGTTATTGTTTCACGTGCGTTTCCCAAAAATGCACTTAACACGACCGCACGTAACCCTGCTTTAAGTGCTACTTAGGAGTCGCTATCCATTTGTCGAGTGCTGAAATGTCAATTTATAGAATGGCTCTTAATTGTAGTACAGGCTCGTTTATTGAAATGTTAACCTAATGCTGCGTTCCAGACAGCTCGGATATAATAAAATATAATATAATATAATATAATATAATATAATAATACAGCCTAATATTATATAATAGTTATAATATTACATTTAACATTTACATTTAGTCATTTAGCAAATGCTTTTATCCAAAGCGACTTGCTATTACAGTATCGGTATTAACGGATACATATTAATCTACTATATATAATTATATAATACTATTATATATTATATATATAGTACATTAATATTGTATTATATAATATCTGTAGAGACGTTATTTCCCGGTCATGGTTTTCGTGCACGTCAGCAAGTCATTGACAGATTTTTTTTTGAGTTTATCCCTATTTTTCCTAGTCTTTGAAACATATTTCCTACATTACTTTTTTATTCGTTTTTTTTTTCAGTCATTTAATTTAGATGTGTTTTTCTATTTTTGTTTTTTTGCCTCTTTATTTATTTCATTTATAAATAAAAAAATACGAGTAATAAAGTGTACAATAAAGTACAATCAAAAGCTTTAATTATAATCACATTGCACTTGAATAAAGTTAAAGGTGTAATCTGCCGATTGTCCTGCAGGTGACCTCATAATTCTGTCTTCTTACGATACACGTAGGGATTTACGATTACTCCAGAGCACTCGTTGATCTACGAAGATTTTCAAGTACTACTTAAGTTACGATGGTTTTGGGATACGGTCCGCAAGTCTAAGATGATTCGTGCGATCGTTTTTACGATCAACTTAAGCTTACGATGGTTTTGGGAAACGCAGCCCTGGTTATTTTAAAAGCAGACCTTCACACCTTGCGTGACATGGTTGAGTAAAGTTATGTGATTTTATTTTGAAACTACTTCACATTTCCTTTTAACAACACACTAAACGACACTTTACAATTAAAAATTGTAATTTAACAAATTAGACAAGAGATGTAGCTCGCCTGTACTCACCATGCAGCGAAGAACAGCGTAAATGAAAAACCGCTAGAATCGACGTTATGACTTGATGCCACTAAACAATGAGAACAGTTATAGGCGGGACGAGACGTGCAGCCCCGCCCCAGATACAGCCCCGCCTCGATCTACGTCATTACTTTGCCACTAACCAATGATAAGCATTGTAGGCGGGGCGACACGTGCAGCCCCGCCCAAGGTGCAGCCCCGCCTCGATCTGCAGGCTGCAGCCAGGTGCTTCTCGGCTAGAGAGCCAATACAGAGCCAGGTCTTACGTCACTGAATACGTTTCACCGCGGCAGCGCCAAACACAACAGACTTGTTCGAGGTGCATCAGCGCCACACAGACATATCAATCGATCGATCGGCACACAACACACTAAAGCACCGTGAGAGCGATTCAAAAGCATAAAGAGCCGTCTGCTTTCCAGTCGCTCCCGCAGCACCCCGATGCCATGCACCGACCGGTCCACGCAGTACTGATCCATCCCGAACAAGCCTAAACAAACTAGCAACAATGGCGGACATTGCGTTGCTATTGATGTTCATGGCTTTGCGAACCTACATCAGCATCCAAACACGGCGAATCAAACGTGTTCGTGTTTAGCTGCTATTTCAAATATGGCGGTCCAAAGTTTCTGTCGTCTTGTTGGTCACGGTAACCCCGCCCCCAGCCCCTGACGCAAACGGTTCTTCCTTCTAGCCCAGCAATGTTTTGGTGCTACTTTACGAACCGCTTTTCCTGGTTCAGAGCTGGTGCTTTGGGTGTCGAAAGACAAATAACCGGTTTGAAACTAGGCTCTGGCTCCGAACCAGCACTGGAACTGCCTTGGTGGATAAGGGGTACAGGTTCATATATGGCCATATATCATTGCTGCTGTGTAGATTTTTGTAGTGTGCAGTAGGCACACTCATCACATTGATTTCTATACCGCTTATCCTGTATTCTGAATTATTGATACGCTGCAAACTAATGTTGATTTTAAGTCAGTGATGCCCTCTGTCAGTTGGGAAGATATCACTGGCAGCTCAAACTTTTCCAGATGCTTTACAAAAATTTATTTGTTTTTATTTTTTTTATTTTTTTTTACTGAATGGGCATCTTCACACGAATGTAAATGCCCCAATTCATTGCTTGAGTAAATCTGATTGGGACTCAAACTTTCCAACTGCAAAGAGATCTTTGATCTGTCTTTGGCCATTTATTTTGCATAACTCAAAATCTTCTGGAAGATCAGGAAAATTATCTCTTAGTGCTTGTTTGAATTCTTCCTCATCCAAATCTCATCGCACGACAACCCGCCAGGGTGGAGTTGCATCTGAAAGTATTAAAAAAATATTTCACAGCTTTCATATCGAAAACCAAAAAATAATAATATTCAGAAGAAATTAATAAAAAAGTATTCACATTAATGAACTCACCCCTTTGTGATCTATAATGGCAAATGGAGGAGTTTTTTAGTACAGACTTTAAAAGTGATTTGTCTTTGTGGCTTTACTCTGTTGCCCCTCGGCTGGCGGATCGGCCCACCACCACTAGAATTTCAAAACATCTCAAACCTTTAAAAAACATATACAAGTTATTATTGTGTTTACTAGACAAGACACCTGTGAAAAAACACCTTGAACAGGTGGACAGACCATCAATAAAAATCCCTCGTTAGGACATCCAAATAAATATTTCATACTGTTTATTTAGCCTGACATGATATTCTACCATGGGTGTAATTTTTCCTTTTTATTCTATACTATTTTTTTGTATTAGTTGTTTTTTAACTGACCTATAATTATGAACTGTATTGCTGAGGTAACAAGTAACAAATAAAGCTGCCTGTTTCTACAGGAATCTAATATACCTTCATACGTGTAATACACAGTTGTTCATATAATGTGAGATTTGAAGTGTTGCATTACAGCGTTCACCTCAGTTTTTGTCCATGGTCTTTTGGGTATCTTCTTTCCTCTGCTAGAGACTGAAAACAAACAAGATGATAAATTGTTAGCATCGCTGACTACCATTTTTAAGTTATGTGCCTTTTAACCAGAACTGCTTCCCTGGCTCAACTAAATCAAAGATTTGTTTCATTAAGTAATGTTTATTCAAATGGAGCATGCCTGTGTTTGTATTTAAGAACAGATAAGCCAACTCAAATTTTCCATACTATTGTTTTCAGAGACATGTCTGTCAGCTTTTGGTCCCTCAGATGTGTCTGGGTTTTCTCCTTTCCAAAGGCTCTGTGGATATGGATAGGCAAATCATTGTTCTACGATGCTTTGTCTACATAGAAATATTATTCATTCTTCTGCATAAACCATTGGGCAATACTGCAGTTGTAAGTAAGATAAATGGCTGAATGGCTCCACAAGAATAGTCTGTTGACGCTTTCCCCGCCGTTGACAGGTTAATTCATATTTTATGAGAAAATGCTTCCCGCCAAAGACGAGTTAGTCTATTACAGGTTTCTGTGTTCTAGATATATTATGGTAAGGGAAACCCTTCCACATGTCCACTGAACATTCGAGACGACACGCACACTGAGAGAGTCCTGGAAAGTCAGTAAAAACAATGATTGTTTTGCCGTCCTGTTGCATGCTAACTATGTTTCCTCAATCAGAACTCTACCACACCAACCAAAGATGACAGAAGACATGTGAACATATTTCTGTAATATGAACTTCATAATGTATAGGTCTGATTGAATGAATAGTTTGTGATGACTGTCTGCATTACTCTTTTACCTGTGTGATTTCATCATCCATTTTTGGGTCGTCATGGGATGAGTGATCTGTTAGGGCATGTCTTTGTTAGAATTTTGCAGATCTCTCAAAACATGTATCTTTACATACTCACCCCCAGTGACGTTGCTGCCACTCAAATTCACACATAAATGTGCTCTGTAACTCGGTGTAGAGTCTCGGCTGGCATTCCTCTGCTGCAATTCTAAGTTCTAAGACAAAAGCTCCCACTTCAACAGGCTGGCTGCAAACACTCCTCTATAAGGACATATAATAAGAAATACATTTAATTGGAAGAAATACATTTAATTGGAAGAAAAAGTTGTTGCCTTAACACTTTATATAAAAAAAAATAACCCACCGATTGTCAGTTTAATGTAATAGAACCAAAATGATGGTAAAGCTTACTGCCTTTATTATCAACAGGAGTTGGAGCTAGGGATTCAGAGTAATAACACAATGTGGCCACTTTCATAAATCTTTTGAAAAAACAAACAAAAAAAAAAACTATATTAATTTACCATTTTCTTGGATTACTTGAGTTGTTACCGACATCCGGAGAAAAATTTAATGTCAACAGCACCTTTAGAAATATATTTACTGAGAAAAATGCATGTGCAGAATTGAGAAACGGATATTTATGAAGATTAACTGCAGCCTGTGTCTCACAAGGAAAATGTATTTCATTTCAACTAAGTCAATAGCTGCATTTCCATTACCCTTCAAATTGCGCAAATTAAAATTGCGAATTGAAAATATGCCTAATGTAAACACTTTAATTTTGCAAAATCTCCCAAATATCACAAACAATTTTTTACGCTCACATGAGGTGGTTTTTCAGGCAATTCGAAAAAGGAATATTTCGCAGAAGTGCAATGGAAACGGTTTTTTTCGCATGTACAGGTCACATGATCATTCTTCAATGTACTATAACCTCCAAGAAACACTTCATTCCCTGCCATTAATGCTTAGACAATTTACGCTGCTCACGTCTGCGGTGCAGTGTGGCTCTGATACGGCCACTGAAGCTGATTGCTGCCACTCCAGTCAATGCTTGTGTTTATACCAGCCGTGCCACGCATGTTTCTGAAGCGGCTCTCTGCACTGCTTCTGCAAAGATACACACATATGCCTCCTTTGAATAAATATAGCCAAAATCCCACCAAAATCCACTGCCATGACTTATCACGAGAGGCAAAAGGTTATGTTTTAGTCGCATAACATTGGTTAATGGAAATGCAATCATTACTTTTTTTATCGACATTTATAAAACATAGCCAAAGTTTTGCGCAAATCTGTAATGGAAACGCGCCTAATGTTATACAAACATTTTTGACAAATTAGTAATTTACACATTTACATAATTTGTAAGGGGAAAAGACAATGTGTATGTCAACTTTCATCTCAAGATCAGTACAGATTAGTGGATTTCATTCATTCACTTGACCCAAACATATACAAGTTTGGGTCAAGCCACTGGCTTAATTAATTTATAGTACAGTAATGATAGCAATTTAGATCTTTGTTGCATTTTAAGTGATATTGTAAAACCTATAGACAAATATAAAAGCTAATATTGAAGTTTCTCTGGCTCTCTGCACTGGTCTTTTAGCAAAACCGAAAGTGTCTGTGTCCACACTCACTAGACTGGAAATACAATATGGCCACTCTATACAAAATAGCTAATGTCGTTAAAATAAATATTTAATCTTTTTTTTTTTCATCAAACTGGGCTTAAGTAATCACGAAACTTTAACAAAATATCAACAATAAAGATATCAGAGTTATATTAGAATAGCATATAAAAGAAAGATTGGAAAATTCCAGGGAAAATAGTATTTTTAAATGGTCACTTCCATCAGTTCCTTGAGTGAGTATATGTAACTTATACTGTGTTAGTCATTTCTAAATAGAAAATCAATAGAGAATTTGCGGAGTAAACAAATCAAGATTTCCAATCTTGTTATTTCATATATAAACAGATTAAATACTTTAGAAATTGTGTAAAAATCTGATCCAATTGGGGAAAAAACAATATTGTCATAAACAGATATGCTCAATGATTTACTGCACTGACCATAAAGACATAACAATCATACAGATAGCAAAGACATGATTTATGCAGTGTAAAAAAAGTTTTCCATACAGTTTGACATCCATATAGTCGAACATATAACAACTTGAACAACTTGAAGCTCAAAAATAATAATCAAAGAAAAAATCTTGACCAGGGGCACATCAGGTAATCTCAGCCAAAACTATGGGAACAAAATATCAAAATTGAAAAGTGGATCCCGTAAAAAATCCACATCCAGACACTCACTGTCACGCCCCTGGACTGTCTGTGTGTGTGTTTCTCTCCCCATGTGCTCTCCGTGACCTAGTTTTCCCTCATGGTTCATTGTCATTTGATTCAGGAGTGTCTTGTTAATTGTACGTGCATTCTGTCTTTGTCAGGTCTTAAACGTTACGTACATGTGTCAACAGACATTCCCTGAGTGAATTACCCTGTGTGTCGGATTCTATTATAGACGGTTCCCGTGATCCACTTCTCCACGTTTGTCCCTCCGACACAGTATCGTGACACTCACATAGAAAGCAAAGTAAAAAGCTTTTATTCTAAGACAGGGCTACATATTAAAAAGACACCAACGTGTATCGACCCAAACAGGCCTTCGTCAGGGTGTTAGACAATAGAAAGTAATGGAAAGTGGTAAAATAGATACACCTGTGGCCATACATTTTCAAGATCTAACCACTAGATGTCTCTTGGGAGTTCACACATTTCATTAAAACTTTAAGTTAAAAAATAATACTTTAAATACACAAATCATTTTCAAATAACTGATTTTCTTGTTCTAAAGTATGCATTAAAAAAGCAAGTGCAAATGAAACACTTGACGCTTGTTCAAATGCTTCACTGCCAAAAGTCCACATTGCTTCGTTTTGGATATGAATAAAATGTCGGGTCATGCATAGACTATCCTGACTCTTTGCATTTAAATCTAGATTTATTCACACTGGACCTTAAAACCTTTACATGAACATACTTGCCCAAAAAGAGTGCAGGGTGCATTTAACACTGGGGATTTTGCTGTGTATTTTCTACAATGATCCTAAAATGTTTTATTTTGGTTACATTTTAGATGTGGTTTCTAAAATGCTTTTAAAACATTGTACTGAAACATTACCTAACTGCAACCAAAATACAATGTTGTAAATACATTTTGTGTTCGCTGGGTTGTTGACTCAGGAACAGTCCAATTTGTGAACCTGTGTTCACTACAATTTGTGAATCTATTCAGCAGGTTCATTGAAAAGAATCAGCTCCTACATCTCAGAGGCTTCTTCAGTTTGAAATAATGAGGATTGATGTTTCATAAAATGCAGTGGAGTAAAGGGAAGTAAAAGTAAACAAAGTATACAAGTTTTAGGAATTATTGTGATGAATTGATTCGTGGCCAGGAGAAAACAACATAAACCAACTGTGCAGCAAAAAATACAATTTAAGATAAAATATTATTAAATAGTTTGTAACGTAGATATTTTAATATTTTATGGAGTATTATCAAAAACACTGTCATAATTAAAACACTGTAATGTAATATCTATTATAAGAAACACTGTAATATAGGTACATTTACATTTATGCATTTAGCAGACGCTTTTATCCAAAGCGACTTACATCCCTGCTGAAAAAGCAGCCTAAGCTGCTTGGCTGGTTTTAACTGGTTAGCAGGCTGGTTTTAGAGGGGTTTTGGCCACTTCCTTAGCTGGTCAGGCTGGGAGACCAGCTAAAACCAGCTACCAGCCTAGGCTGGTTTTAGCTGGTTTTTTCAGCAGGGATGGCATTCAAGTCACAGTTTTTACATTTTTTCAGCTCTTGCTTTCTCTGGGAATCGAACCCATGATCTTGGCGTTGCTAGCGCCATGCTCTACTGTTTGAGCTACAGGAAAGCATACTGTATCATTAACATCTAAATTTAAGTTATAAGTGGACAAAACAGTCTACATAACTGCATTTCCACAGGAATATAATGCTGTGCACTTTAAAGGTTTGGTGCTGTACTGTGACAGCAAGAGGAACCTGTTAAAGATGTCACAAAATCAGCAAACATATGCAACAATAAATAACACATTTCCTATTTATTGTTGCATTTGTTTGTTTTTGTGTTTTTGAATAATCTGTGGCCCTAATTAATCTTTATTTTTTATTGATAACCCTTGCTATAAATTGTTTCTGGATTGAAACATTACTGTTTCACCTTTTAGAAAGAATCTTAAATAGTAAATGTGCTACACAATTCATTGCCTAAACCTTTGACATTTTAGCGTTCGGACAGGACTTTTATTTTGGTGGGGTGATGTTATGTCACAAGGCTGCGCCGCGCTCTGTGAATCTGATGAAGAAAGGTTTGTGTTTATTAACTTTCAAACTTTTTAAATCAACGCTAGTCGTACGGGCTATTTTCCAGCGATGTATTTGGTTTAATTATTATTGTAAGACTGCAGTGATTTATCTGACGTTAATGTGCGTTATTTTTGTGAGAGTACGTTAATCATTTTATAGTAAACTGTCAAAGAGTGATTGAATATAGATGACAGCTGCTCTGTCTGTGAAAATAGGTTTATTCATTATTTTCTTTTTTCTCTGTTCTTCTATCTACATGTCACCATTTCTGGTCATTAAAATCAAATTCAAAGTAACGTTAGCCCTGAACCAATCTACAGTTTTACTGTAGTTAATATAACTATAACATAGAGTTAATATAGATGTCATGTCAAATAAAACATAAAAATTATTTGTTTTTGTTTTGGAAAGTCTGAAAATCTCTGTGTAAATGTGACTCACAATGCTGTTTTGCCCATTTCCAAACAGATTTTATTTTGATTTTGTAACATTTTGAGTAAATAAATGAATAAAAGCCCAAGATACTGTTAATTTAATGTACATTTGAGATGCCCTTTAATTTATGTAATGTATTATTAATATATGTTGTTATTATTAGTATTAGTAAGATTAAATCCTTATTTTGTTTTTATGTAGTTTGTCTTAAGAAGTAGTAAGTCTTCAGAACCAACTGTAACTTTTAAATTCAATTTTAAATCAAGTAATGATGGAGAAATGGTGCTTTTTGAAACTGCTTGTCAGTTTAACCAGTTGCTTTGTGAAATGATTCACTGGTTTGAATCACTGACATCATCTGTCAAAATACAAAAAAAAATAAAAAAACAACTGCAAATAAAGTCATAAAAGTGTAATCTAATAAGTTTAATGCACAGGTCATTCAGTACCTAAACAAATGCATAAGAAGTGTATGTTTAATGTTCTTTTATTAATTTGTAGTGCTATTATTATTAATTTTTTGGATAATCAGGTCATTTAGGGCCCTTAACTATGACTCTGACCGACTCCCTTATTAGTGCACTGACTACTGAACTAGGGAGGTGACTGAGATGCACCCAGAGATGTAGTTTAGATATATTTTTCGTTCTGTTAATTGTTTTCTAATTTTAATCATGACAGATCGTCCAAACACACAGAAAACTCCTGCTGAAGCAGCTGAGATCCATGTGACACTCTTATAAAGATGGCGTTTATTAAAGAGGAGAGTGAAGACATCAAAATTGAAGAAGTATTCAGTCTGAAACAAGAAGATTCTGAGGAACAAATAGGTTGGTTTTCATTCTCAAAGCTGAACTCACTCATTTGATATTTATTAAAATGTCAACCTCTAAAGATATGAATGATATTTTTTGATGAATGTATTATGAGTTTTCTAATTTAGGTGGTTTTATTTGACATGGAGATGTTGAGGTCACATAACCAGAAAAATACTAATGCTACCTTCAAGTGCAGCTGAAATGTTACTTCCATTTGTCATGCATTAAATAAAAATTAATAATTTAAATAATACTTATGGGTAGTTGGCAAATAGGCAGTAAAAAAAGCTTTTTTTTGTAAAAGACCTTTTTTTTAAAAAAAAAGAAATGCATATTCATGTAGTGTGAAGTCTGATCTTTGAGAAAATGTAAAGGGTCACTAACTTTGTCAATTCTTTCACTGCTTTTTTAAACATTTTTACTGAACTGTAACACAAATTTGTCCTATGGTGTGACAGCAAAAAGTAAGAAAAAAAACTCATAATAATCATAGACTGTAAAAAAAACATGGACATAGTGTCCGTGACGTCACTCATAGGTTTCTGAAGAGCATTTTTGAAGCCTAAAGTGGGCGGAGCTGACCGCCGCCGTCTTGGCAGCGCGTCACTCCCCGGATACTCAAAAATGGGCAAAAAGGCGGGACATGGGTGAAGCGGAGGTGCTAAAACCATGCCCACCTCACTTGACAGCAGTGCTGCCGTGGAAAGACAAAAAACCATAACTTCGTTTTTGGGGCGAAAATGAGTTATGGTAACACTTTATTTCGATAGTCCACTTTAGACATTCAACTAACAGTAAGTAACTTTGCAACTACATGTCAACTAGCAGTCATTAGAGTATTAGTAGACTGTCTGCTTAATATCTTCTAACACTTTATTTTGATGGGTCCACAACATACAACATACTATGAGAAACTTTGCAAGTATATGTCAACTTATTCTACCAACCCTAAACCTATACCCTACTGAGAGTTAGTAGACATGTAGTTGCAAATTAATGAGAATTAGTTACAAAGTTACTTATAGTTAGTAGAATGTCTAAAGTGGGCTATCGAAATAAAGTGTAACCTGAGTGATTAATAATTTTGGGACATTCATGACCTCCTTTATCATATGTTTAAGTATCTTGGAGAAAAGCCCCGGAGAAACCAAGGCAGAACACAGTATAACATCAGTTACCGCTCTTTGACTTTGTTTTGGAACGCTCAAATTAAGTTACGGTGCTCTGCATTTGTTTGTCAATATTACTGCCCTGGAGTTATACGGTATTCTGCCTTTGTTTTACTGTCCATTACAGTCTGATGTGTTTAAATTATGGTGCAACGTGTACTTTCATGCATACATCTCCTGGCACTTCATTAGACAAACAAATTAGATAGATTGCTATCTAAAAAAACTGCTCCATATAACAAAGCACAATAAACAAGCAAGGTTTTTTTTTTTTCTTTTTATAATGCAGATTATTCACTCAGTGCCAGATGTCAGTCTGGGGTTGCACACTTCTGCACGTGTGTGGACTCGAATGCCGTGACACACATAATCAGTAACTGTTCGCAATTCCTACCTTTTCTTGTAACTCGATAAAATCCATTGCAATGAACGTCATCAGAGTTGTTTAATCCACAATCATTCTGAACATTATGCCTGCTGGCTTTCACATCAATCCACAAGTTGTTCTTTTAGGTTAGAATATTTTCATTCAAGTCAATATAAAATCAATTACTCTATGTCTAGCATTCTTTAACGTAACTGAGCATAGCACATAAAGTCGTTGCAAAACGGTATCCACTAGGGATGGGTCACGATTGTCGAATAATCGATTAGTTGAGTTGATAATAGAATATCAAATAGGCTGTGCGAAAATTATTATTATTATAATATATATTTTTTTTTTTTTGTTGGACAAGAATTCTTCATGTTTTTGGTGCTGATGTGGTGGTGATGTATTCATGTAACAAGAGGGAGGTGCTGCCGATAACGCACCTGAAAGCTGTCAAAGACAACAGAAGAACACCACATTCTCACACGCATATGTCTATGCTCACGCGCACACCAGATTTGCGTCAGGATTAAACCGGCAAACTTTTTCTCAGGCGGCTGATTTGAAATCAGTGATTTCTTTAATCTAGCGCTAGCAGCAGCCCGTCCGTGACAAAACGAACTCGGGTCGAAGGTAAATACACACAACTACACCGAGTTCGGACCTGCCGCAAGTACAACAGCTTTCAGCTGAGATCGGCCCATAGAGAATAGCTTTCTGTCAGAAGTGTTTTGTAGAGTCGGCACAGCTCTGGCCCATTATCTTCTCACCGATGCCTAGACTGAGCCGAAAGTGTCGCATTTCAGCCGGAATGTGCTTGCTGTCTGGGATGTTCATGCTCATTTTTGATGTCCTAGCAGCAACTGATTTATGCTAATCGACAGACTGTGATGTTAATAAGTGCCATCATTTCGTTGTATGTTGTAAATGTTTCAGCACGTTACAATTATACAGCTTGAGTTAAGATAGCCTATTCCCTAATAATGTATTAAACAGTTTGTTAACATACAGATTGAAAGCATGAATTGTCTCTTTCTCCCTCTCTCTCCGTTTATGGGTGTATAGTGTACTGTAGCCTATACATGCGTGCATGCGGGGGAGGGGTGTGATTTTCGAATAATAATCGAATAATACAGTCAGAGAGCTCTCGGAATGCATCAAAAATATCATAATTTGTGTTCCGAAGATGAACGAAGGTTTTACAGGTTTGGAACGACATAAAGGTGAGTAATTAATGCCATGAATTTTCGTTTTTGGGTGATTACGGTTTAAAAAAAACATTAAAACAACTGGAGAGCTCCACTGGCAGCCATCCACAGTGCCATCTTAAATCAAGATTTTCATTCAAAAACTGATACTGGTGTTGGAATTGGCATAGATATCAGTTGGCATCACGTTCTTCTGGGTTTGAGGAGTGATGAACTGATCAATGATACCAAGACTTTCATCCGCGACTGCATCCAGATGCTTGGTCAACGACCAAAATCAAAAACGACCAATGTTCGCCACCCCTGCTCTATATAATGTTATGTCCTGTACAGAAGGTTTCGGCTAGATATTATATTATAATATTAATAAAAGTATTATAAGCACACCACCAAACCTCATGACTTTGATACTCAGTCTCATTCCAACACCTACACCATATAAGCAGACACAAAGCCTGTTATAAGCAGCTTCTTCTATTAAGCCTCTTTGTTGATTATGACCCTGGGATTCTTTACTACCCTGAGTCTGTCCTCCAGGGTGTTTTCCACTCAAAGACGCATTCAAATTAGGACAAGAACCTGGGGAATGATTTTCATGGCATCTCCAACACAGCAAACTTGGGTTTCTTTGCTCCGAAGGTATAAGAGCTTTTCTATCTACTACTTTTACTTTTCTGACCTGCAAACTCTGGTCAAATGCAGTGCTTTTGGTCAACTGAAGCTGATTATATTTCCTCTGATGATCATAATCCCTTTCTATTTCAATCCCTAGCCTAACTAGTTCCTCAACAGTCTGTACATGACCTTGATTTTGACTAACGAAACAAGGGTTCATAGCTTTTAATAGGGCTTTTAAAACCTCATCCTCAGTCGCTTCTTCTTGCTTTGTAAAGACGACAAATTGGAGGTGATTTGGTTGTGGGTGTGGGTGGCATGGCAGGGGCGGTTTGCTCGCTGGGCATCGGGTCCTCTATACAAGACAAGTTTACAGGCTCGGAACAGTGCAACTCTTTGTTTGTAAGTGCCCATGTGTTGTTGTAAACAGCTTCATGAGCAGGTGACAGCTCTCTTAGGAGGTATCTGCACGCATCTTGCAACTCAACATTTGCGTTCACTTCCTGATGAGCATCTTCATCATGCACTGTCAGCTTTGGAAAAACGACTGCAAGAAAAGGCACCAACTTTCCATAGTCAGCTCTGCGAGGATCACTGACTGGAACCTCTACCTGAAACCCCTGCGACCCCAGCACCTTAGGGTCCAGCAAAACGGGGAGTCTTTGCGTGATGGAAGGACAGGGATTGCATTCCAATGAAGCCACGAGAGAAGGCATAGACGCAGGTTCAGCACAGGAGGTCGAGGCCGTTTTGGGCATTTTGACCGGGGGTGTCTGCATCGGATGGCACAGCACCGCTCACAGCAGGAGGTTGGGGCATGGCTTTCCTTCAGTTGGGGCATCTGGGTTTGTTCATCATCACTGTTGCTGAGAGGTTAAAATCTCTTCCTTTTTTTTTGGTCTTATGGGGGAGAACACCAGCGAGAGAGCTGGTTACTAGATGAAGGGAGAGCTTGTGGAGTCCGAGTCCAATGTTAGATTGATTACCGCATCACGATGGAGCCATTGACCAAGATCATCCCTCATTGGCATGCAAAGTGGAAAACAAAAGGCCGTTTTTACTGAGGGACCTAGGGGTGCTGGCAAAGGCGACAAGTGGCGAGAGTCATTATGTGTTAAAGGCCCGGGAGAGACCCGATACTACCATTGGCTCATCTGCAGACGACTGTTCATTTGTCTCAGACACCGCCTCTTGGGTTTCGGGAAGGATCGCTGATTGATCCTTTTCCATATCCTGTCGTAGTTGTTTTTTTTTTAACCCATTTTTGGAACTTCTCAGTGAGAGAACCCTTTCTGGGAATACGTGGCTTATTAATATGCCTAAAAATGGCCCACTGCATTTCCGTCGGACATCAAAGGCATTTTCCGCATCATAAAATGCCTCTGCAGTTGACTGGCTGTGGCACGTGTCTACAAAAGGCAACTTGATCAGACTCTGTAGCAGACCGTCTCTCACATGTGCTGATAGAAGTCCTAATAATCGAGAAGGTCGGATTCCCCGGCAAATGGAAGCGCTTCCACGTTGCTTGAAAAGCCTCTAGGAGATGGCTGCAAGGGCCTCCGTTTGAATTAAAAAATAAAAAACAAGGGACTCGAGGAACCGTTGAGCTTTGTGCGCAGATGTATGAGACGTGAAAATAAACGGTACTCCTCCATCGCAAGCACGATCTTGGGCACTGCCAAACACAGCCAGTGTTTTATGCTCCTCCACTCTAATGAGGCGTTCCCTCGCCACACACTTCTGGGCAGTGGACCCAGACTCGACGGTCAAATTCTCAAAGACACCTGTACGATGACCGGTTAAACAACTCAAAAAGCCTGTCATCAGGCCGAAGACAGTACGCAGGTTGGAGTGGGTGGGGTTCACCTCCAGTTCTTCTAGGTTGGCAGGTATGCACTTTTGTGCCTTTCTTAAATATGTCCCCAAGTCCCTGGTATCTACAATTAGCTCAGATTTTCGTGCGCGGATCTTCTGCCTTTCATCATAATCTCCAGCCTGAATATGCCACTATTTATTGTTTTTCTAGATGCCGTAAACTCTGGGAGTTCTGCTGCCTTCAGGAACTTCAGGAATGCTATGACATTTCCAATACGTGTGCACCTTGTTGTGACCGCGTAATTCTCTAATACATTTATTTATTTATTTTATTTATAACGAGTAAAAATGGCTCACTATTTGGCAGATATTGTGTTAAAGTAGCCCTTTTTATTCATACAGTTTTAACTGCTCATCAGTAGTTTATGCATTTGTAAATGGGTTATTAGCCATTAACTTACAATTATGACTTACAAATGAGGACAATGGAAGCAATCAAAATCAACAAAAGAGCAATGATAGCAAGTGCTATAACAAGTCTCAGTTAGCTTAACACAGTACACGTAGCAAGATTTTTTTTTTAAATTATATAATAAATGAAAAGAAAACAGAACAGAAAAAGAATAGAGCAAGCTAGTGTTAGAAGCCTTTTTTTTTTTTTTTTGCTTTTTCTTAATTGTATAATTTAAAAAAAATAATATATATGAAGAGTTTGGTTCCAAAACGCAATAAACGCCATTTTTTAAAAAATCGAGTTTCCACCAAAATCAGTATTGTATTTGGTCGGTATTGAAAAGTCCATTTTTAATTTTACGCAAAATTAGATATCTGCCGAGTTATTAGGTCATGTTTTTCTCGCTTTTTTCCAAACCGCGACAAACACCAGTCTCCTTTCTCTGCAGAACGCGATATATCCGCTCAACCAATAACAGCACACCATTCCACACACTCTAGACAGTAATGGCGGTGCTTTGAATACACCCGGCATCCTAGTTTTCCTCATCTACTTTGTACTTTGTGATCAACAAACAAGGGCTGCACGATAAATCGCATGTGATTGTCATGCGCATCTCGCCAGTAAAGCCGATTCTGTGATTAATAATAGGCTACCGGTAAATCTCCATCACGTGCTTTCAGATGGAGCGGCATTTAAAGGAAAACGCCACCGTTTTTCAATATTCCAGTATTTTCTTCCCTCAGCTTAGACGAGTTGATACGTACCTCTCCCGTCTCAGTGCGTGCACTTAATCGCTCTAGCGTGTGGCGCCACTATGCTAGCGTTTAGCTTAGCACCATTCATTCCTTAGGATCCAAACAGAGATGAATTTAGAAGCTACCAAACTCTTCCGTGTTTTCCCTATTTAAAGACGGTTACATGAGTGGTTACACGAGTAAGTATGGTGACACAAAATAAACAGTGGCAATTTTCTAAGCGGATAAAAAATGATAACTAAAATGTATCAACTTACTCTGTTGTGTATTTTCAACAGTTTCAATATGAAAAATAACTTTCATATTGATTCAATGGATTTATTGCATTTTGAAAAAAGAAAAATGTATCATGGATTTATTGCATTTTGGGAAAAAAATAATACAATTTTATAATAAATCTGTGAAAATCAAAATCTGGATTTGAATTTTTAATGTTATTATAACCTAAAGATGCTATGTGAAAGTTTGAAACAGAAAATATTGGTTTTCACCTTGCCACTTTCTTGGTAAAGAAAACACGTTTTTACTCAAATTAATCAAAATGGATTTATAGCGTTTTGGAACCAAACTCTTCACACATATATATATGACTCAGCTGCTCGGATTGAGTTGGGCAGGTCATTCCACCAAGAGGGAACAGTTAATGTAAAAGTCAGTGAAAGTGATTTTGTGCCTCTTTGGGATGGCACAATAAAGCGACGTTCATTTGCAGAACGTAAGCTTCTAGAGGGTTCAAGTCTGAAGTAATGAATCTAGGTAAAGGGGTGCAGAGCCAGTGGTGGTTTTGTAGGCAAACATCAATGCCTTGAATTTTATGCAAGCAGCTATTGGTAGCGAGTGCAAATTGATAAACAGAGGTGTGATGTGCATTCTTTTCGGTTTATTAAAAATTAATCTTGCTGCCGCGTTCTGGATTAATTGTAAAGGTTTGATAGAACTGGCTGTAAGACCTGCCAAGAGAACATTGCAATAGTCCAGCCTAGACGGAACAAGAGCCTGAACAAGGAGTTGTGAAGCATGTTCTGAAAGAAACTGACTGATCTTTTTGATGTGGAATAAAGCAAATCTCCAGGACCGGGCAGTTTTAGCAATGTGGTCTGAGAAAGTCAGCTGATCATCAATCATAACTACAAGGTTTCTGGCTGTTTTCTTTTAGAGAGAAGCAACCCTTCCAAATATAAGAAACTTTTCTGAATTTACTGCATGTCTATTTAAATATATCATGTGATTTTAAATATTATATGTAATGTATTTTTAAAGGTATTTTTCTCCAGGCAGGTGACAAGGTAGAGGTAACAGAAGGAGGGGCAGTAGGGCCATGGGTTTTAACAGACAAACCAGAGACCACACCAATGGAGCCAGTCACCACACCTGCCAGTTAACAAATTGAGGAGCTGGTGTAGCAGGTTTACTGCTATGTTGTTGATGAAGGAGGTCTCAGGATGTTCTGCAGAAATACACGGAGCACAATGAATTTTTTGGACATGCATCTCTCCCCTTCACCCACGGCTCTTGTTAGCAGAGCGAGAGAGAACACTCCTGACCCCGTCAGCGGCAAATGAGCTTGAACAAGGAGTTGTGAAGCATGTTCCGAAAGAAAGGGCCTGATCTTCTTGATGTTGAATAAAGCAAATCTGCAGGACCGGGCAGTTTTAGCAATGTGGTCTGAGGAAGTCAGCTGATCATCAATCATAACTCCAAGGTTTCTGGCTGTTTTTGAAGGAGTTATGGTTGATGTGCCTAACTGGATGGTGAAATTGTGATGAAACGATAGGTTTGATGGATCCACAAGCAGTTCTGTCTTGGCAAGGTTGAGTTGAAGGTGATGGTCCTTCATCCAGCAAGAAATGTCTGTTAGACAAGCTGAGATGTGAGCTATACAATAGAATGTTGTGGTCTATGTTGTTGAAAGCTGTAATGGCACTAGAAGAGACGTAGCTGCGATGAGATACCAAATGCAGGTAATTGTTAACTTTAATAAGCGGTTTCTGTGATGGGGCTTAAAAAACTCATTAAAATTCTTCACAAATACTGTTTCTTGGCAAAACTGAGAGCAGGTTGTTTTTGTAATATTTTACATGTACATGAATCACAGATTTGGGATCGTCTATTTTAAACCTAGGACTTTATTTGTAAAATGCATGCATGATCAGATTTGACTCCAATCCCATAGATTTTCTCTTGTGTCAAAATGAGAGAAAGGCAATTGCCTAACTGACAAGAATGGGCCCTGATGATGACTGCCTGACTTATTCTTTACCCACAGGGTCCAGAGCTCTATTGTTCCTCTAAGGATTACCATTATGTTTCTGGAAGCTGTAAGGGCCCTTAACATACTTAAAAACCCATTAAAGTTTGCACACATCAGAGTCATTTGCACTTGCGTAATCTATCGTGCATAGTTTTGTATAAAACTTGGTACATGTATTGTTCTTATTGACCCGTACAACTTGACAATTATTAGCTTCACACTAATAATTATTAGCTTTGTCCAACAGTAAGTATTAGAGGCTTTGTATATTTGGGTGCTTTGATGCTCTTAATATGTTTAAAATTTCATGAAATTCTGCACGCACATCAGATTGCTCAGCCATTAGGTGTAGGAAAATGTTAAGCGCTGAGCAGGGGGCTCTGTAGCACACCTTTTGACTAAAGTACTGAGGTAAGTATTAGCTATTGTTATCAATTTCTGTACATATATTGTTCTCAACAAGCTGGACAACTTTTAGAATTACAGTCATTAAACCTTCCTCCTCCCCATAGCACCACCAACAGGCAGCAGGAGGTGTGTCATGTACAACAGGCTTTGAATGAATCCTTTAAAATTTGCCAATATCACTTCAAACTTGGCCAGAATAATGTCATGTCATGTCATGGCTTATGTAAACCTGTGAAAGGATTTTTAATATTCTAATTGTTCCTGTTCAATACAGTGAAGCTGCTTTGACACAATCTGTATTGTATAAAGCACTATATAAATAAAGGTGACGACTAAATAGTGTTAATACACATACCTTCATATTCGAGTGTTGTTAAGGCTCTTAGGCTTAAAATTTCATGCATTTTGGCACATACATCAGAGTTGTTGGTATAACTCTGACATAGACATTGAGGATCCTAAATTGCAAACAGATAATAGAAATCTTGAATGGCTCATGGTGAGGGATTAAATTAATGACATAGCAGATATGAGACCCTTCCTGTTTTCCTTTTAAGTGCATTTTTTGATTAACATCAAATTCATATCACCACCAACTGACAGCAAGAAGTGCAACACATACAACAGACTTTGAAATAATCCTCCTTTATTTACCCACATAAATGCATGTGCCCACCGTGTGACGATGGCATTGTAATGCTTGACCCTGTTATCTCTACTTACAGCTAAATTGATGGTTTTGATACTTTAAATGTCTAAAAAGTGTCTCTTTCTTTGTGAAATTAACCTGGGGTTAACATATTTGTTTTTGTTTTTTTGCCTTAGACTTGATTGCGCTGAAAAAGCAGAATGAAGATCTGAATGAAAACGAAGAGAAAGATCTGATTGAGAAACATCATGATTTCATAACTGAAGAAAAATCTTTTAGTTGTTCACAGACTGAAAAGACATCCTCACAAAAAAGTGATCAGAAGGCTGGTACAAAAACTCATTTAGTTTGCCAACAGTGTGGAAAGAGTTTCAATAAAAAAAGAAACCTTAAAGACCACATGAGAATTCACACCGGAGAGAAGCCTTTCACCTGCCAACAGTGTGGAAAGTGCTTTGCACGAAAAAGCAGTCTCAGGAATCACTTGAGAACTCACACTGGAGAGAAGCCATTTGCATGTAGTCATTGTGGAAAGAGTTTCGCGCATAAAGAAACCTTTTATACTCACATGAGTCGTCACACTGGAGGAAGACCTTACACCTGTAAACTCTGTGGAATATCTTTGAAACGAAAAGGAAATCTTAAGACTCACATGAGAATTCACACTGGAGAGAAGCCTTTCACATGTGATCAGTGTAAAAAATGTTTCACACGTAAAGGAAGCCTTAATAAGCACATGAGGATTCATTTAAGAGAGAGCTGTTTTATATGTCATCTATGTAAAATGGGTTTCAAAGACATGAAACGCCTTAAAAGGCACATAATAACTCACATTGGACAGAAGCCTTTTTTGTGTCATCAGTGTGGAAAGACTTTCACACATGAAGGAAACCTCAAGAGTCACATGAGAATTCACACTGGAGAGAAGCCTTTCACCTGCCAACAGTGTGGAGTAAGTTTCACTGAAAAAAGAAGCCTTACAGACCACATGAGAGTTCACACCGGAGAGAAGCCTTTTACCTGCCAAGAGTGTGGAAACAGTTTCACTCGGAAAGGAAGCCTTAAAGTCCACATGAGAATTCACAACAGAGAGAAGCCTTTCTCCTGCCCTCTGTGTGAAAAGAGTTTCAGACATAAAAGAACCCTTAATATCCACACGAGAGTTCACACCAGAGAAAGGCCTTTCCCATGTCTTCAGTGTGAAAAGCGATACACAAAAGAAGTAGATCTGAAAAGACATATGCAGTCTCATTCTGGCAAGAAATTGCCAGAATGCTCCGAGTGTGGTAAGATGTTTAAAAAAAGGAGCAACTTCAAAAATCATGTGTGCCTTCACTCTGGAGACAGTAGGATACCCTTGGGTCCTTGAAAAGCATGTAAAAGCAATAAATTCAATTTCAACAGCTGTAAGTCCACAAAAAGTCTTAAATATCACAGTGGGGCAAATAAGTTTTAAATGTTGAAGCACAAACAGAGTTCAAAAAATAAATACAATTTTGTTCCTCAGTTCAAGTGGCACGTGAACTGATTGGCTTTTCATATTTACTTAAAGCACAAAATGAACATGAATGAACATCAGAATGTATTTTATTTCAACCGTGGAAAGGGGTTGTAATGGTGTAATGGTTCACAAAATTCACGTTTCGGTTTGATACGATACAAGTGGTGTCACGGTTCCGTATGTTTTCGATACAGCAAAAAAGAAAGAAATGCCAGAGAAATTTCCTTCATTTTTACAATTTTTTTTTTTTTGACTTATTAAAACTGTTTTCTTTTACTTTGAACAATGATAGCGCTATACTTGACCCATCTTCTGGGGTGTCTTCTTAGCAGCATATAAAACAAAATCAGCTCCGGTTTGAAGTATTCCAGCTAATGTTGCATATTGTCATGTACCAGATTAATCTTTTCCAATAAGTTTAAATTGATTTTTACCTTTTTATGGGCATTTTTTTTTTTTCTAAAAGTGTGCATCATCTTTTGAGCCAATTTTTTTACATTTAAAGGGTTAGTTCACCCAAAAATGAAAATTAGCCTGTGTTTTACTCACCATTGAAGCATACTAGGTGTGTGATTTTTCTTCTTTCAGATGAATCCAATTGGAGTTATATTAAAAACTGTCCTGAGAGAAAAGTGTTTATTACGTTTTAAAGGAAAACGCCACCGTTTTTCCATATTCCAATATGTTTTTCCCTCAACTTAGACGAGTTGATAAGTACCTCTCCCGTCTCAGTGCGTGCACTTAATCGCTCTAGCGCGCGGCGGCACTATGCTAGCGTTTAGCTTAGCACCATTCATTCCTTAGGATCTAAACAAAGATGAATTTAGAAGCTACCAAACACTTCCATGTTTTCCCTATTTAAAGACGTTTACATGAGTAGTTACACGAGTAAGTATGGTGACACAAAATAAACAATGGCGATTTTCTAAGCGGATAAAAAATAACTATAATGTATGGCGGAAGAGTACTTCTCTCTTCTCGCAGCACTTCGACCTCGGCGCAGTAATGTCATCACTCCTGAAAACTCTCCCTCCCCCTCTCCCTATAACTTTCATCAATAGAACCAATATTACTGCGCCGAGGTCGAAGTGCTGCGAAGTGCTCTTCCGCCATACATTATAGTTATAATTTTTTATCTGCTTAGAAAATTGCCCCGTTTTATTTTGTGTCATCATACTTACTCGTGTAACTACTCATGTAACCGTCTTTAAATAGTTTTCCTTTAAACATGGATATTTATCTTATAAAAACACATTGATTCGCTACAGGAGGCCTATACTCATACCCCAGAGCTGTGTGAGGGACGTTTTATTACGGATGCGCATACTTTTTCACGTCTTCTGAACTGTTGACAACAAACACCCGCTTACTCCCATTGAAAGGCTTGGAAGGGGCAGGACAATTTTTAATATAACTCCGACTGGATTCGTCTGAAAGAAGAGAGTCACATACACCTAGGATGCTTCGAAGGTGAGTAAAACACAGGCTAATTTTCATTTTTGGGTGAACTAACCCTTTAATCAGTCAATAAGACATTTGGGCTGTTACCAAGCAAATGGAGTCGGTATTGATAAAATTCATCTTTGCAGTGCAGAGGAAACATAGAAGTTGCATCTGAATGGCATTTAGATGCTTTTACACACTGTTTAATGCAGCTCAGATGGACATGTAATGCTTTCACCTGCAGTTACAAATGCATAAATAATGATTTGATATTTTAAACATAAAACGTTGGCAACTGATGTTTGAAATTAATTAAAAAATTAAAAGATACTTTAAATGTGAAATAAAAACCGCCAGCAGGTGGCAGCAAGTCAGTGTTAACAAGTGAGTCATTGCGATTGAACCGAATCATTTAACAGGTGATTCATTCAGGAACGAAACACCATGTTGCTCAGAGATGCAAAACAGTGCTGTGGCTGTTTGGATTTATTTTTGTTGGCGAAAACAGGCCATATGCTGTCTAAAACATAAGTCTATTAATTAACTTCTTGCTTATTGAACTGTTGTAAAAATCATTTGTAATCATGCTTATTTTTGGAGAGAAAAAATGGCACTCTTCTGTAATATTGATTAACTAAATGAAATTATGTAAATATATGCATTTTCTGCCCCCATATCTTGAATTTTGTGATCAAAAACCGTAATCAAAATTAAGGTTTGTAATGCGTACTGAACCTATAGCCTCGTACCGAACGGTTCAATATGAATGTGTGTATTGTTACGCCCCTAATCAATACACAATATTTTTCAAGCTTAAATCCATCAAAGTTAATCTACACTCCTGTCAGATTTGTTTGTCGGGCAAGCTGGCGAATTCCGTGCTATGATTGGTCAGATAGCCTGTCAATCAAGCTCTTTACAAATGGTCAATTGCTAGAGAAATTCAGGTGTTTTTAGGTGGGCAAGACATAAATGGCTTGAAAATATCGAATTCTCAGATTGGTTAAAACCAGTACCAGAAAATTTTTTTAAAGCCTCGCATTTGTAAGACCATGGAACCACACATGCAAGGAGAAAAGCAAAAGCGATGTGTGATCATGAATAGTTGCAAGTCATCACTCATACCCTTCTAGCAATAATACTGACTCAGGTTTTAAAGCAATTAATCAGACAGCGATAACGTGATCAGAATTAAAACAGACCTGAAACAGTTGAGTAAAATTCCACAGGAGGCCCCAGAGTCAACATGGAGGGCCATAAATTCAGAGATTCTGTCATTTGATGCCACAACTAGCTCCTAACTCCTCACAGCTCTAAAACAAAGGATCTTTGTCCCAGACAAGGAAAGACCCCTCTGGCATTGTCAATTTTAGGCAGTTAACCAAGAAAAATGGTCGAAAAACAAAACAGCACATCATGACTCTCACAAGGAAAGTCTCTGGTTTACCTCACCCAGACTCCCTCTCAAGACCGTTTCCTAACAGGACTGAATTCCTCACCACTCTCAGAATGGCACAGAGACTGGCTTTACATATGTAAAATTCATAAGATCATTCCAAAATGATGCTAAGACCAAACATCCTTCCACTACATATCACGTCTATAATCCTTATGTTAAACAATTATGCTTAATCCAAGGTTATTAATGACATTATTAATAACTACTGAATAGTTTATAGGTTTAAACCTTATAAAAGCATTCCTCAGGTCTTTGGCGACCCAGGACATCAATTGCTTCCTTCTCCCTCTATTTTTTTTAAAGTTAGACATCAACATTCTTAGTATTCATAAATATTGCAAATAGTAAATACTGATTTTGAACTAATTGAAAATGATAGTTTTGAGAATTTGTTTGAGATAACAAATATGAGCCAGATGCTGAATGTATTGGGGAAATACGCTCTGATGATGATAGTGATGGTATAATCATCTGCTCAAATTGAACCCTTCTAATTTTCAAAAGGTAACAAAATATGCTTTATTTTATTATTTTGTAATTGTCAGGAGAGGCTTATGCTATTTCAGCAGTTAGAGATCTATCCGTGTTGGATACATAGGTCAGGGTAGCTAAATACTTGAATATATGTAATAATGATTGGTGACACATCCATGCATGTAAGGGTTAAGTGTGTTTGGTATGTGTGTGAATGAAAATTCATGTCTCAAATGTAGATATCAATCAATTCTGCATAAAATGTATCATTCTCATAGAAATCATGACCGATTTATTTATACTCAATTACAGCAGGTATAAACACAAGCATTGACTAGAGTGGCCGTGATCAGCTCTGGTGCCATGTTGGAGCCGTCTAAATTGTCCAAGCATTAATGGCAAGGAAAGGCCCTTATATTTGAGAGCGGCATTAAACAATGATTGTGTGACTTATGCCAGGCGACCTGTAAATGCGACAAAAAAACCTGCTTCCTTTGCAGTTTTGTGAAACATTCATTTTTTGAATTGCCTAAAAAATAAATCATTCAAACATCAAAACTTTTTAACAAAATTGGGGAGTTTTTTCGAAATTGACATGTTTGCATTGGGTGTATTTTCAATTTGTGCAATATGAACGAAACGCAGCTAATGTTTAACTGGTCAATGTCTTTTTTTGGGCACTTTTGGGCTTTTTGGCCTGCTTGCTTGCCGCCCATCTACCACCATAAAGAAATAAGCCATCTAGTTTTGCCACACTCTTTTCTTTCTTCTACTTAATTACTTTTCTGAGAGTAATTAAGAGTCTCATTTGAGAGTCTCATTTTCAAAGCTAAGTTTTGCCACAAAGCCATGTCTCCAACTTTGTTTTTGCCTGCCTCAAACTTCAACCAGCCCACAAGACTCCACATCCATCCTTCAGCCAACGCCCATCCTGACTGGCCTTCCCAAGACATCACTCCAGACGTGAACAAACCACCCACAAATCAACAAACTTGGAAAACATTTGAAAACTTCATAGTAGGGAATCCCCAACACAAGAAACACAAGTAATATGTCCATACTCTAAACGAACTGGTACATTAAATATAGTTTCATAGCCTGTGAGAGTGTAGGCCTAATACTATATTTCATAGACATATTCACATTTAAGTGCAATATTACTAAATGCATTTTACTTCTGTACTGATTTATATATTAAGTTTATATATTAAGATGCTCAGGGAACTGGCAAAACATGTAAACAGCCTACAGTCTACGTTTCTTACGTTAAAAGGTAGGCTCTCACAATTTTAAATTAGAAACAGCCGTCTTGTGCCTTTTTTTTTTTTTGTATTTACATTACAAATAATTCTGCTGGTTATAAAAAGAACTTTGTTTTCTAACTCCATGAGTGCCATCGGTTACCATGTTTATCTAAAAGTGTAGTACTTTTCCTTGTTTTACCCCTATAGCTAAAACTACTTTAATTAGCCTATATGCATTTATGGTGCAATTAATACATTTTGTATCAATCCATGTAAATTTTGAACGTGAGCAATGCCCTGTGCTGAAACGATTGCTGTGATGCTGCATGCACGCACCGCTCGGAATGCATCAAGTGAATGCTCAACATGGGCACGGAAAAAACACGCTCTGCAAACGGAGTGTTAAACAGGTCAATTTAGTTTGTAACATGCTTCTGTGACAGCTTTGTATAACTGACGTTATGCAATGTTAGCCTGTTTAATGCAGTCGGTTTTCCATATAGGCTATTCAATCATTAAACTAAATCATTAAAAACTGATACGTAATAAACATGAAATAAACAAATCAGTAAGTGTAGGCCTACATTCGTATGTATTTTTGTATTTAGGCCTATTGTATTTATTTTTTAATATCAATGTTGTTTAATACAATATGTGTTGTTAAACACAGAAATCATTCTTCCTTTAGTTCTGTCTGCTGTTTCATTTATTATAAGCAGAGCTGCAACAATAACTGATAAAATCAATAATGAAAATAATCGTCAGTGAGTGTGATTATCGATTAGTCGCCATCCCCTGACCATTATTATGAGACAAATTCATTAAAGAATATCTTCTTTTTTATTTAATTCTGAGAGAATATTCCACCACGGCTGTTTTTCGTGACATTTCCCTCTGTGAAATTAAGTGTTGGCAACAGCAAACAATGTTGATAACTCATTTAAAGGTAATGTCACCCCTAAATTGGACTAATTTGGACAGTCACGCTAAATGGAGTTTAGTCTCCGAAAAACCTGGAACCGAACACCCCTAGAATGGCCCTGGGACCGTATGACGTGGATGTGTAAACAAATAAGGGATGGGATTAGTTGAGCATCTACAGGCAAAACATGAATGAAGTGATGTCACAGGTAAACGCCCACGCGATACTACGTCATCGAAACAAACATTTTAGAGTGATCGCTGACATTATTTGGAAACGTTTTTCTTTGTATCAGTGCCTAAAAGTGTGTTATGTTGTGTGATGACCATATGTTAGCAAATGTACAAAAGCATACATTTATTCATCCATCCATTCATTCATTCATTCATTCATTACAAGCATGACCAAAACAATTAACAGAAAGAATGAATCAATGAATGAATGAATGCAGTATTGTTTTAATTAAAAGCAGGCTTGTGAGATTAGATGGGGAATTGCCCACATTTGTTGTGTTACCTCTGCAATAAAAGCATAATCTTAAAGGGGTCATATGATGGTGCTAAAAAGAACATTCTTAAGTGTATTTGGTGTAATGCAATGTGTTTACATGGTTTAAAGTAAAAAAAAAAACATTATTTTCCACATATTTTACATTATTTTATCTCCTTTAAGCCCCGCCTTTCTGAAACGGGTCGATTTTTACAAAGCTCATCAGTGTGAAACAGTGAGGTGTGCTCTGATTGGCCAGCGATCCAGTGCGTTGTGATTGGCCGAATACCTCAAGTGTGTGATGGAAATGTTACGCCCCTTACCATAATATGATGCTGCGTCCCCACGACGACACAAAAACATTAAAAGCCATTTCAAACGAGGCATTTGTTGCATCCAGTGGGGACATAATTACTGATTATAATGACTTATACCGTCTTTTTACGCATCGCGCCGCGTAAACATAACACCATGTCTGCATTTGTGATTGGAGAAACAGAAACAACAAGCACTACTTACACTCGCGTTTGAATAGTAAGTAGCAGATTTTTTAAATAATAAAACTTAACGTTACTTACAGGCTGTGAGTCAGAAGCGCCAGACTGTCCTTGTAAGGTTGGAACTGCCCCACTTTTGAGTAAAAGTCTTTCTACATGTAACAGCCGTGGTGTCCAGCAAGCCAGTAAACCTCACTCCCCTGATCTAGTGACTCCTAGCGCCCGTCTCCCGCGCTTAGACCGCGGTTCGAATCTCGCTCAGAGTGGGGTGAATAGGACCGGTTACACACAACCGGCCTTGTACTCTCCCATGTTCAGAAAACAATCCTCCGTGAAGTGTGCAGCACAAACTCCAGTATTTGTGTTGTACTGCTCTGGGACAGTGTTGTAGATTAAACTCAGCCACAGATTTCTTATGTCCTCTTTACTCGCATCCAAACACACAGCACCTCTCCACGACATGGCGCCGGCGGAAGCAACAACAGAGCGAGAAAGTTACGCCTTCTTTCTTTGCGTATACATTTGGGCGGTGTTATGCAAATCTTCTCACATCGTGACGTAGAGATGTGGGGGCGTGTTAGAACGAGCCATTTTAGGTAGGTGTGGCTGACTCTTAACTTTAATAAAGAATATCTCTTTGGATTTGAGACTTTGGTTTTTGCAACTTTACAGATCTTCTTTATGCACCAAGAGCTTGTAATGCTCCAAAGAGAAAGGAAAAGTTGAAATCGCATCATATGACCCCTTTAAAGGTACAGCAATTTGTTTGCTGAAGCTGTCATTATGTTGTGACTGTAGTTCTGTACATGATGCAGATAATTTTGGAAAAAATCTGGCTCTTGTGGCTGTACAGCTTGTAATGTGATCCACCTGTTGTGTGGGTACAAACACTCACTCTAAGGTCCTCCAGTCTGTTAATAAATATACCCTTTTTATTTACACAAATTCTTTAAAACCTTTTACCAACCCCCACCTCACAGGGTAGGAAAACACAAATCACTGCCGGCCATCACTCAAACCAAAAATACAAAACTCAAACCAATTCTAAATAAACTCAAAGAAATTAGACAAATTAAATCAAAACCATGGTAATCTGTCCCAAAAATACACAAAATACAAACATTAACAAAGTAAAATCACATAAAGCAGTGGTTCCCAACCACGTTCCTGGAGGCCCCCCAACACTGCATGTTTTCCATGTCACCTTAATCAAACACACCTGATTCAGATCATCAGCTCATTAGTAGAGACTCCAAGACCTGAATTGGGTGTGTCAGACAAAGGAGAGATGCAAAATGTGCAGTGTTGGGGGGCCTCCAGGAACGTGGTTGGGAACCACTGACATAAAGCACATCTAAATCAATTCCTTTTCAATAATCGTTCCAAAATAACTTCAAATACACTTCATACCTGTTAGCACAGCAATATTCAATTCTGACCACTCTGGTCGTTGAGGTTCTCACGGGAGTGCATCCAATCTACACACACACAGAAAAAGCACCGCAACTTTAATTGTTCAATTAAAATAAACGTATTTTGCTCCATACAGCGTGTCTGTTGTCTTTGATTGATTAGCCTAAAAGTCAAATAAAATGATATTCAGAGGACTTAAAGCGAAAGTCCCCTAAACGTCCCGAATGGCCGCTTCACGTCCTGTGAACGTCCTCGGGAAAGTCCGGAGGACGTCTTTGCGGACGTCCGCTCGACGTCAAGGGGACCCTACACGCTGACGTCCGGGGGACGTTCGCAGAGGTCGTTTAGGGGACGTCCTGGGGACCTTTTTTTGTTAGTTGGGAACATATTCCTGACAAAGGTAAATCACATAAAACGCATCCAAATCATTCATAAATAACTTCAAATACACTTCATACCTGTTCCCAGCCAACATTTTTATGTGGGGCCCATATGGGTATGAACTGGGCTGAAAAATGGGCCCCATATAGGATTGTCCGCGGGTTCCATAATGGCCCCATGTCAATTGCCCACATGGATTTCATATAGGATTGGACTTGCCACTAGGTGGGACCCAACTGGGCAACATGCGCAAGACCCATCTCGGTCCCAGCTTTAACCCAGCTAACATTTGTATGTGGGGCCCATGTGGTTTTGAAATGGGCTGAAATATGGGCTTTATATGGGATTGTCCGTGGGTTCCATAATGGCCCCATGTTAATTGCCCACATGGATTTCATATGGGATTGCACTTGTCACAAGGTGGGACCCAACTGGGTAACATGCACAAGACCCATCTCGGTCCCAGCTTTAACCCAGCTAACATTAGATTGTGGGGCCCATGTGGGTTTGAAATGGGCTGAAAAATGGGCTCTATATGGGATTGTCCGTGGGTTCCATAATGGCCCCATGTTAATTGCCTACATGGATTTCATATGGGATTGGACTTGCCACTAGGTGGGACCCAACTGGGCAACATGCGCAAGACCCATCTCGGTCCCAGCTTTACCCAGCTAACATTTGTATGTGGGGCCCATGTGGTTTTGAAATGGGCTGAAATATGGGCTTTATATGGGATTGTCCACGGGTTCCATAATGGCCCCATGTTAATTGGCCACATGGATTTCATATGGGATTGGACTTGCCACTAGGTGGGACCCAACTGGGCTACATGTGCAGGACCCATCTCGGTCCCAGCTTTAATTACCCAGCTAACATTTGTATGTGGGGCCCATGTGGGTTTGAAATGGGCTGAAATATGGGTTTTATATGGGATTGTCCGTGGGTTCCATAATGGCCCCATGTTAATTGCCTACATGGATTTCATATGGGATTGGACTTGCCACTAGGTGGGACCCAACTGGGCTACATGTGCAGGACCCATCTCGGTCCCAGCTTTAATTACCCAGCTAACATTTGTATGTGGGGCCCATGTGGGTTTGAAATGGGCTGAAATATGGGTTTTATATGGGATTGTCCGCGGGTTCCATAATGGCCCCATGCCAATTGCCCACATGGATTTCATATAGGATTGCTCTTGCTACTAGGTGGGCCCCAACTAGGCAACATGTTCAGGACCCATCTCGGACCCAGCTTTAAGTTTTATGTGGGTACTACATGGGCTTGAAACAAGGGTTGTAAGTGGGGTTGTTGGCAAAACTGTACAGCAACACCACACAAATAAAATAGCAAAAACAATTACCATGGCAGAAAGCAGCAGAGAGAAAAGTGAGACTGAATTCCTTTCAAATTTCAATTTTATTTAACTAAACAACATTATATATCACGACTGAAATCCTTTCAAATTCCAATTTTATTTAACTAACCAACATTATATGTGATGTTTATGTCACAATGGCACAAAACTTTTTGAACCAGCCTTGAGTGTTTTGGGAAGCTTTAGCTCACTTTAACAAGAAATGTAGGAATACAACAGTCAAAAAAAGAAGAAAAAAAAAGAACTATAACAGTTAGAATCAGCAACTTATAACCTTTTTCAGTAAACCTTAAACTGCAGCCATCTTTTGGTGCATTCTTGAGGCCCTCTGTCCTCCTCTGTCCCTTGCTCCAGTGAACCATTTTGACTGCCCTCTCAGCTTCTTGCTGGTTGACCTTTGACGTCAGCGGGTTGTTCTTAAGAGCCTCTGCAAAAACAAATGACTTTTTAAGATAAAAATATGCAAGTTAATTAACATTACAAATAGGGATGGTCTGACCAATTGGCTACAGATCAGTATCGGCAGATAATCACATTTTGTATGACTCAATCGGCAGTCACTAAATTTGGCCGATCTAACAAACTGATGAAAATTTAATGACAAAGAAATTTAGCACCACAGTCGTGTCATCAACAGTGCTGCATTGTATCAAGGTCTCAAGAAATCAAAAAATTATTCACCATTTGCCGTGTATTGTTTAAAGAAATATGTGGAGGAACTCTGGCTGATGGGTTTTCAACAAACCTCTTTGTCTAAGATGGGGCTCAGGCAGCTCCTCCACACGCTCACAGCAGAAAGCGACAGGAAAACTTAGCATGTGTGATTATCTGCCTCTCTCCTTCTATTTTTTAAAATATTTTGTCTAAAGTTTTAATGTACTGCATCTTTTAAATAAAACAGATTTTCAGAGTAGTATTTCATATGTCAGGCTTTATCAGGGACATGCAGAGAGTTACTCAAGGGCAGGGGCTCAAATGTAAAAGTAAGTATATATATATATATATATATATATACATACAGTGGGGCAAAAAAGTATTTCGTCAGCCACCAATTGTGCAAGTTCTCCCACTTAAAAAGATGAGAGAGGCCTGTAATTTTCATCATAGGTATACCTCAACTATGAGAGACAAAATGAGAAAAAAAATCCAGAAAATCACATTGTAGGATTTTTAAAGAATTTATTTGCAAATTATGGTGGAAAATAAGTATTTGGTCAATAACAAAATTTCATCTCAATACTTTGTTATATACCCTTTGTTGGCAATGACAGAGGTCAAACGTTTTCTGTAAGTCTTCACAAGGTTTTCACACACTGTTGCTGGTATTTTGGCCCATTCCTCTATGCAGATCTCCTCTAGAGCAGTAATGTTTTGGGGCTGTCGCTGGGCAACACGGACTTTCAACTCCCTCCAAAGATTTTCAATGGGGTTGAGATCTGGAGACTGGCTAGGCCACTCCAGGACCTTGAAATGCTTCTTACGAAGCTACTCCTTCGTTGCCCGGGCGGTGTGTTTGGGATCATTGTCATGCTGAAAGACCCAGGCACGTTTCATCTTCAATGCCCTTGCTGATGGAAGGAGGTTTTCACTCAAAATCTCACGATACATGACCCCATTAATTCTTTCGTTTACACGGATCAGTCGTCCTGGTCCCTTTGCAGAAAAACAGCCCCAAAGCATGATGTTTCCACCCCCATGCTTCACAGTAGGTATGGTGTTCTTTGGATGCAACTCAGCATTCTTTCTCCTCCAAACACGACAAGTTGAGTTTTTACCAAAAAGTTCTATTTTGGTTTCATCATTCTCCCAGTCCTCTTCTGGATCATCCAAATGCTCTCTAGCAAACTTCAGTCGGGCCCGGACATGTACTGGCTTAAGCAGGGGGACACGTCTGGCACTGCATGATTTGAGTCCCTGGCGGCGCAGTGTGTTACTGATGGTAGCCTTTGTTACTTTGGTCCCAGCTCTCTGCAGGTCATTCACTAGGTCCCCCCGTGTGGTTCTGGGATTTTTGCTCACAGTTCTTGTGATCATTTTGACCCCACGGGGTGAGATCTTGCGTGGAGCCCCAGATCGAGGGAGATTATCAGTGGTCTTGTATGTCTTCCATTTTCTAATAATTGCTCCCACAGTTGATTTCTTCACACCAAGCTGCTTACCTATTGCAGATTCAGTCTTCCCAGCCTGGTGCAGGTCTACAATTTTGTTTCTGGTGTCCTTTGACAGCTCTTTGGTCTTGGCCATGGTGGAGTTTGGAGTTGAGAGTGTTTGAGTTTGTGGACAGGTGTCTTTTATACTGATAATGAGTTCAAACAGATGCCATTAATACAGGTAACGAGTGGAGGACAGAGGAGCCTCTTAAAGAAGTTGTTACAGGTCTGTGAGAGCCAGAAATCTTGCTTGTTTGTAGGTGACCAAATAAGTATTTTACCGAGGAATTTACCAATCAGTTCTTTAAAAATCCTACAATGTGATTTTCTGGATTTTTTTTTTCTCATTTTGTCTCTCATAGTTGAGGTATACCTACGATGAAAATTACAGGCCTCTCTCATCTTTTTAAGTGGGAGAACTTGCACAATTTGTGGCTGACTAAATACGTTTTTGCCCCACTGTGTGTGTGTGTATATATATATATATATATATATATATATATATATACAGTATATACAGGTGCATCTCAATAAATTAGAATGTCGTGGAAAAGTTCATTTATTTCAGTAATTCAACTCAAATTGTGAAACTTGTGTATTAAATAAATTCAATGCACACCGACTGAAGTAGTTTAAGTCTTTGGTTCTTTTAATTGTGATGATTTTGGCTCACATTTAACAAAAACCCACCAATTCATCTCAACAAATTAGAATATGGTGACATGCCAATCAGCTAATCAACTCAAAACACCTGCAAAGGTTTCCTGAGCCTTCAAAATGGTCTCTCAGTTTGGTTCACTAGACTACACAATCATGGGGAAGACTGCTGATCTGACAGTTGTCCAGAAGACAATCATTGACACCCTTCACAAGGAGGGTAAGCCACAAACATTCATTGCTAAAGAAGCTGGCTGTTCGCAGAGTGCTGTATCCAAGCATGTTAACAGAAAGTTGAGTGGAAGGAAAAAGCGTGGAAGAAAAAGATGCACAACCAACCGAGAGAACCGCAGCCTTATGAGGATTGTCAAGCAAAATCGATTCAAGAATTTGGGTGAACTTCACAAGGAATGGACTGAGGCTCGGGTCAAGGCATCAAGAGCCACCACACACAGACGTGTCAAGGAATTTGGCTACAGTTGTCGTATTCCTCTTGTTAAGCCACTCCTGAACCACAGACAACATCAGAGGTGTCTTACCTGGGCTAAGGAGAAGAAGAACTGGACTGTTGCCCAGTGGTCCAAAGTCCTCTTTTCAGATGAGAGCAAGTTTTGTATTTCATTTGGAAACCAAGGTCCTAGAGTCTGGAGGAAGGGTGGAGAAGCTCATAGCCCAAGTTGCTTGAAGTCCAGTGTTAAGTTTCCACAGTCTGTGATGATTTGGGGTGCAATGTCATCTGCTGGTGTTGGTCCATTGTGTTTTTTGAAAACCAAAGTCACTGCACTTGTTTACCAAGAAATTTTGGAGCACTTCATGCTTCCTTCTGCTGACCAGCTTTTTGAAGATGCTGATTTCATTTTCCAGCAGGATTTGGCACCTGCCCACACTGCCAAAAGCACCAAAAGTTGGTTAAATGACCATGGTGTTGGTGTGCTTGACTGGCCAGCAAACTCACCAAACCTGAACCCCATAGAGAATCTATGGGGTATTGTCAAGAGGAAAATGAGAAACAAGAGACCAAAAAATGCAGATGAGCTGAAGGCCACTGTCAAAGAAACCTGGGCTTCCATACCACCTCAGCAGTGCCACAAACTGATCACCTCCATGCCACGCCGAATTGAGGCAGTAATTAAGCAAAAGGAGCCCCTACCAAGTATTGAGTACATATACAGTAAATGAACATACTTTCCAGAAGGCCAACAATTCACTAAAAAATGTTTTTTTTATTGGTCTTATGAAGTATTCTAATTTGTTGAGATAGTGAATTGGTGGGTTTTTGTTAAACGTGAGCCAAAATCACCACAATTAAAAGAACCAAAGACTTAAACTACTTCAGTCTGTGTGCATTGAATTTATTTAATACAGAAGTTTCACAATTTGAGTTGAATTACTGAAATAAATGAACTTTTCCACGACATTCTAATTCACTGAGATGGACCTGTATGTTTTTTGTTGAGTATCATGTTTTTACATAAGGGTTTTATGGCTCATGTGTGCAATTAATTTTAAATCAGTGATAATTGAGAGATGGACAAACAAATGTTCCCCAAAAGCCTGCTGTGTCACAACTGACATTTACATTAACATGAAAAATAAAGGAGAAGTTTTAATTTTTGCATGCGCAAAAAAGACTTTACTTGATTAAAAAAAAAAAAAAAAAAAGTATAAATTATCAGTCAGAGGATATAAGGCATGAAGTAGATTCTGTACAACAAGTTTTCAGCAAAGTTTTGGTCATATTGATCATTTATAGGTCCTAGAAATTTGCGTATTGAATACGATATGGCTAATATATTCATAATTATGCATTATATTTATTGCTCAACAGAATTTGACAAAGAATGTTTAGTTTACAGTAAGTTATGAGAGAATAAATGTTTTAAAACTTTGGCAAAAATTTTGTAATTGCCAAACAAGCATTGTTTTTACAGTGAATTTATACCCCCAAAGTGGCAACGTATCCTGGGGGATACAAACATTAAAATAAAAAATAAGTCATGTTTTTTTTGTTTTTTTTGTTTTTTTTTAAATCATGAAATTTTATTATTTGTGTCCTAAGAAGATAGAAAATAGCAATAAATTAAAATCCTGACTTCTTGGTCTTGCCATTTTAAGGGTTAATTTTGAAAAAGGGCAGCAGCTCGAGCTCCCAAAGTCCCCCACCCCTTCTGCACGTGCCCTTTACAGGATTAAAGGGTTAGTTCACCCAAAAATGAAATTTCAGTCATTAATCACTCACTCTCATGTTGTTTTAAACCCGTAAGTCCATCGTTCATCTTCGGAACACAAATTAAGATATTTTTGATGTAATCCGAGACGATTCCCCCCTCCATAGACAGCAACGCAACTGACACTCTCAAGTCCCAGAAAGGTAGGAAAGACATTGTTAAAATAGTCCATGTAACTCCAGTGGTCAAATCTTAATTTTATGAAGCAACGAGAATACTTTTGTGCAAAAAAAAAAAAAATTAACTTTATTCAACAATGTGCTCTTGTGAACGAAAATACCACCACGCTGCCAAGGACTGAAATGGAAGGGAATACATTGTTGAATAAAGTTGTTCTTTTTGTTCTTTTGGTGCACAAAAGTATTCTCGTCACTTCATAAAATTAAGATTGAACCACTGGAGTCACATGGACTATTTTAACTGTCTTTTCTACTTTTCTGGGACTTGAAAGTGTCAGTTGCGTTGCTATCTATGAAGGGGGGAATCGTGTCAGATTTCATCAAAAATATCTTAATTTGTGCTCCGAAGATGAACAAGGGAAATTTCATTTTTGGGTGAATTAACCCTTTTTAAGTAGGCACGGCCATCTGTGACGCCGGGAGGAAACATTTCAATGGGAATTCAATAAGTAATCATTCTGTAACAGCAGACATACTGTCTGCAGTAGGGCTGTGCAATATATCAAAATTATTGAAATCTCACAAATGTACATATCGCAATATGCATATCGCTACAGCTTGCCATATTTGGGGCCATTAACAGAAGACAAAGAGAAAATCACTTACTGTTCTTGCCTGAGTAACTTTTGTAGCTTTAATAAGAATTACTGCATATTTAATTCATAGAGTGCAGACTAAGCAGTGTTTTATTTTTCCTTTTTATTATTCAGTTCCTAAACTGATGTTAAAATGACATTTTTATGTAATTCTAGAGTAAAACACTACTGTTCAGTTTCAGTTGTTGTAGGGGTGCTTTCTTACAAAAAGTGAAACATGTACCTGTATTGTACACTGCTTTTCAGCTAGCATAAAAATGGCCGGTTGGTTTCCTGGTTCTGTGAAGGCCCTCCCTCAGAAATTCGCAATGGGCTCTGATTGATTAGCTGGCCCAGTGTGTTGTGATTGGCTAAACCGCCTCTAGCACGCATCTAAACAACCCGCCCCTCAGCTCAGTGGCATGTGCACCGGTGTTGTATTGTAAACAATGGCATCGTCTATATTGCTTATCAGTTTGAGCCCGATTGAGATGGAGAGGATATTAGTGAAGAGGATTGTGCAGAACCTGTGCAAGCACAGCTTTTAATTGTAGGCCTATGTTTTTTGTTTGTTGTTGTCTCATACTTTTGATACGCTGTTATTATGCTACTGCTTATGTTAGCTTTTAATATACGGTTTTATCATGATTAAAGCTTTAATATATTAAGGTAAATCAGTAGCAAAACTCGAGAGCTTGTAGATCTGAATGTGAGAACTTGTCATATTAACATTCGTATTTGTAAGTTGAAATTTACACTCACAGCTCTGATCTGAAAAGCTGAATCTTTCGATTTGCACACACAGACAATGATCAAAACACATCGTTTTGAATTCGAAGTTGCTAATTAATAGCTACAAATGTGTAGAATGACATTCACATAAATTGAGTTTGAGGCCAATGTTTTAAATTAATGATAATTAATTACACAATTTTGAAAGAAATATTAATGATAATTAATTACACAATTTTGCAAATAAATTTTATTCTATTTCTGCAACTTTTTTCAGAGTAACTGGTATTAGTTATAGACATAAGCAAGTTACTGAAATTAATATCAAGTCACATTAACTAAAATCTGAATATATTAATATTTCTTAAGTTTCTGAATCTTATTATTATATAATTACTACTAATTGAACATGAAACTGGTTTCTTAATATTTCATTTACACAAAGCAGAAATTCAGTGTTTTTTCCTGCCCTCTTTTGATTGACAGGATATATCGGCCCTAACTGTTGGCTGTTTATAAACTATCGGCCTATAAATATCGGTGCATCTCTATTATTTTAATAAAGTGCTGCTTGGCCCCCTTGACAGCTCAGAGATTTGCAACTACATTTCTAATGTGATATGATGCATCATGATTTACATCATCTGCTTTTAATATCCTCAGCAAAACTATATTTGGATATTGCAAAATAATACATTTAAATTACTTACATGGTATATAGAAGAACACCTGCCAGCTATATAGGATCTGAAGAGAAAACAAACAAACAAACAAAAAAAAAGACAAAAAAAAAAAAAAAAACTGAAGTATGTATAATAATGCTCGTAGAAAAGGCTGTTTAGGTTAATCTAATCAATGTTTGGTTAGAGGTTAGGGTTGCCACCTTCAGTGTAGTAAGACCATAGGGGTAAAACCCATTCAACACCCCTCAAAAATAAATAAATAAAGCCATGACAGGCTTGAAAGACACAAATAAAGAATAAGACACTAACTGATCATTTCCACACATGACAACTTGGCAGCTCAACAATAAAACATGAAAAAATGTTAAATTGATTATTTATTTCTAAAGAACTCTATCAGAATACATATGTGTGTCTTAAGCATTTCATTCTGTCTGGTACCATTTATCATTTTTTAGACAATTTTGGATGGGGTGAATTTCTTTAATTCACTTAAATTATGACTACACGTATAGTCATACATTAGCAACATGTGCATGTTATTTGTCCCACTATTAACTATTTTAACTATTTTAAATGTCATACATTTTATTTGACAGGATTATTATGTAGCATTTAATCATAAATCATGAAACATTATTTATATTAATTGCATTTTAAAAATCAAACATTTATCATCTTAATGCCAATATTAATAACTTATAATTAATGATGTCTAATAATGTCTAAAATATAACAGGTTATCTGTCTAAGCTCTGATAGTGTATGTGATATTATATTTGTAGATATTAATATATGTTCACCTTGAGCAGCAGCTTTCGGTAAACTATGCAACAGACGCATCGACAAATTTTTTCCCATTCAGCCTTATTTGCAGAACCTCCTCTTCTGTTTAACGTGAGGACACTAGCTCGTGTTTAAAAATGCGCGGGATTACAGCGCGTGATATCCACACAACCGTCGCATTGGAAACAAAGTTATTAGTCAAGTCAAGTCACCTTTATTTATATAGCGCTTTTAACAATACAGGTTGTGTCAAAGCACTTTACAGTATCAAACAGGAAAATAGTGTGTCAATAATGTAAAATTACAAGATTAAACACTCAATTTTCAGTTAAGGGCATTTCATTATTGAATTCAGTGATGTCATGGTCCAGCTCGGTTCAGTTTAAATAGTGTCTGTGCATCAAGTCGACGATATAGCTGGCAAACGGGCTTCGCTACTACTAATTCTGAAAACGATTTTTTTTTCTTTTCTTTTCTGTTCGTCCACACTGCACAATTGGCTATGTGTAGACCTTTGTTGGAAAAAAAATCGATATGGATCTTTCCTGTATTTTACGGGTAGCTTAGAAGTGGGTCTCTTTAATTAAACAGCTTGCACAATATACAAAATAGCTGTCCAAGTAATGCATATAAAAAGAAAAAAGCGTGGAAAAATGGGCATCAACTCGAGCAGCTGTTGAATTTAACGATTTTTAAAAAATCATCGTTAAGAGAATAATAAAAAAATAAAGGAATATTCAACTGATAAACGTTTACGTTTTGTGTTTAAACTTTTAACTACTTGACCTGACTGTTTCTCCGCGCCATATAAAGGTTCAACGATGTGTATATTGTTTTAAATTTCGCGAATTTTCCAATGTCGAATCGAATCGTTTAGTTAATTAGCAAACGTCCCCACTGTCTTACAGCTAAAGAAACTTCTTTATGAAATACTTGTATTCTGTTCTATTCTGTTAAGGAATATACAGTTTATTAAAACACTCTGACATCATTTAACCGAAGTCATAATCAAACACACTCACCGCAGTTGTAGCTCGCTGAAGCACACACACACTAGGCCTCCTAACATCGTGACAGAAAAAGTCCGCCAAGCGGTTGCAAAATGGCGCAATTGGCACAATACGCATGACCTTTTGCAATACGTGTTTTTTTTTTTTATTTATTTTTTTATTTTATTTTGCTACGATGCATCATGCTGGACACATTTCTTTTACAGAATGTACAATATACTACCTTTGGCGAACAGCTCAATTGTAGGTTTTAAAGGGTAGGCCAACATTATTGTTATTATTATTATTTAATTTTTATTGAATGCTGCAGAATACAAATAACTTATACATTATTACTATAACCTATTTGTGTTACGTAGCATTCAATAAAAATAAATAAATATAATAGCAACAATAATAATAATAACACTCTTAAGAAAAATGCTAACCAAATTAGGGTTCTTCAGCTTGTAACGATAGCAGAACACTTTTTGGTGCTAAATAGAACCTTTTTTAAGGTTTCATAAAGAACCATGCTTTGAAAGTGGTATAAGACCTTAATAGTGTTAATGACCTTTTCATTAATAGTTTATTTTGATTAAAATGGGTTAAATATTAGAAAAAAATATTAGAAAATGTGAATTTTTATATTATTAGTATTATTGGTATTATTTTTATATTATATATTATTAATATTTTTTCTTATGTTATGTCAGTTAGGTACCTTATTTATTTATTTGTTTATTTATTTATTTATTTAGTTATTGTGACAATGCAAATTGTAGAAAAAAAATAAAGGTGATAGGTGAACACATAAATAAATGACAATTGGCACAGAACATGATATAGATAATGAAGCCCAAGTTCCAGTGATATATCTTCACAGTCCTCTATGATGTCTTTACATCCGCCATGTGTGTATTTTGAGTGTCACTTTCTTTCTGCAGATGATGAGTGTTAAAATATATCATGCTCTCTGCCAGATGTTTCTGTGAGTTTGCCTCTATGCAATCCCTCCTCCCTTCTCACTTTTCTTCTGATCGCTCCTTCCTCCCATACGTGTTTTTCCCCATTCTCTCTGTGTCTCACTACCTCCTCTCACTCCCTCCTCTCGCTCTCTCTCTCTCTTCTGTTTGACTGTATCTCTCTTATCCTCACATATATACATCTTAAATGGAGTTCAAATGTTCAACTGAGGAGGGGGGTCTCCTAGCTCAGCGGTGACTTGGCATATCGACAATTGGCATAAAGATGTAGTTCTCTCCGTCCAAGTGTATCCCTAATATGTCCAGAACTTCCTTGCCAGACTTCCATTTTATATAACGTATATTTCTTGGCCTGAGTACCACACAGATGTGGTGTATAATTCTCATTGGATGTACCACTGCACCACCCCTAGCAATGAAACTATATAATGTATGGATGTAACAATAAACTTGGAAGAAGTTTGTGAAAAGACAATTGGCGTCTTGTTCATAATTCTTTCCATGGGCCCATGTCTTCATGACTGCAAGGACTGAGAATAGTCGGACGGCATAAAAGACAAAGAGCTAAAACTTTCTTAACAAATGGGGGCTCGTCTTTCCGGGAATTTCTACAGACAGGTGAGAATTAATCTGTAATGAATTATTCTTACTGTCTGTTAAGAAATTGAGCATTTTCGTGCCGTCAATTTACACTCTACCATATTTGGCAGAGTGTGTTATCCTCGTATTTTAAGATATACGGGACGTAGGCTATAGTATGGGATATCGGATCGCGACCGATTGATTATCCTCACAATTTATATGTGGGAAGGAGAATAGATGTTTTGCAAAATACCTTTTTAAAAAAGGAATGGATGCTTAGTGAAAAGCTATCTTTGTTACCTATTCTCACATTGACATTCTCAGTCCTTTCAAGATTGAATGATTTTCTAAATGCAATAAGAAAATTGGTATAGTGAAGTCCTTGCAAGGCACTAAAACAAATAAACTGCTAAATAACAATTTTTCTAATTGTCTATGTCACTTGATCTGGACAGGATGGATGAAACAGCAGATTAGTATGTTTCAGAAAATTGTTTAGTACAAATTCAACTGGCTATTTGCCATTCTCAGTTCACCTGGATTTAGTGAAGTTTTAAATGAATCTACTCTTGCTTTGTCCTGTCTCTGCTGTGTTAGATCAAGTGTGCTGCTATTTTTAAAAAGCATTGTCAGTCACCAGCAAATCTAAAATTAAGAGACAATACGGTTGATTATGTGGATGACAATGTATAGAGCAGAGATTTACAACTGTATTTAGATAACTTGGATGAAAAGATTTTTTTAATGAGATTTGAGTTATTTATTGGCTCCGAAAAGTTAAAGGTTATACTTTATATGAAATGTGGGAGCCAGGAGAGAATTATGTTGATAACTTAAGAAACAGTATAATGCTAAATACAGGTCTTCAAAGATTTAGTTTGTATTACATCTTGTTATCTTTAGATGTATGAAGTTTGTGTAAGTTATCCCTGGGGGACAGCTTGAAATGTGATATAGTGCAGAGATTAAGACTTTAGCTTGTGTTAACTGAAATAACTTGTGCATTGTGATCAATGAGAACAAGATTGAGTGACTACTTTAAACGGCCGTTTTCGGCTAATAATAATCAAAGAGAGAACAGAAGAAATTTTTTCTTGACTTTGCCACATTTGCTAGACTATTTACAAGATTTCAGTCTGAAGTTATAATACAATGCATCATGCTGATGTATTTATAAGGGCTTATAGAAATATGATATGCTCAGATCAGACAGAATAGGTTACTGCTCTTTTCTGCATTCTGCAAAGAAGGAATTGTTTGCTCTTTTCTTGCAAAGAAGAACTTGCTTTATTAAAATGAAATAAGGAACTGCTATATATTGTTAACTGGATGAGATTCCTTAAATTTTGGACAGTTGCACAAGATGACTGACCATAGCACAGATTGCTTATATGCAGTTGTGGTCAAAATTTACAATGCGGTTCTCTTGAGTGTTCATTTTAGAGAAGAAACCAGATGCCTTCTGGGACAGCTGCCAATGGGCGACGCAACATGAAGAAAGAGACATTATGGCTGTGGAGAACAGGAAAAGCTGATGGGCGATCAGCTAAACCCCCCTATAAGAGGAATCTGACACTTCAGGGGTTAGAATGGAGAAAGACTGAGAAACAATGCAGACATGAAAAATCTGCCATGAGAGGCAGAGAGGAAGATAACTGCATTCCGAGTCAAAACTCCGATGCCCCACCAGATCCTCATCACCGAGTGTCAGACCGGAAGACACTGCATGAAGAGAGAGACGCTAAAGCAGCCAAAACATGTTCAACTGACTGATGATATCAGAGACTTTTACCTCTTCCCTCGTGGGCAGGTACTGCATATACAATGATCACTACAGAGACCGCCTCAACTTTTGATTTGTCATATTAATTTGCAACTTGATAATTCACTGGTTTTATAGCAGTTCTTTGTAATCTGTTCAACTAACAACACACTGCTTTCTTTTAATAGGCACCAGTCCAACACTATAGAAAGAAGGAATGTGTTTGCCTGATTTCTCGATCAGCTAAAATTTGGACTGGATTTAGCATAGAGAGGAGATACTGTAAAATACAGAGAGAGTTTAGACTCTGATTTAAAGACAGAGCTTCTTGTCAAGCTGATAAACATTCTAGGATTTCTTTTAAAAAAAAAAATAAATACATAAGGGAATAGAGGGGCACAAAGTGTCCAAGATCAAAATATGAATGGTAAAACAATGAAACTGGTCACTCCATCTTGGTTAATAGATATTTCCTAGGGCTGAACATCAGTAATAATTCTAAAAATTCTAAATTCATGAAATCACAAATGCTGTCCTACCCAGAGATTGCGGTAACATGATGTTAATGTTATTGGCCATGGATCCAAGATCATGCGGAGATCTCCAATTTTTTTAGAGCAGCTCATGAGCAATAAAAAGAGATAATAAAGATGAACAGTGCACAGTTGAATAATGAATTATATTTCAGAAATTAAAATTGGTTCTTTTAATTATGGCATGCCTAGGCCTAAAAGTTTATTTGGACAAAATATTGAAAACTTTGGAGTTCATGACCGCGAGATGAAATTCAACCCCATTGTGATGGACATCGTCCAACTGTTTTAGTCCAACGTTTAGACACTGTCGCAAGGGGAAAGCCACAGTGCCTACGTTGAGTAGTGTCTGTCATTATCGAAATTGTTTTATTCTAGTAGACTTGGTGGTATTCCACCCTAACAACATACATTCCCCATTCAGTTTACTGTCTTCGGAGGCAGTGACAAAAAGAGATGATGCTCTGGTCAGAGGTGGGGTGTGTGAGAGTGTGTGAAAGTGTGTGAGTGATGGTGCACCAAGGCAGACAAACTGCCATGAACAGCTGTTTTCAAATTTTCAAAGAGGGCATACAATGTAGATTATGCCCGAGAAATAATGGCTATGGATTAATTTGGCTAATTATCCTGGCCTGGGATATTTTTGTGGCAGAAAGAAAAAGTGCCACACCTGCGCAGTGTAAAACATGGGAAGGCAGAGCAAGAAGGCTTGCCCTGTCCACCCCATATTTAACTTTTTCCCTTTCAGGATGTCATGATGGACTTCATCAAATTGATTCTGTGTCAAATGTATGAAATACATTGTGTTTGTTAACATGTTACATGTGGGCTGAGTGTTTCACAGAAAAAACTGATATTAGTGAGAAGCCTGAATAAAAAAAAAAAAGTCATGTTTAAGAAACTATTTGATGAATAGTGAGACACCTTTAAACAACAAAGAAATAATTGAGATGAATTTAAATTTAGTGTATACCACTTAGACGTGGTATACAGGGGGAATATGAAAGAAATCAGATAAGATTATAAATGATATTGACTGAAATTGGAATGATATGGGTTCCAGCCCTGTCAATCTGCTGGTGTTATAGGAAAAATGGACAGCCCTCAGGCCACATTCATTTTTCCTCACAGGTCACTACAACAAGGATCGACTGGGTGAGGAGTAAACAGGTGTTGTCCCTAACAAAAGCATTTTAAGATCTCCTTTCACAGGTAGAAGTAGTTCTTCTGATATCAAGGATGGTTTACTCTGCTAATCTGGACTGACAGAGTGAGATACATGGTTTCGGTGTTACCTTAACGTCGTTGAAAGGAGAAACACCCTGAGTTCACACCAGGTGTGCCTCTAACCCTGGCAGGGGCAGAAGAGTCCCCTAGGGGGACCAACGAGGAGAATGAGCAAACTCAACTGGTGGCTTAAAAGCCCGCCGTTTGCTCCAACTGATAAAGAGCCTGCCGGAATCAAGGATAGATTGAGGAGCAACTCAATGTTCAGTAGAACAAGGAGAATGCAAGAGAGACTGATTGAATAATCCTGATCCTTACCTCATTCTGATACAGCATGGAATGAAGATTGCGATGTGGTTTAGATTGATTGTCTGTTTGTTTGACATTACTGATAATGTTGTTATTTTAGCTGACTCGAGTTCCTGCATAGGTCTATAGTATTGAAATAGACTTTAAAAGTTAATTTGTTAGACTAACTTGACACTTACAATGGATACATTCCTATCACAGGCTAAAATTAAAATGGTAGCATACATTATATGAGTGGAAAAATCTGACCACATCTAGAAGGCCTCCTGACACTAAAAGCCTGAGAGCTGTAGTAAGTCCTCGACACAGCAGAAGTCCAGGAGACATAGGGGTTAGTTCTTAAATTGGCCCAAATCTGATTGTCCTGGTTAAGGTCTCATACCTTACGAATATCTAGTTGGTAATAAATAGGTATTCATAACCTTTTAGAAACCAAAGATGTGAACAATGTAATGTAAAGCATTGAAATTTTTGCAATCTAATATATAATGTTTAGATAGGGAATTAGGTGAAGGAAATTAGAACTTGCACGACTATTACTAAAAGTATTAGGCCATGGCTGCAAAACTGGTAATATGCCTGGCTGTACTGAAAGGCTGCTCACCTGTACATATTTCTTTGAAGAGATGGGTGAGGAAAACTGGCTAGATAATGAAGATATACTATACATCTGCTTAGTGACCAGCCAACCATATTGTTAAATCTGAGGCCAAGGAAAAGCTACAAGGCTTATAGTTACCTGTACTGCAAAATCAATAGACTGTCTGAAGGGCAAAGTGTGTTATCGTAGGAATATTGTGTTGCATACATCCCATACATCCCTGATACGGATGCTGATTAATGAAGGTTTACTGAATATGTCTAGGAATGCTTAGGAATTATAAGCAAGGGAAGTAGCGAATACTTCAGAATGATTTTTGTCTTGATTTACAAGTTGGTAAAAGATGCTCGTAAGTGCCTCGATGACTAGAACTGTTATATGTGCTGATTTTAAGTGGGATGAGAAAAATGTTGATTGAATGTTAAGAGAAGGGGAATTGGGCAGAGAGCCTTTATGGTGTTTATTATATAAACAAATGGGGGAACTGTTAAAATATATCATGCTCTCTGCCAGATGTTTCTGTGAGTTTGCCTCTATGCAATCCCTCCTCCCTTCTCACTTTTCTTCTGATCGCTCCCTCCTCCCATACGTGTTTTTCCCCATTCTCTCTGTGTCTCACTACCTCCTCTCACTCCCTCCTCTCGCTCTCTCTCTCTCTTCTGTTTGACTGTATCTCTCTTATCCTCACATATATACATCTTAAATGGAGTTCAAATGTTCAACTGAGGAGGGGGGTCTCCTAGCTCAGCGGTGACTTGGCATATCGACAATTGGCATAAAGATGTAGTTCTCTCCGTCCAAGTGTATCCCTAATATGTCCAGAACTTCCTTGCCAGACTTCCATTTTATATAACGTATATTTCTTGGCCTGAGTACCACACAGATGTGGTGTATAATTCTCATTGGATGTACCACTGCACCACCCCTAGCAATGAAACTATATAATGTATGGATGTAACAATAAACTTGGAAGAAGTTTGTGAAAAGACAATTGGCGTCTTGTTCATAATTCTTTCCATGGGCCCATGTCTTCATGACTGCAAGGACTGAGAATAGTCGGACGGCATAAAAGACAAAGAGCTAAAACTTTCTTAACAATGAGGTTGTGATAGCGTCTGAAATAAAGTGAGTTACAGTGTGTAGCAAAAATTGTCAATATATGAACATTTTACAATGTTAAAAAGAAAAAGAAAAAAAGTAATGTCATTGGATAGCCTTGATGTTTTTTGTAACTGGGTAAGTTTTGCATAAAGTAATAATCTAACAATATGGATCATAAATTCAAACTCTTATAGTGGAGAAGAGAAGTATCCTCAACTGAACAGAGCTGGTCACACTAACAGCACGTTCTGTTAAACTAAAAAGAAAGAAAAAAAAAGACATGATTTGATTAGTAGGAAATTAAAAATTTGAAAGCTATGATTTTAAGAGATTTTAAGACATTTTAAGACAGAAATAATTTTACCTTTTGAGAGTGTGTTCAGAGTCTGTGTGATGGCTGATCTCCAGAAAATCAGTAATGATGTGGCTTTGACAGTTAAAGGGATAGTTCACTCAAAAATGAGAATTACCACATGATTTACTCACCCTCAAACCATCCTAGGTGTATAGGACTTTCTTCTTTCAGACGAACGCAATCAGAGTTAGAATACAATTTATCCTTGCTCTTCCAAGCTTTATAATGGCAGTAAACGGGGGGTGAGATTTTGAAGCTCAGAAAAGTCCATCCATCCATCATGAAACGACTCCACACAGCTCCGGGGGGTTAACCCCCAGGGTTCCGAGATTTTTTGGGGGCCCTGGAATGTTTTGACATGCTCTGGCATTTGTGCTTATTTCAGTTACTTATAATATTTTCATAGCTTTATGTCTGACTGCATTATGTCCAGCACAAACTCTGCTACAATAATATAAAACTGCTCCACACGGCTCCGGGGGTTACACAAATGCATTGATTCATATCAAAAAGCCTTTAGTAACCCCCAGAACCATGTGGAGCAGTTTTATGATGGATTAATGGACTTTTTTGAGCTTCAAAATCTCATCTCCCATTCACTACTATTATAAAGCCCAGGATACATTTTAAAAGAACTCAGATTGTGTTCGTCTGAAAGAAGAAATTCATATATACCTAGAATGGATTGAGGGTAAGTAAATCATGGGGTAATTTTCATTTTTGGGTAAACTATCCCTTTAAGATTTGAAAAACAAAAAGTTGCGAATAAAGATCTCTAAACTCTAACACAAAAAAACATTTCTGCGTATAAAGGGTTCTTCAAGATAAGAGGGTTCTAAACAGAACTGATATGAAGTATATGAAGTCTGTCAGACTTATTTCTTTAAAATTAACTTTCTTGTTAGGCTCCTATGTAGGTTTCTACCTAAGTATCGGTAATTCTGATTGGGCTGAGGCTGGGATTTAGTGGGTTTGAGGTGAAAGTATTTGATGAACGTGTATTATGCACAGAGAGCATTCACTCAGCATCATTATCTCATTTTTGATAGAAGTGGCTTTAGAGACTTTTGCATCAGAAGACTTTATATATATATATAAATTCACATAAAGTGTAATTTGGTCAAAGAGGCCCCATATGTGTTTTCACTATTCAGAACCCACATAGAGATTACCCATGTGGGTTCTACCTTGGGCCCATGCAGGCAGCCTATATAGGACTGATTTTGTTTGCCCATGTCTGACCCATATTTGAAACCCATATGGGGCCCATTTTTGTTTTCCCATTCAGAACCCACATAGAGATTACCCATGTGGGTTCTACCTTGGGCCCATGCAGGCAGCCTATATAGGACTGATTGTGTTTGCCCATGTCTGACCCATATTTTACCGCTTTTCCACTGGCGCTGGGGCCGGGGCCGGTGCTCGGCCAAAAGTGGCATTCGTTCAGAACCGGCTCGCGTTTCCACTGGCAGGCAGCGGAACCGTCTACGTCACCGGAATCGCTTGTTATCTCTTGCGGAAGCTGCATAACCGAGATGGCGCCATACGGAGTATATGTCCGATCTCTTTTTCTAATTTTTCAAATTTACCTGACTTTTGACCGCTTGGCTCGAATAGGTCTGAAAGGAGTCAGTGCAGCTTCTCACAAGGCACGACAACGAGCACGAAGAAGGGTAAGTAACATTATGTTAAATCCCAATGATCTCTCTGTTTTGATTTGGTTTGTAGAGTGTTCAATCCAATAAATCACAATAAGTTTTGTGCTCCATCAGTTTTTATTTGAAACAAAGTCTCAGCTTTCAAATTACGTTATATATTACGAAATTAAATCAATAAATACCGCTTTGGCGCTCTTTATTGAAGCGCGACAGATCGTTGAACTGATGTCCTTCCTATTGACTGCTAGTTAAAGTACAGAAGAAATTAACATAAATTAACACAAGAAGGTGGGTTGAAAGATACTATAACAACTTACTGAAATCCAAATCATGTCTCATGTAGTATCACTCACAGTTTTTCAGCTGTTGAAAGATCTCAATAAAGCATTTAAAATGTAACTAGCCTATTTAATTCAGTTAATTTACACATTTAATATTTATTTCTATGTTTAGTTGAATGTAGTCTAACTAATATTATATTCCAGTTAATCAATGTCAAGTAGAATCAAAATCGAATCGAAATCAAATCAAATCGTGAAAATTTTCAATGCCCAGTCCTACATATACCATCATCAGCTTGCCCAGGTAGTGCAGTACAGGTAAGTTAGCTATTGCTTTATACTGTAATATGAGAACAAAACTTAATCTGAACTAAGCTGGGTGATGATATTATGTAGAAGAGCTTTACAGCTAAATTGCCTTTGTTGCATAAATGATGTACTTTACACATATTGAATTGAACTGAATCAACACTGAACTGACTTGAGCTATATAGCTTGTTAGAGCTGCTTTACAGCAGAATTTGAATGTTTACTATTGTGAAACCTTTTTAAAAGTCTGTATTGCATGAATTGCTATAGAAATAAAGATGACACTTATTTATAATAATTGCATTGAAACTTTTTTTTTTTTTTGCAACTGTTCTGTTTTTTAACAGCTAGCTCTGCGGATTAGAGCAAGACGCTTGGCTGTTGTGTGGGCATATCCTCGAGCGCGCCACTGGTGGGATACCATTGTTCCTACATTCAGTCCGACACAGTTTATTCAGAATTTTCGTGTCTCCAGAGAGTCTTTTGAGTACATCTGCCATCGTCTTCGCCATGTTCTGGAAAGAAGAGACACCAATTACCATTTGTGTGTGCCTTTGAGAAAAAGGGTAGCCATTGCTTTGTGGAAGCTGGCCACTGGAGGTGAATACAGAAGTGTAAGTCACCTTTTTGCGGTAGGCCTAACCACTGTTTTCAACTGCGTGAAGGATTTTTGCGACGCTGTGAATAAGGTGCTCCTCCCTGTACACATCAAATTCCCAGATGCCCGGAAACTGGTTGAAATGGCTAGTTTTTTTGAACAACGATGGAGAGTACCACAATGTGTTGGTGCTATAGATGGAAGCCACATCCCAATAATCGCACCCATGGAGTATCCTCGGGACTTCTTCAACAGAAAAGGGTGGCATTCAATCATCTTGCAGGCGGTAGTGGATGGGAAGGGTCTTTTTTGGGATCTGTGTATTGGCTTTCCTGGAAGTGTGCATGATGCAAGGGTGCTCAAGCAGTCACATTTGTGGGAAATGTTAAGTGATGGACATCTTTTGGGTCAAAACAAGGTGAACATTGCTGGCTGTGATGTTGGACACTTCCTAATTGGAGACCCTGCTTACCCCTTGCAGAACTGGCTAATGAAACCCTTCTCAGACACTGGCAGATTGACCCCACAACAACAGACGTACAACTACAGGTTAAGCAGTGCAAGGTCTGTAGTAGAGATGAGCTTTGGGAGGCTGAAAGGACGATGGCGCTGTCTCCTAAAGCGAAACGACTGCAACCTGGACCTTGTAAAGAAGATGGTGCTGACCTGCTGTGTGCTCCACAATATCTGTGAGGAACATGGAGATGGTTTCACTGAGGATCATATGTCCACGCTGCGGTCAAACATACAGCCCCCTGTGCAGCCAGTACCTGAATATGGGCAACCCGAAGGAAATGATGTGCGAGCTGCATTATTGGAGTATTTCAACAGGCAGGATGAATGAATTAGTTAATATGCTCATTTTTATGTATAATAGTTGTTTTGAATTTGATAGCCATTGATTACCATTAAATTTCTTACTATTCTAATTTTATTCATATTACTGAAATTGTAATTATTCTAATCATACTACTGTAATCAGTTTTTAATGTAATGTGAAGAAAAGACAATACAGAAATGTTAAGTCAGATTTATTAAAATTATTCAAATCGTAATGTGTAGAATAAAAAAATTGATAAGTAAATTTTGTATCATTCTTTGAACAAGCGCACAAACATTAAACAACTGAACAATAAACAAACAGTTAAGTGCAAAAATAACGTGCAAGTATTGAACAAAAACAAACAAGCTGTTTAGATATTCTTCCTCTGCTCGGTCTCCATGACAGTGACCATGCGCCCTAGAAGTCCCAGAAGAGATGCTGAAGTATCATTCATCTGCTTCATGATGTCTTGATGCATCTCTCTTGTTTGCAGCATGAAACGTTCATCTGCAGCTTGAAAATATTCCAGCAGGTCCTGGTTACTGTCACGTTTCCTTTTTTCTGCACAAGAGAACAGGGTCCCACTTTATATTAGGTGGCCTTAATGTAATTACATCAAAAATAAGTACAATGTACTGATTATGTTCATATTTTATTGCAAAACTCTTCTGCTGCTATTAAGGCGGGATACGGGTAAGGTTAGCGACAGGTTTGGTGGTATGGGTAAGTTTAATGGTAGGTTAAGGTGTAAGGGATGGGTCAACAGTGTAATTATAAATGTACTTGCAGAAATTATTTATAGGATGTAATTACATGCAGGTATTTCTTAATGTAAGTACAATGTAAAAACGTAAGTACACAAATGCATTGTATCAAATTATTAATTTAAATATAAGTACATAGTAGTTAAGGCCACCTAGTATAAAGTGAGACAGACAACAGTAACAAATTAAAATGCACAATTTAATGTACACTACTGTAAACATAACACACAGACAAATTTGTAGTAATGCAAAGCAATGTCATTACCTGTTCTTTTGCTCCTCGGTGTATGTGATGAGGCAGTACTACAGGTGGATGTCTCTGCTTCCTCCAGGTTATCATCATCATGATTGGTACAGGAGTCTGAATACAACGTTACAAATAGTCAAACATGCAAGTTAATTTTTTTTTTTTTTTAACATGGTTTTCCTTAATGATTTGTAATGTAGCCTAATTGTATCACAATATTAAGTGAAATTCTTTAATGCTTGTTCCAGCAGTGTGCAGCCCATTTACACAATTTACCCATTACAAGTCAAACTACATACATTCCAGTACACTGTATTGTTAAGCATAAAGCAGACTATACTGTACAGTATAGTCTGCTTTATGATTAACAATAATACACGTAACGCATACAACAATAAACAATGCTTATGCTGTGCATTATGCATAAAGCAGATTGTGCTGTAGCATATGCATAATACGCAGTACACACAAGTATAGTTTATTGTGTGTGTACTGTGTATTATTATTATGTGTAAGTGTACTGCACACTGCTGGAACTAGCATTAAAGAATTTAACTTGCTGTTACACTTGACCAAATAACACTGACTAAGGTCGTTGATTTGATGCATCTTGTACTTAATAACTTGTTAATTGTTGTTTTGTACACATTAGAACATCGTACACATTAGAAAATCATATATCTAGGGATGAACACATACCTGTATCAGCTGCAGCAGATGACGGCGATGCACACATTGACTCCAGCAGGTAAGTCGCCGAATTTAACGCGCCGGTTGACTGACTTGCTGGCCGATGTCCCAGAATGGAGTCAATGACGTCAAAATTAACCATTCTGCTCCGTCCGCTGCCGCTTTTTCCCATCTCTCTTTTTTGATCCCTGTATTCTTTTTAAAGTTTTTTTAACTTGTTGACCACTTGGTCGGCGGATCGGTTGAACCCCGCGGTAGTCATTTCCCCCGCTATCTCCTCATATACGCGCTTTTTTCTTACACTACCTTCTAGTTTGTCTTGGATTTCCCTCGTCGACCAGCTGGCAAGGAGAGCATTGGTCTCTTCCGCCGACCACTGCTGAACTGACATATTTATTTATTCATTAATTTTTGTTGTTACTGTACTTGTTGTCGTTAACTCAAATGTCTTTTAAAAATGGCGCCTTTCAAACTGCGGTCTGTAGTGGAAGCTCCGCCTACTGACGTCATAGGTTCCCTCGTTCGAGACCAGCAAGGTTTCGGGGCCGGTCTGGAACCACGATCTGAGCACCGGCCCGGGATTTTTTTGAGTGGAAAAGCGCAGCTCGGTTCCCAATTGGGCTCCGGCTCCGGCACCAGCCCCGGTGGAAAAGCGGTATTTGAAACCCATATGGGGCCCATTTTTGTTTTCCCATTCAGAACCCACATAGAGATTACCCATGTGGGTTCTACCTTGGGCCCATGCAGGCAGCCTATATGGGACTGACTGTGTTAGCCCTTGTCTGACCCATATGGGTTGGCCAAGCAGGCCCCATATGTGTTTCCCCCAGTGTTGGGTAGGTTACTCTAAAAAAGAAATTAATTACTAGTTACTAATTACATCTTCAACAGTGTAATTAGATTACTGTACAAATAACTCTCCCCAAAAAAGTATTTAATTACGTATTACCAATTACTCTAAATCCTATATCAACCTCGACAAGTTAATGATACAAGGATAGACATGAAACAGTTCTTTTAATTCTTTCAAGTAACTACATAAATTTAGATTAGGGTCCAATTCTCACTATTAACTAACTATTAACTATGACTTTTGCCTCAAAATACTCCTAATTACTGCTTATTAATACTCAGTAAAATAGTTGTTAAGTTTAAGAATTGGGTAGGATTAAGGATTTAGAATAAGATCTTGCAGAATAAGACATTAATATGTGCTTTTTAAGTAATAATAAACAGCCAATATCCCAGTAATATTCATGCTAATAACCAACAAGTTAATAGTGAGAACTGGACACTAAAGTGTTACCAATATTCTTATTAACTCACCAAAGTATTTAAAGTGTGAAGGGTACATAAAAAGCATGCATTTTAAGGATAGACTTTAAATTTTGATGTTAAATCCACTATTGTATTATGTATAAATGTTCTACAGTCTATACACAGTATTGTTCAATTACATAAGAAGTAACTGTAATTAAATTGCAGAAAAAACAGGAGTAATCCCTTACTTTACTTTTTCAAGGGAAAAGTAATTAAATTACAGTAACTAATTACTTAGTAATTAGTTACACTTTAGTCCCCATATGTGTTTCCCCATTTACACCCAACACTGGTTTCCCCATTCAGAACCCACATAGAGATTACCCATGTGGGTTCTACCTTGGGCCCATGCAGGCAGCCTATATGGGACTGAGTGTGTTTGCCCATGTCTAACCCATGTGTGTTGGTCAAGCAGTCCCCATATGTGTTTCCCCATTCAGAACCCACATAGAGATTACCCATGTGGGTTCTACCTTGGGCCCATGCAGGCAGTCTATATGGCACTGATTGTGTTTGCCCATGTCTGACCCATATTTGAAACCCATATGGGGGTCATTTGTGTTGCCCATTCAGAACCCACTTAGATGGTACCCATGTGGGTTCTACCTTGGGCCCATGCAGGCAGCCTATATGGGACTGATTGTGTTTGCCCATGTCTGACCCATATTTGAAACCCATATGGGGGCCATTTGTGTTGCCCATTCAGAACCAAAATAGATGGTACCCATGTGGGTTCTACCTTGGGCCCATGCTGGCAGCCTATATGGGACTGAGTGTGTTTGCCCATGTCTGACCCATATTTGAAACCCATATGGGGGCCATTTGTGTTGCCCATTCAGAACCAACATAGATGGTACCCATGTGGGTTCTACCTTGGGCCCTTGCAGGCAGCCTATATGGGACTGATTGTGTTTGCCCATGTCTGACCCATATTTGAAACCCATATGGGGGCCATTTGTGTTGCCCATTCAGAACCAACATAGATGGTACCCATGTGGGTTCTACCTTGGGCCCATGCAGGCAGCCTATATGGGACTGAGTGTGTTTGCCCATGTCTGACCCATATTTGAAACCCATATGGGGGCCATTTGTGTTGCCCATTCAGAACCAACATAGATGGTACCCATGTGGGTTCTACCTTGGGCCCTTGCAGGCAGCCTATATGGGACTGATTGTGTTTGCCCATGTCTGACCCATATTTGAAACCCATATGGGGGCCATTTGTGTTGCCCATTCAGAACCAACATAGATGGTACCCATGTGGGTTCTACCTTGGGCCCATGCAGGCAGCCTATATGGGACTGAGTGTGTTTGCCCATGTCTGACCCATATGTGAAACCCATATTGGGCCCATTTGTGTTGCCCATTCAGAACCCACTTAGATGGTACCCATGTGGGTTCTACCTTGGGCCCATGCAGGCAGCCTATATGGGACTGAGTGTGTTTGCCCATGTCTGACCCATATGTGAAACCCATATGGGGCACATTTGTGTTGCCCATTTTGAGGCCATGCCTTCATTTCCCATTAGTGACCCAACTAGGCCCCACATGGGAAGCCCACCTGGTTTTGCCCATGTGAGACCTACTTAGCTGACTTAAGTGGGCCCCAGATAAGATGCCCATTTTGGGACCATGCCCACTTGGTACCCATGTAGCCCAAGCATAAACCATGTGGGGCCCACATATACATGTTGGGTTATAACAGCATATTCAAATTTAGCCGCTCTGGTCGCTGAGGTTCTCAGGGCGCACACCAAATCTATAAATACACGTCTTTAAACCCATGCACAGTATTCCCGTTATCACCCAAAAAGTCCCCCAAATTACGATTTTACTCACCCTATCACTAGGGCTGGGAATCGATTCCAAAAAGAATTGAATCCTCGATTCTGAGGCATTGGGAATCGACACCTCATTCAGAGCCGTTTTCAGTTCAACAAAACTTATCTATGGATCCAGCCTTCCGTTTGAAAAACACCCCTTAATTCGCCTCTTGCTCGCTGATAGTGATTCTGATTCATTTCCATGAAAAGGTTCTTTCGGATAGATAATTTTAATGAACCAGTTCAAAAAATGATTCAGATGTTATTTTACAGTGGAACTGCCTTATGTTGTCTTGTGTCTTATGTTTTGAGGACTGCACGACAGAATAGTTAATGACGTGATCGAGGTCTTGATCTTATTTCCATCTTAAATAATACGCTATTTTTTTAACTTTTCTATCTGTAACGGGTATATTATTTTGAAAGGAGCTTATTTTTGGGATAATTTTATTTTGGAGAGTGGTCCGCTTTTTGCACGTGCTGTAAGCGCGGCAGAGAGAGACGAAGAAGAGCGCGGTGTAAATAATACGCTATTTTTAAAATAATACGCTATTTTAAAAAATAATAATACGCTATTTTCGTAAATAATACGCTATTTTCTCGTGGTGTGTCGCACACAGAAGCTCGTTGATAAAGTTGCTTCAACGGAAGATTATCGAGGCTTGAGTTGAATAAAGGACGACAGGACAGAGTTTATTTATTTATTTATTTATTTTTTTCAGTTTTGTTCTCGTGGTGTGTGTTGGTTGTTAGAGTGACGCGGTAACATATCGTGAAGGCCACGGAAGCTGTGAGTGCATTTGAAGTGCAAACCCCGCTTGATTTTTGTCATCAGGAGACTCTTTACATGTCTTTTTGTTATATTTTGCACTTCTCGTGTTTTGGTTGAAAAGCATCGCGGAGAGCTAACAGTTCTACGGGACTGTTCACGTGCAATTGAGTTTTCCGCAAGTGTCAGAGCACGTGAGACCGAGATCGCTGTATAAAGCAGTTAATGCAGAGACTTAACTTTTCCGCCGATTCAAGCTTGAAGATTGTTGCTACCCTGCCATCCAAGTGACATCTCAGTCTGATTCATCTTCAGTTTGATCCTTTTTGAGACCGTTTATCTGTGGGACATTTTATACAAAGTTTAGTGAACTTTTGAACTTGCACACTTAAACTAAGTTATCTCCAGTTTATTTCAACGCACTCTAATTCATTACAATCTGGTATTTTCCTAATTTTTTTTTTCCCCGTGATTGAACTGATGAACAGCGAACTCTGGTAATTCAAGTGGATTAAGGAACTTGAGTAACTCCTGAACTGTGAGTAAACATTTGAAGGGACGTTTCATATAAGTGCTCATTCTGAGATTTAATTGTGTATGCTTTGTGTTTTTGGTTGTTTTCAAATGTGATTGTTTGAAGGTGATCATTTGAAAAGGTGAGAATTTGTGGGTTTACAAATTGACAATTTGCAAGTGATCTCATTTTGAAGTTTAATAAGGGGTTTGTTATACCACAAGTGAAGGGTTTTTTTTTTCAACTGTTGTGTTGAAAGTATTAGTGTGAATTCAAAAGACAACACAAAGGCTGTAATTGTTTTTATTTTCTTTTATCTAATCCTTTACTCAAACAGAATAAGTAAATAATTATAAGAAAAAGAAATCTAAAAGAATAAACTGTTTAATTCCTTTTTGCACTTATTTACAGTGTACCATTTTGAGAGCTGCTAGGGAGTGGGGGAGTCTTGCTTACTTTTTAGATCTGGGGAGGGAGGAGCATATCACACTGTGTTCTCACACATGCAATTTCACTTCAGGAAGCCACCGTGTAACATTACCATACCTGAAGCCTACCCTTGTCAATCAGTAGTGTTCTAACATAAGGTAAGAAACCACATACACACGTTAGTGTGTAACGAGACTAAAAAGTTTGGGGAGCGGGGACCAAGATCCTTTCGTTATCCAAACTTCCAGGGCAGTCATAATCCATTTCCCCTACACGACGGGCTAAATACCCCCGTTACATATCTATCAGCCATAATTCTGAAAGAATACGTCGAACGCATCTGATTGAGATAAACCACGAGCTCAGTGTTGTTATTAATGCTCTGGTTATTTTATATCAGTGTACAGTTTGTTAATTTTGTGCAAAGCATACGGTTAAAGCAAACATCATCCAGCTGAACTGTGCACGTCTTGTTCCATTCATGCAATAAACGCATGTCCACTGCTGAGCTGTGCACCATGACTAATTTCATGGTCAATGCAGACAAAATTACAATTTAAAATCGATCAGAGCTACAGAAATGCATCTTAATTTTTACAAATAAAGCTTCATATTATGAGAAGGCTACTTTCTACAACCTTATTTCCTGCAGTCATGGCAAAATTAGGTTCCTCCCATCAAAAAAAAAAAAAAATCGAAAACAACAGTGAGGAATCGATTCTTGGAATCGAATCCCATCGATTCCAGAACCAGGAATCGGAATCGGACTCGAAAATGCTCGAAAGCTCTAAAATGCTGCCTTCGGAGGCAGCATTCCGAGGCAGGAAGGCATCAAGGCATGTACGAATCCAAATTCTGCTTCACTTCCTGTCTCCGGAGGTACCTTCTTCTGATCGAATTTTGAAGGCAGCATAGATGTATCCTTCGCTGCCTTTGATATCCCACAATCCTGTGCGTTCCATTCCGTGACAGTTGAGCTAAAAAACAAAGATGGCGTCTGAAAGTTGCGTTTGGTGGTCAATTTGTGTGTAAATGTATGTTTCTGACTAACCTTTTGCACTTTTGATGTTATTTCTAGCGAGAAATCAGTATTATAATAATTAAATACTCATTTAGTTATCATCAAAACTCGTTTTATTTTGTTGTAGATCGTTAAACCGTTACGCTGCCTCAGAAGCCTGTCCGAAATCAGTTTCTTGAGGTGCCTTCATGCAAAAACGCTGCCTGCAAAGTCATTGCCTCATAAGGCAGCGAGGCAGCAAGTCAGCTGCCTAAGCTTTCGGACGCAGCCTATGTGTGGCGTTCTCACTGCATTTCATTGTTCTGTGCATCACTTAATTTGTTCCGTGTGTGTGTGTCTAAATAGCCCATAGTTCCCCCCAACCCACTTAACCAGAGCGCTCAATACTACACACCACACCTCATGTGTAAGTGATGGCATATACAAACAATGTATATGACAACTTTTTTTTTTTTACTTTTTTTTTTACGCCATAATAACCAAGTGGTATAGAGCTCCGGAGGTTGACGTCATGCAATCTTAACTCCACCATTTTGGCAGGCCATCAGGAGAGCGCTAGAGCGGCTGTGGCATTGGTATCGACAGTTGTACAACAATTATTTAAAACCAGACTATTTAGACCTTACAAACCTTACTATTTCAACATGGTGGACAGTTGCTGTGCCCCCTCACGCAGTATTCGTTAAGTAAATCAGAAAATCCTGAACATAACTATTTGAGGAAGGCTGTGTAATCCTCTGCTGGCTGGTTGCTCCCGCTTCACAATTAAGCGGCGCTCGCATTAACGCCAATTCCGTCTGTGTTTTGACTTCAGCAAATAAGTTTTGGCAAATACAAACTACGTGATCATTTTTCATGAGTCCAACATCCAGCCGCGCAAGAAAACATGCAATCTACCCGAGACATGATCAATAAGGGAAGCCGTCTTTTATTGCAAAATAGAGAAAAAACATTTTACATTTAAGTAAGCTTCTTAACCTTGTAGTCTATCTTATTCGTAAAACACACAAAATGACCAATAAAAAAGTGTCAAGCACCAAAAGCAGCCCATATTAAATCTAGAAATTATCTTTATTTGAAAAATACGCATTTTCCTATATATAATGTGTATGTATGTATGTATGTATGTGTGTATGTATATGTATGATACACACACATACATGCATACATGTGCGATTGTGCCATAAAGCAAAGGGGAAATCATTTTATCGTGTTCCTAAGGATCCCGATAGACAACTAAAATGGTTCACTGCAATAAAACATGCTAACCAACACAAAATTTGGGATTAAACGGGTAAGATTTCATGACATTTATGATGGCTTCTTCTACCATTGCTACGCTGTTGAAACAGCTCTCTCTCTTTTTTCAACCAGATGATCCAACGGTAGCTAGACGGATCTCAGGCTGCCTGGCGGACATCTTGGCATAGATGAAAGAACATCACCTACAGCTCAACCTGGCAAAGACTGAGCTTCTTGTCTTCCCTGCCACTCCAGCTCTACAGCATGATTTCACCATTCAGCTAGGTTCTTCTACAATTACCCCATCAACTTGAAATCTTGGTGTAATCTTTGATGACCAGCTGACCTTCAAAGACCACATTGCAAAGACTGCTCGATCTTGCAGGTTTGCATTACACAACATCAGAAAGATCAGGCCTTTTCTAACAGAGCATGCTGCTAAACTTCTTGTCCAGGCCCTTGTCATTTCTAGGCTGGACTACTGTAATGCTCTTGCTGGACTTCCATCAAGCACAATCAAACATCTACAAATGATTCAGAATGCAGCGGCAAGACTGGTCTTCAACGAGCCCATGTTACACCTCTTTATCTCCTTGCACTGGCTACCGGTTGCAGCTCGCATCTCACATTGATGCTTGCATATAGAACAGCCACAGGCTCAGCACCCGCCTACTTCCACTCACTATTACGAATCTACATTCCCACCAGAAGTCTGAGATCCGCTAGTGAGCGACACCTCGTGGTACCATCACAGAGACGCTCAAAATCACTCTCCAGAACATTCTTATTCACCGCTCCTGGCTGGTGGAATGATCTTCCCACCCCTATCCGGAATGCTGATTCCCTGACAATTTTCAAGTGACAGCTGAAAACCCATCTCTTTCGACGCTGCTTGACTTCATCCTAAATTAAAAAAAAAAAAAACGGTCTTTCTCTTTATTTATTCCTTCCTTTCTAGCTTGTACTTATTTGAACAATGCCTGAGACTTGGTATTACAAGCACTTTCTCAGTCTGTTGCCTCTTTAAGAGTAATCGCTTTATGCATTCCCAATTGTAAGTCGCTTTGGATAAAAGCATCTGCAAAATGACTAAATGTAATGTAAATGTAATGTCTACACAGTGATATAGCTATGCTGGCTACCTACAAGGATAGCTAGGGTCGATTACATTAGCTAACAACACAATTGACTTACCCTTTCAGTGACGACATAGCAGGTTGAATATTCATCAAAAAATTAGATTGCGTCCATTTGTACCCCTCCAGGCTTTTGTAGGCTTTTAAAGAGTCTCCGGAGTAACGTTGGGAGGGAAAGTTGATGAGGTAGTTGTAGATATCAGGATACTGCAGGTCAGGAAATCTATCCGTTCCTTTATTGATACACGTTAAACGCACCACGGGGGCATTATAGGAATCTGTTATGCTTAATCTATTAAGTTTAGCTATGTACAGGTCTATGTTTTTGAATTAAAGTTCGCAGTGAACTCTTTTGCCTTGAAACTCATGCTGGCGCCATTCATTTCATATTCGCTCCTGGCTGTCCCTGCCTGCCAGCATGGTGGTGTAAACACAATGGGTCACGTGACGTCCGCAGCGCTATGTGTGTGTTGCAGGTGGAGCTTGATGGTTGAGTGCAATTGTGGGAGAAATCCAATGGCATCCCCATTCTGACGACAATGCAGAGGAGCACGACCAGCACCCACCGACATTTCAACCACCTGTACCAGACTTACTGGGGGATGTTCTTATGAAAATGGACAGCATATTATTGTCATGGATTTTGATGATGTGTAGCTGATTAAAATAAAGATCAGACAAAATCAGAAAATAGAAGTTGTACAAATTGTGTAATAATTTTTTAGTCATTCCCACATTTAGAAAAACAAACATCAGAATGTTCTCAATTATCTGAACTAACTTTGTAAAAAGTGCAAAGAAAATAGTTCTGAACATATTGTTTGACCTGCTTGACATACAAGCTTACACAATAGATACGTTCAGTGTTCGTAATGAATAATAACACCCTATTATTATTAGTTATATTAATATTGATGCCAGCAACAGTTATAGGAATAGTGATAGATTTATAATGAAAGTGCTGCCAGGTCAAGTATTCAAGGTCAGTCATTCAAGAATTAAAGAAAGAAGAATTAAAGGCCTGAGACTGAGAGCCCAAGAGAATGTCCACTGCCTTTTTAAAGTCTGCAAAATTCTCAAAAGTCTGTCCAGCAAGGTCTTTGGACGTGGACGATTTCGAAAATCATGTACACTTTAACCGTGGCCAGACATCCCGTGCTACTGCGCTCTGCTTTTTCCTCTTGTAGAGCGTCGATCTTGCTGGCGACGGTGGCAGGGAAACGGCAGAAGGTCCTGTTAGGGGTGCACCATCAGCTGAGTGGGCGTGGACGTAGATATGCGTGTGGGCTGGAGTCCTGCTGGAATGGTCTGGACTGGTGAAGGTAACAGCTGAGTGGGAGGAGTGGGGGGCACAGGTAAGGGATTCGGGAGTCTCGGTTTAACCTGTTAACCTGCACCCCCTATTTTGGGACTCACAGCTGAAAATGACCTACCTAACTTAAAATTTTAACAGTTCCTGACAACAGTGTGCTACATAGACAATTTGGTGTCTTTGGAAAGAAGACCCTTTGGCCTTAACTATCCATCATCCAGAGTTAATAATGCTCAAAAAGATAAAAGGTTATAGACACTGAAGTGCCTTAAAAAAATTATACCACACTAAATGTTTTTTTTTATTTCATAGAAGCTCATAGCCCAAGTTGCTTGAAGTCCAGTGTTAAGTTTCCAGAGTCTGTGATGATTTGGGGTGCAATGTCTTTTTAATGATTTCATTTTCCAGCAGGATTTGGCACCTGTCCACACTACCAAAAGCACCAAATGTTGGTTAAATGACCATGGTGTTGGTGTGCTTGACTGGCCAGCAAACTCACCAGACCTGAACCCCATAGAGAATCTATGGGGTATTGTCAAGAGGAAAATGAGAAACAAGAGACCAAAAAATGCAGATGAGCTGAAGGCCACTGTCAAAGAAACCTGGGCTTCCATACCACCTCAGCAGTGCCACAAACTGATCACCTCCATGCCACGCCGAATTGAGGCAATAATTAAAGCAAAAGGAGCCCCTACCAAGTACATATACAGTAAATGAACATACTTTCCAGAAGGCCAACAATTCACTAAAAATGTTTTTTTTTATTGGTCTTATGAAGTATTCTAATTTGTTGAGATAGTGAATTGGTGGGTTTTTGTTAAATGTGAGCCAAAATCATCACAATTAAAAGAACCAAAGACTTAAACTACTTCAGTCTGTGTGCACTGAATTCATTTAATACACGAGTTTCACAATTTAAGTTGAATTACTGAAATAAAAGAACTTTTCCACAACATTCTAATTTATTGAGATGCACCTGTAATCGTTCTAATAATCGTTAGATTAATCGATTATCAAAATAATCGTTTGTCGCAGCCCTAGTTGTCAGTCAAGGAAGCATAGCTCGTTGGGTGACCGGCCCGTATTGCCTGTACCAGAAGAGCCACATCGGACTTGTAAGCAAAGGCCGCAGCGGAGAGGGCGGAGTTTAAGGGCATATGTTGGATAGTGATCCGTCCGTAGGGCTCCATCAAATTGATGGATCCAATGAAGGATGTCGAGCCGTACCAGCATACCCCTGTCTGTCCACTCACTGAAGAGTTGTTCCACAGAAGACACACCGTGGATGCGACAGCAGCCACGATCCACGTACATGAGCTCGGGAGGTGCCTCGTCAGCTCTCCTGTACCTCTCCATGAGGCCTTCAGTCACCGGCCTCATTTTGTCCAGCGACTCCTCACAGGTCAGGACTGATGTGAGGATCTGGCCCAGCTCGTTGGCCACGTTGGTGCACCATTCCTCCGTGCCCTTTCCGTCCCCGGAAAGTTTCTTGCAGATCTGATAACGAATACAAAACAAAGAGATTCAAACATTTATATCATCATTATTTTCACAGTTTATTAGTTTCATCAGGGGCCAGTTGTTCAAAAGTAATCTGATTGGATTTTGGCCATTGGATTGGATAAAATCTGGAAAATGGGTTGTTGAAAAGAAAAAAAGATTCTGAATTCGGATTAGATCACAAAAGCCAATCTTGTTTTTGATCTGGATGGATTAAGTACTTTGTGTTGTTCAAAATGTGTTTATAAGATTGGGATTCTTTTTTTCTTTTTTCTTTTCTTTTTTTTACAAAAAAACTGGATTATTCTGATCCCAGCATAAGAGTAGATTTCAGGAACAAAAAATGTAATAAAACTTTAAAACTGGTCCAAAAAATTGTTTGGGAACAACATGTAATAAATCCCCAAACATCTGTCAATATCAAACAAATAACTTCAAACATATATTAATTTTATTATTTTTTTAATTACTGATTGTTAACTACATTGGCACACTCAACAGAGATGGCCCAGTCTGAAGTAGTTACTTGTGTAAATGCAATGCAAAACATTGGCATTTTTTCCCCATCATCTTTTTTTCCCATCACAGCCCCTCTAAGGGCTCCGTAGAGCACTAGTAATCCAGATTTGTAAATCTGAAAAAGTGTGTGTCTGGATCAGATTGATCCAGTCCAATTTTGCTTTGAAAACCTGCACAAAAGTAAGATGGGTTACTTGATACTTGATAGAGAAACATGGGATTTCCAAATCCAGGTCATTCTGATCCAGATTAAAATTTTGAACAATTGGCCCCAGGTGTTGTTTCTGTTATTACCGTAATAGTTGTCACTTTTTATTAATGATTAAAATTTCCCATGATGCAAATGTGGACACTTTTTTTTTTTTGTATTTGCAAGACTGTGTTAAATTTACTTTCTTGGTGGAGTCATACTTGAGGACTGTGCCGAAAATGGACGTAATCTGTGTGCAGTAGTCCTGGATGTTATCTGCTTCTGCCAAGGGCGTAGGTTTGCTTTTGACATTGGTGGGGACGTAAACCCAAGTACTGACTAGAACGTGCCGGGCAATCAGACCTTGGGCACCAAAGACTGTAACGCCACACTCAGACTGGTCTGAGCTATGAAAAACTAGATCTATGAAAAAAGGAGTCTGCTGAGGGAATTCTCCCGTCCACCACTCCAGGAAATTCAGGAGGGTAAAACCACATCCTGTCGTCCTTCAGGACTTTCCTCCACCTCGTGCTGCCGTGCTTGATTTGTAAGACATTGCCCTCTGAAAAAGTCCCCTTTCAGCATCCTCTTTTAACCACGTTATGTCTGCGCTGGGGAGACCATTAGAACCAGACTCCCACTTTTTGTGCCAACCCTCAAGTGTCACCTGGTAGTTAGTATAACAGAGACAAAACCTTATGTAACAACCACCTAAACAGTTTCCTTATCTAGCATTACTTATACATACTTAGACAGTTACCTCAGGATGTGCTGTGTCTGCTGCTGACGTCGCAGTGCCCAGGCATGGCTGAGGTGCTGCAGCAGTCACATCAGATGTCCTCCCAGGTTCGACATCAGGGGCTGATGCAGGAGCCTTAAACATGGTAAGTGTATTAGTGAAAACCTTTTTCATTTACCTAAGCATACTTTTGCATGGCCTCCCCATTTATGCTCCCCCACCTGGATTCAGGGGGATGTATCAGGTAATTGTGATGTACAAACTAGGGACTTACAGCAGACGGTGGAATAGAGTGTGTGTGGCCTGAGTGGCTTCTGTGGAGGATCTGGATGGGTCTCTCTTTCTGGAGACTTTTTTCTACCCCCTGCTTCCCCAGCTGCTAAATGAGGACAGTTGTCATCATCAGCACACAGTGTCTTTGTGTTGGCTTATTTCAGACATACTATGCATTAATACAAGGTTCATCCTATGATAACATGAATAATTCAAGACATTAATAAAGCGATATACCTTGTCTTTCAGAGGAGGCGAGAGTTTTCACCAGCATAGCGTCATCCGCCCAACCACCATCACCTCTGGACCCTGATGAGCTAGAGCTGGCCACTGCTGCGTGAGGGGCCCTGTCCTGTGGAGGGTTCTGTGAGGTACAGGTGGGTGAAGTTTGTATGAAGTGTTTTGGTGAGATTTTTATTAAAGGCACCTTTTTTATAAAAAAAAAAAAAAAAAGCCTCTCTCTTTGTCGAGAATGTACCGCCTGAAGCGCTTCAGTGACTTGGTGGTGATGTCCTCCACCTTCATCACCAGCCACTGCCACATAGAGCAGTACGCCTCCTGCGCCATTTTCCTCTCGTGGTCGGTCCCAGCTTGTGGGTCAGCCTGAAGAGTCTTGTGCAGGCTGTACCACTGCCACATCTCCAGGACCTGAAGCGGCCCTGCCCATAAATGGCCCTGTCCACGTTGATGTAGAGGTGGCAGGAGACCTGTGGAAACAGCTGTGCATACCTTAGGAGATCCTTCACCCACTCGTCAGGGCTCGCTTTTCTTTTCTTTTATGTGCAGATCAAGCAGACTAAAATATCACAGAAGAGAATTAATTTGTGGAAAAACAAGTTATGAAAATGTTGATTATGTATGTTATTTCTGTTTAGCGCAGCATGCTTACTACTTAATGTAGCCAACGTTGTTTTCCACCAGCCATTTAAACTTTGGCCGTTGTATTTGCCAGAGTTTAGAATGAGCTGGCCAAGGTACTGCATCTCTGATGGAGTCGAGGTAATGGGCTGACATCTCTTTTTAGCTGAAGACATAAAAAATAAGCTCAGAAAACAGTCTATGCTGCAGTGTAAACATAGGGTGGAAACACATGAACGAGATATTACCTTCATCACAAGCCATCTTTTTATCCTTGACTGTATTTCTGTCATAGCATGTGTTGTGAGATGCCAGAGCCTTGGCCTCCTTTGATGCCTTAAGAAGGCATTGTTGCCTATTTTGTGGCACGCTTGTCTAAAATGCACAAGGTGGGCAACAATGGATCCATGTCTAACACACCTGTATGAAACAGTCTCTTATGAACAGCATAATGACATACACACACACACAGAGGAAAAAATTAGTCTTACCATGGTGTGAAGTAGATATCCCGCTGGGTACAGCATGCACCACACACACACACACACATACTCACCACGCTGATTTTCCCTCCCCTCTGTTTGGTTGCCAGCCGAGCGGGTACACACGCCATCTTGACAGCCCATGGACAGTTTCACACAATACATTACCCTGTTCCAGAATCATCCCGATCATACATACTACATACATTGTCTCGTTTATGTCATGTATTTCGTGTTTGTTTGTCATGAGTGTTTGGCGTAGTCAGTCTTGCTGGTGGCGCCGGCAAAACCGAGCGATTGAGCATCAACCGCTTATGACGTCATCGTTGCCGCTGCGTCGGCGCACTGTGCTCAAAATCGGGCAAAACCATTGTTTAATGTGTTAAAGACTGACGAATGTAAAAGAGAAACGTAGTCATGTGTATTATTGGTTTTATTTTGTGTTTATTATGTTGAAATGAGGTTTTGGGTTTATAAAATATGTCTATTGTTTGTGTACAGAGGTTATTGGAAAATGTATTGTTTTAAAAAATGGTACGTCCAAAGAAGGGGCGGGGTCTGGCCTATAAAAAGGGAGGCCAGACTCACATTTATCACTTGTTAACCAAGTCGAATGCGAGCGTGCAACAGTAGTGCCGTGAGCAAACACCCAGCAAAGCGAGTATACGGAGGATACCCTTTGTGTATGTATTTTGTAAATATCTTTTTCATCTTTATTTTCCAGTTTGTTTTTTCTTTGCTACTTTGTATTTTTTTTTGGGGTCTTTTGGTGATTATACTGTATATCAGGGTTTCCGCGGGTTCTTAAAAAGTCTTAAATTTAGTTGTATCAAATTTAAGGCCTTAAAAAGTCTTAGATTGTACAAGAAAGTCTTAATTATGATTTCAAGAGGTCTTAAATTTGGAGACGGAAAGACAAGAATTGCGATATGGCTGAATGTGACTATTAAACTTCAAAAGGCTATGATTTCATTAAATAAACTTGAGCGCTGCGAGTTCAAAGTCCGGTGCTGCGCTGCTTTGTGTTCTGTCTTTACCGGGAAAACTCTTATATTTCAGCCAAACGCTACACCTGCTGGCAGAGAATGAATCAGTTAACATAGGTTAAACTAGAGTGCGTGCGATTCAGTCTATTAAAATACATTTAGACTGATCACATAATTTAAGATATGGGGGCAGAAAATGTATAGCTTATATTTATATCATTTCATATAGTTAATATCACACAAAGAGTGCCATTTTTTTTCCTCCAAAAATCAGCATGATTACAAATGTGATATTGATTTTATGCAACAGTTCAATAAACAAGAAGTTCATTTTAAGAGACTTACGTTTTAGACACCATATTGGCTTTTTTTTTTTGCTCTATTTCTGCAACAAAAATAATTCCAAACACAACCACAGCACTGTTTTGCTTCTCTGAGCAACACGCGATGTTTCGTTCCTGAATGAATCAAACGTTTAAATGATTCGGTTCAGTCACAATGACTCACTTATTAACGCTGACTTACTGCCACCTATTGGCCGTTTTAATTTCACATTTAAAGTATATTCATATTTTTAAAATAATTTCAAACATCAGTTTTCAACGTTTTATGTTTCAAATATCAAAACATCATTTATGCATTTGTAACTGCAGGTTAGCATTCTATGTCCCTCTGAACTGCATTAAACAGTGTGTAAATGCATCTAAATTCCACTTCAGATGCATTGCAAAGATAAATTTTGTTGATACTGATTTCATTTGCTTGGTAACAGCCCAAATGCAAGAATTTGACTTAAAAGATTATGCACACTTTTAGAAAAAATGGCTTAAAGGTAAAAATGCCCATAAAGCTTGTTGGAAAAGACTAATTTCTATCACTGCTGTGAACTGACCACACAGAATATGAAGAATATCAAAAAAATTCAGGAGTCACCTGTCCATGGTAATCTTTAAGATACCAGCACAATAACACACTCAGCAAAATATCGTCTAAGTATCGTTATCGATAAAATCCCAGAAAATATAGAGATTCATGTTGCAACATGCACACCCCTAATTCATGTTATTTAATTTTTATATAATTATTGATAATTGTTGAAATCAATATTATTAATACTTTTGTCTTATCCATTTTCTTAAAAATGGTGTAAAGGCTGAAATGTAAAGTTTATCATTTTACAAAACTTTTTGTTTTTGTGAAAACTTGTATCTGAATTTTAAGTTATGCTTTTTACAGTCATTTTACAGTTTAATATGGTACTATAGACATTGCGCTACCCCGCTCATGTGGTATTAATTTTATTTGTGCAGGTCTTAAAAAAGGTCTTAAAGTCTTAAATTTGAGCTTAAAAATCCTGCAGAAACCCTGGTATACATTTCTTCACGCCATCACTTGTGAACTTTTGTATATATTTGCGGTGCTGTAAATAAACTACACCTTGCACGAAAGTGCTTCTGTGGGTAGAGCCATCATTTTACATCTTTTACGAACACTTTCCACGTCCCAAGCGAGTTGGTGGTTGTCGCAGTATCACATTTGGTGGCAGCGGTGTGATGGCTACCCGCAAGACAGCGCCGAAAGGCAAAAGACCCCGAGGTGGATTACGCTCACGGGTGAAAGTGGTTGCAGAGGAAGATGCAGTATGGGACACCGCAGAGTCAACGGAGGATGAAGGGGGAGCAGAGTCGTTTCCAAAGGCTTCATCTGAGTCCCACACACTGCAAGTCAAGGCCGATGCGACGGGCTCGACATCTGACGAGGGATTGCTGAGCCTGATGTGTCAGTTCCTCGATGCACAGGAGCAACGGGAGGAGCACCATCTGGCAGAGCTCCGGGGACTACGGGACATGATTCTGCAGTCTGCTAGATCTGCGGAGACTTCCAGCGATGCTGAAAGCCTGCGAATGAATCTTCCGATGCCGTCTGCTTCTAGAACCACACGCTCGCTGCACTGACACCCCAGCGAGTCATCCTCCAAGCCAGCCGAGGCTGATGAGTGAACCGCCGAAGATACCCGTCTTCCAACAGGGGGAAAGACATTGAGAGTTATCTTCAACGCTTCGAACGCCTGGCCAAAACTTGGAGATGGCCTGAGGAAGAGTGGAGTTTCCGGTTGGTTCCATTGCTGACTGGGCAGGCTTTGGAGGCTTACCTGGCGATGGATGAGGAGCGAGCAGGAGTTTATGCTGATCTGAAGGAGGCGCTCTTGGAGAAATTCAACATCTTGCCAGAGACCTACCGACAGCGATTCCAGGCATCCACAATTCCTGCTGGTGAGACCCCGACAGAGACTTACAACCGTCTGAGGACCCTTTACTGCCGCTGGGTGAGACCTGATCTGCACACTAAGGAGGAGATTGGGGAGATCGTCATCCTGGAGCAGCTGCTTCGTGTGCTTCCCTACGACAGCCGAACCTGGGTACAGGAACACGAACCGACAACAGGACTAGCAGCAGCGAAACTAGCTCTTCAGTACGTGAATGCTCACCACGGGGGTCCACGCTCTCAACCACTCAAAGGTACTGTGCATAAACCAAACACTGCTGGGGTTGGGGCCTCACAAGGTCCAGCTGAAAGCTTTACCAGTGTACACAAACCAAAGGCAGAGAGACAAAAACTGGTGTGTTTTTACTGTCAACAGCCAGGGCACAAAGCAACTGTGTGTCCGGTGCAGAAATCCAAGTTGACGGGATTTTGTTATGTGCCCAGAGAAGAGGTCAAAGATGTTGACTCTAGAGGGGAGAGTCATATGTTGTATGATGTTACTGTTGATGGACATTCTTTGAAAGCACTGTTGGACAGTGGTAGCTCCCTGTTTCTCCTAAAGCCATGCTTTGTTTCAAAGGTTAACTATGCAACCACCACAACTGTCCAGTGTGTGCATGGGGATATAAGGCAGTACCCCAGAGCTGAGGTAGTTGTGTGCACAAGAACAGTCATTTCTGATGAATGTTATAATAGTTGACGATTTGCCTGCTGATAATGATTTTAGGAAGAGACTTACCTATACTCTATGAACTGTTGCAAGCCACCATGATCTCTGAGACTCTTACTTCTGCCACGGTACATAAATCATGTCCTGCTGTCACCCGGGCTCAAGCTAGAGGCAGGTCTGCAGCCACTGCCAGACTTTTTTTTTTTTTTTTTTTTTATTAAAGAGTAAGAATATCAACAGAACATAGCAAACAGTTGACTGGTCACCTTTACATAGATCTTATTAACAGATACATACAGAGGTCAAATTACAGAACATAAAGACATAAACACAATCCATTTTTCCCAGTACTGAAGATATGTGTCCATCCGTAATTTTAATGCGAAAGTGATTCTTTCCATATTTTGTACACTGGTTACAATGTCCAACCATTCAGACTTTGTTGGAGGTTCAGACTGGAGCCACTTTCGTGTTACAGCTTTCTTGCTGGTTGCTAACAGTATCTTTAATAAGTACTTGTCTCTCACCATCAAATGAGCTGGCAAGTTACCCAAATAAATTGTAGAAAAAGAATAATCAATTGCATCATCAAAAATATTGTGTATTACTTGTTACCTCCTGCCAGTATGGCTGAATGGTTGGGCAGCTCCAAAATACATGAAAGTGATCTGCTAGTTGTTCCCCACATTTCCTCCAGCACAAACCACTACCAGTCTGACCATTCTGAATAAATTTTAACTTGGGGGTTATAAAGTATCTAATAAGGTTCTTCCAGCAGAATTCTCTCCACATACCAGAACTAGTAGAAGTAGCCTGAACAGAACAGATATTCAACCACTCTTCTTCTGAAATAGCAAGACTGGCTTCTCTCTCCCATTTTAACCTAACCTCCCTAGTTGAGTGTTCTTTATTGGATTGAATAGATAAAGTTTTGAGACAAGTTTCTTATTATCCTTATTTTTATAGACATCAATAAATAAATTTACTAAATTGGGGTCATGCTTCTCCAAATATCTTATTTCACTGTTGAAATAAGTCCTGGTTTGCAGATACCTAAAGAAATCACATTTTTCCAGACCATACCTATCAGAGATCTCCTGATAACTATCTAATTCTCCCTTCGAGGTAATTGAACTAGAAGTAGTGATGCCAAGCCTATACCAAGATTGAAACTTCCCATCAGACTTTGCTAGTTTAAAGTCAGGGTCAAAGGTGACCCATCTCAGTAGTCTTGACTGTCTTTCAAGTAAAGGTGATTTACATTCTTTAAACCAGATTCTAAATGGAACTTTAGCCCATTGATTTAAACTATTAAAATACTGTTTATACAAAGTTTTGCTACCCAAAAGTGATTGCAATGGTATAGCTAGCTGTGAAATTTCCAGATCTTTCCACTTTGCTATATAATCTGGGTTACAGCAGCACACTAATGATCTTAACTGAGCTGCCTTGTAATAGTCTAACAAGCAAGGCAGTGCTCTACCCCCTTTCTCTTTAGACAGTTTCAGTGTTTTAAATTTATTTCTTGGCCTCCTACCCCTCCAAATAAATCTTGAAATCCACCTATCCCATTCTCTAAATTGTTTTAGAGGAACTTCAACTGGTAGGGATTGGAAGAGGTATAAGAGACGGGGAAGCATGTTCATTTTTATTGTATCTATTCTATTATGCATCTCTAAGGGCAGCTGGGACCATCTATCTATATCTGACTTAATGATCTTATTTATAGGGCCATAATTACTATCAAATAGTTTTGTAGTATCTTTAGTTATTAAGATTACCAGGTACTTGTTGAGTTCCACTTAAATTTAAATCTATTCAACATATCTCTTTGAGGAGTATAATTAAAACTTAAAATTTGCGTTTTTTGAACATTTAGTTTATATCCAGAGTAGGTGCCGAATTTTTGTAAAATGGACATCAATCTAGGAATACTAACCTCTGGCGTTACGACAAACAACAGAACATCATCTGCATCATCTGCGTATAGCCACTGCCAGACTTGCACAGTAGTCTGCTGCAGGGCGGGACCAAGGGCCCAAGAAAACCACATCGACAACGTCGGCTTGAAAAGTATCTGGGAACTCCAGTCCCTGAGGCCTCTGTTGAGGGCCTCAAAACTGATGACTGGAGGATCCCAGAGAACATTGGGGAACTGCAAAGAAAAGATGAGTCGCTTAAGTCACTGTTTGAAAAAACTGCCAGTGGAAAAGGTTCAAACTTGTGTGATGAAAAGTATGTGATTGTGAATGATGTGTCGTACTTGCAAGCCAATGATGTTACTCGTTTAATTGTTCCTAGATGTTGTAGACCCATTGTTTTGCACCTTGCACACACCATTCCATGGGCTGGTCATTCGGGACAGCAGAAAACATACACTCGCATCAGTTCACGGTTTCATTGGCCTTCACTTTACACTGATGTACAGACATACTGCAACACGTGCAACATGTCAAAAGACCAGTGCTGTGTCGCAGCGGGGCCGAGCGCCCTTGTACCCTCTCCCTGTTATTTCTACTCCCTTCAGGCGTATCGCAATGGATATTGTGGGGCCACTTGAGAGGAGCAGTGCGGGACACCAGTACATTCTGGTGATATGTGACTATGCGACCAGGTACCCTGAGGCCTTCCCACTCTGTTCCATTAACACCCCAAAGATCATTCAAGCACTTGTACAGCTGTTCTCCAGGGTGGGAATCCCTGAAGAGATTCTGACAGACCAAGGGACAAACTTCACCTCGCAGCTAATGGGGCAACTTCATCACCAGTTGGGCGTCACCGCCATCAGAACCAGTGCATACCATCCACAAACGGACGGCTTGGTGGAGCGATTCAACCAGACACTAAAGAACATGCTGCGGAAGTTTGTATCAGACACGGGACGTGACTGGGACAAATGGCTCCCATTTCTGCTGTTTGCGTATCGAGAAGTTCCTTAAGCTTCAACTGGATTCTCCCCTTTCGAGCTCTTATATGGCTGGCAAGTGCAAGGACCCCTGGACCTGATACGGAAGAGCTGAGAGGATCCTGCTTGCAGAGAAGAGAAGAGGGGCATTGTCCAGTATGTTCTGGATATGAGGGACCGGCTTGAACGCTATCAAGAACAGGCAAGAGAGAACCTGAAAGAGGCACAGAAAGCCCAGAAAACGCGGTATGACCAGAACGCAAGACAAAGACAGCTGCAGCCTGGGCAGAAGGTACTTCTACTACTTCCAACATCCACCAACAAACTGCTGGCCAAATGGCAAGGGCCATACAATGTGGTGAGGAAGATGGGACCGGTGACTTACGAAATCCACCATCCAGATAAGGGGAAAGCTAAACAGATGTATCACATCAACCTGCTCAAAGAATGGAAAGAGCCACCTGTGAGTCAAGGGATGACGATGATGGTGAGAAAAGTGACTGAGGGGATGGATGAGGAACCAGAGCCAGAGGCCAGGGCACAAAGAGACCCAGCTGAGGTGAGCTTGGAGCACCTGCAGGATCCCAACAGAGCTCAGTTGCAAAGCCTCCTGGAACAGTTCCCCGTTTTGTTCTGCCAACGGCCGGGGAGGACAGAGTTAATCCATCACACAATCCACCTTAATGATCCAACACCATCAAGACAATGACCTTACAGAGTGCCAGAAAGGTTAGTTGAATCCTTGAAACAAGAAGTAGAAATGATGTTAGAAATGGGAGTGATGGAGCCATCCAGAAGCGAGTGGAGCAGTCTCGTAGTCATTGTCCCGAAGAAAGACGGAACGCTACGTGTCTGCATGCTAGTTGAAAGCCCAGTCCCGTTTCGATGCTTACCCCATGCCGAGAATAGACGACCTGCTGGAAAGAATCGGACAGGCCCGATATATTACCACCCTGGACCTGTGCAAGGGGTATTGGTAGGTGCCCCTTGACAATGACTCCAAACAGTATATGGCATTCAGGACACCATCAGGGCTATACCATTTTACAGTTCTTCCCTTTGGCCTGCATGGGGCACCTGCCACATTTCAACAACTCATGGACCAAGTTCTTCGAGGGTGTGAGGGGTGGGCAGCCGCCTACTTGGATGACGTCGTAATCTTCAGTAACTCCTGGGAGGAGCATCTAACACATCTGGAAGAGACCCTGAAACGTATCCATGAAGCATCATTCACCCTCAATGTCAAGAAATGTAAGTGGGCAAGGCAGGAGACCAGTTACCTTGGATATCACCTGGGCAACGGCAAGCTGAGACCCCAAGTGGACAAAGTGGAAGCCATCCGACAGAGCCCAAGGCCTAGGTTGAAGAAGGAGATGAGATCCTTTCTAGGCCTGGTGGGTTGGTACAGGAGGTTCATCCCTGACTTTGCAACCATCGCTACACCGCTTACGGACTTGCTGACGAAAGCAGCAAAGAGTCCGATGGAGTGGACTGAGGACTGTGAGGCAGCTTTCAGAACTCTTAAGGAGAAGATCTGCTCCAGCCCAGTCCTACAAAGCCCTGACTTCAACCAGAGATTCCTGGTCCAGGTAGATGCCTCAGCCACAGGAGTTGGGGCTGTCCTGGCCCAGGGGAAGGTGGGAGCAGAAAAACCAGTGGTCTACATCAGCAGGAAGCTGTTACCCAGGGAGACCAGGTACTCAACTGTGGAGGAGGAGTGTCTCGCTATCAAGTGGTCCCTCGAAAGCCTAAGGTATTATCTCTTAGGAAGGGAGTTTGGTCTGGAGACGGACCACCGGGCACTAACGTGGATTCAGACAATGAAGGACCACAACTCCAGAGTTATGAGGTGTTCCCTAAGCCTCCAGCCCTACAAATTCAAGGTGCGGCATAGACCAGGAAAACAATATGTGGTTGCCGACTACCTGTCGCGGTACCCAGACAGTACGCGGCCAAGAGAAGGGGGAGGTGATGTGATGATGAAGTAGATATCCCGCTGGGTACAGCATGCACCACACACACACACACGTACTCACCACGCTGATTTTCCCTCACCTCTGTTTGGTTGCCAGCCGAGCGGGTGCACACGCCATCTTGACAGCCCATGGACAGTTTCACACAATACATTACCGTGTTCCAGAATCATCCCGATCATACATACTACATACATTGTCTTGTTTATGTCATGTATTTTGTGTTTGTTTGGCATGAGTGTTTGGCGTGGTCAGTCTTGCTGGTGGCGCCGGCAAAACCGAGTGATTGAGCGTCAACCGCTTATGACGTCAGTAATGCCGTGAGCAAACACCCAGCAAAGCGAGTATACTGAGGATACCCTTTGTGTATATATTTTGTAAATATCTTTTTCATCTTTATTTTCCAGTTTGTTGTTTCTTTGCTACTTTGTATTTTTTGGGGGGTCTTTTGGTGATTACACTGTATATATTTCTTCACGCCATCACTCGTGAACGTTTGTATATATCTGCGGTGCTGTAAATAAACTACACCTTGCATGAAAGTGCTTCTGTGGGTAGAGCCATCATTTTACATCTTTTACGGACACTTTCCACGTCTCAAGCGAGTTGTTGGTTCTCGCAGTATCACACATGGCAAATTCAAGATCTCATGATGAAGTTAGCAGTTGTACAGTGGGGGAAATTGAACATGTCCACAAGCGAGTATTAAATAAATTTTATTTACTGTGTTCAATACTTTTTTTCTATTTTTACACTCTTCATTAATGGACTTTAATGTGTTGATGTCTTTATATGTGTGCATTCCCCACTGTACATTATTTTACACAACTCTCTCTCTCTCTCTCTCTCTCTCTCTATATATATATATATATATATATATATATATATATATATATATATATATATATATATATATACACACACACACACACAGTGGGTACGGAAAGTATTCAGATCCCCTTAAATTTTTCACTCTTTGTTATATTGCAGCCATTTGCTAAAATCATTTAAGTTCATTTTTTTTTTCCTCATTAATGTACACACAGCACCCCATATTGACAGAAAAACACAGAATTGTTGACATTTTTGCAGATTTATTAAAAAAAGAAAAACTGAAATATCACATGGTCCTAAGTATTCAGACCCTTTGCTGTGACACTCATATATTTAACTCAGGTGCTGTCCATTTCTTCTGATCATCCTTGAGATGGTTCTACACCTCCATTTGAGTCTAGCTGTGTTTGGTTATACTGATTGGACTTGATTAGGAAAGCCACACACCTGTCTATATAAGACCTTACAGCTCACAGTGCATGTCAGAGCAAATGAGAATCATGAGGTCAAAGGAACTGCCTGAAGAGCTCAGAGACAGAATTGTGGCAAGGCACAGATCTGGCCAAGGTTACAAAAAAAATTCTGCTGCGCTTAAGGTTCCTAAGAGCACAGTGGCCTCCATAATCCTTAAATGGAAGACGTTTGGGACGACCAGAACCCTTCCTAGAGCTGGCCGTCCGGCCAAACTGAGCTATCGGGGGAGAAGAGCCTTGGTGAGAGAGGTAAAGAAGAACCCAAAGATCACTGTGGCTGAGCTCCAGAGATGCAGTCGGGAGATGGGAGAAAGTTGTAGAAAGTCAACCATCACTGCAGCCCTCCACCAGTCGGGGCTTTATGGCAGAGTGGCCCGACGGAAGCCTCTCCTCAGTGCAAGACACATGAAAGCCCGCATGGAGTTTGCTAAAAAACACCAGACGGACTCTAAGATGGTGAGAAATAAGATTCTCTGGTCTGATGAGACCAAGATAGAACTTTTTGGCCTTAATTCTAAGCGGTATGTGTGGAGAAAGCCAGGCACTGGTCATCACCTGTCCAATACAGTCCCAACAGTGAAGCATGGTGGTGGCAGCATCATGCTGTGGGGGTGTTTTTCAGCTGCAGGGACAGGACGACTGGTTGCAATCGAGGGAAAGATGAATGCGGCCAAGTACAGGGATATCCTGGACGAAAACCTTCTCCAGAGTGCTCAGGACCTCAAACTGGGCCGAAGGTTTACCTTCCAACAAGACAATGACCCTAAGCACACAGCTAAAATAACGAAGGAGTGGCTTCACAACAACTCCGTGACTGTTCTTGAATGGCCCAGCCAGAGCCCTGACTTAAACCCAATTGAGCATCTCTGGAGAGACCTAAAAATGGCTGTCCACCAACGTTTACCATCCAACCTGACAGAACTGGAGAGGATCTGCAAGGAGGAATGGCAGAGGATCCCCAAATCCAGGTGTGAAAAACTTGTTGCATCTTTCCCAAAAAGACTCATGGCTGTATTGGATCAAAAGGGTGCTTCTACTAAATACTGAGCAAAGGGTCTGAATACTTAGGACCATGTGATATTTCAGTTTTTCTTTTTTAATAAAGCTGCAAAAATGTCAACAATTCTGTGTTTTTCTGTCAATATGGGGTGCTGTGTGTACATTGAGGGAAAAAAAATGAACTTATAACAATATAACAAAGAGTGAAAAATTTAAAGGGGTCTGAATACTTTCCGTACCCACTGTATATATATATATATGTATATATATACCCAGCAAACACAACAACGTTGTAAAAACTTTTTTTTTTCACGTTCTGAAAAGGTCGCGATAACGTTTTTTCCCTACGTATTTAATACGACAAATGTCGGGTTTTTTTGACATTATGAATACGTTTTTTTCACAACTTTGCAGAAACCTTTTTAATCACGTTCTTATGTCTCCTTCCAATTTTATAAAAATGTACTTACCACGTCCAAACTGGTACTTTACATGCTGCCATCAAAATGTTTTCTTTACAGTGTTAAATCTGAATATTCATCTTATTACCAACGCATTTTTACATTTCACCTTACTTGTAACGTTGCTGACCTCTGGTTGTTGTCCATTTTATAAACCTACATTTATGTAGGCCTAAAAATTTATACTACACAGAAATTTTGTCACTCATTGTATTTATTCACAAAATATAAAAAGTAATATGATATGGGTAGTTCACACACACACAAAAAAATCTAAACAAGACATGCATAAGTATATATATCAACCAAATAAAATGGTTTCAAATAAAGTACAATATGATAATTATGCAGTGACTAGCAAATTTGAATATGATCACATTATCAAAGTTTTAAAAATTTCAGTGCATAAATATTTTAACAGGAAAAAAAAAGCATCATTTCATTTGTAAAATGTAAAGAATTTAATTTAAACAAGTTACAAATAATTTTAATGCAGTTATAATAATAATCATATTGCAATCTTATTACTTGTTTGAACTAAAACTAATACTAATATTTTAAGGATTTTTTTCAACACAAATTACAGGTATATGGCATCCAATTTAGAACGTTTAAATAATATATAATAAATACAGTTTATAATGGCTATTAGTGTCAGGGTTCTGTCACTTCGGTCTAGTTTATTCGTGGTTTTGTGACAGAGCTCTAACACTCCCCTCTTGTCTTGTTTTCTGGTGAGCTCTCTCGTCTGCTTGCTCTGTTTCATGTTGGAGCGTGGTGTTCGGATCCTGGCAGTCCTGTCTTGTTCAGGCGCGGTTTTGGGTTTCGTGTCGGGGTTCGGACACTTGCGCTCCAGGTTAGTCTTGCTGTGGGAGCGGGCAGTCTCGAGTTCGCTCGGGCCGTGCGCTCCTCTGTCCGTGTGTGTTGTGTTTTGTTCGGCACGTGGTTCGGGTTCGGCCACGTGCTTTTTCGTTGTCTTGTTTTGTTGCACGCAGCTTGTGTTTTTTCACTGGCTGCGTGGTTTCATGTTTGTCATGTTTTGTGTGAACACGCGGCTTATGATTCTCCTCATTAGCTGCGTGTTTGTGTCCTGTTCTGCACATGGCTAGTGATATTGTTTTGCTGGCCATGTGCTTGTGTTTTTTGTTTGTGTGAGCACGTGGCTTTTCTTGTTTTGTTCTATGTGCCATGTGCTCGCATGTCAATTGTCTTGACTCCACCCATCTTGTTACCTGATTATTGGTTAATTTACCCCACCTGTTTTTCCTCGTTACCCTCCTCATTTTCTCCCTTTATAATCTCCTTGTGTTTGCAGTCCCTTGCGAGTTTGTTGTATAATGTGGTTGGTGATCCCTTGTCCAGCCTAGAGCCAGTCTGTTTTCAGTCAGTAGTTTTTGTTTGTTCATTTTTTATTTTGTGTTAATAAAGCCCTTTCTCCGGGAATTGAGTCCTCGCTCTCATCTCTTCACGCAACCCTGACAATTATTGTTTAATAAGTAATATTTTATAATATTGGCGTACCTGATTTTGAAAAAATGTCTGCATTACCGATTTTTCAGTGCTTTCATTGCAGGTTACATTATGCCAGTAGGTGGCAGCGAGGGACTGTCTTAATGAGTTAGTTAGTAAACCATTCAGTCAGTTGCCAAATTCTGTGACCCACCAAATTATATGACTCTATTACTGAGGGTAGGTTAGGAACATTAAAAAACATGGTTATTATAGTAATTCCATGGTAATCACAAATTAACCATGGTTTTGCTACAAAAAACAGTTTTAACTATGGTTATACAAATGGTAATCAATACGGCAAAAAAAGGACTAGGTAGGACTAGGGGTTGGGTTTAGTAGTAGGTCAGATTATCTCAATGCAGTGCCTATCCTCTTAAGACCCTGCGGCCTCATATGAGGACATTATATTTTAGTGAATCTCTCTGAGACTATACATGCCACAGTTTTATGTATGGCTGTCCTGTACAGAGCACATTCAGGGCTTTTCAGAGATACCAAATGATTGGATGTTTCACCATGACCACTCCCTCTCCTTGGTCTTCAAACATGTCTGAAATTAATTTAGTGACATTCTTATGGAAATATGATAATATTTTGTTTATATATACACACATACATACATATATACATACATATATGTGTATGTGTATATATATATATATATATAATATAAAACATATGTGTGTGTGTATGTATTTAAATCTGTCTGGTTTTTAAATTGTGTGTCATAAATCAACATCTTAGGAAAATGTTATGGGGTTTCAAATCAAAATATGACTTTCTTTTATGAAACAGGACGTTGATTTCATACATGTCCTCATATGAGGACACCGGGACTAAAAGCATGTTTGTTACACATTTTGGGAGACATAACAAATGAATAGGGAAAGAAATTATATTTCAATATTCTATGAAATATTATATATTACTATGAAAATCTTGTCAATTATTACTCCCGTTATTACACTTCTTTTTTCATTACATATTGCCCCAAAAACACATTAATATGCAAATTAGATTTAGTTTATAGATGCATTGTATATAATGAGAAAACCCTTTATGGCCATTTTACACAAATTGTGTGTCATAAATCAACATCTTAGGAAAATGTTATGGGGTTTCAAATCAAAATATGACTTTCTTTTATGAAACAGGACGTTGATTTCATACATGTCCTCATATGAGGACACCGGGACTAAAAGCATGTTTGTTACACATTTTGGGAGACATAACAAATGAATAGGGAAAGAAATTATTTTTCAATATTCTATGAAATATTATATATTACTATGAAAATCTTGTCAATTACTACACTTCTTTTTTCATTACATATTGCCCCAAAAACACATTAATATGCAAATTAGATTTAGTTTATAGATACATTGTATATAATGAAAAAACCCTTTATGGCCATTTTACACACATTTTGCAGAAAGAAAACTGGTATATCGAATCATTCTATTATAACAGTTGAGAATCATCTTTATACAAAGTTTGGTAAAAAAAATAAAATAAAAATCTAAAAATGTATTGGTGATTTAAAAAATCAGTTGTTTTTGCCTATGCATGTTCATTTATGTTCATTCATGTCTTTTTGTTTTTGTTTTTTTAAAGAAATTGAGTCCCGATGTCCTCTTCCAAGGCATAGACTTATGAATGAAATATCATTTTAAAAAAATTTTTACATTATTTTTAATGCTCTAAACAATGTAAAGACGTGAAAATACCAAATTTTTTCCTAAAACTTTTTTCTCGAGTCTTAAGAGGCTATAGGGTCACAAAATTTGGTGGATCACAGAATTCAGTGCAACACCGAAAAGAAACAAGGTTGTAAAGAAGTAAATTGTCTAAACCAGGGGTTCTCAACTCTGGCCCGAGAGATCCACTTTCCTGCAGAGTTTAGCTCTGCTTCAACTCTAGTGCACAGCCATCAGCATGGAAGAATCTAGGAACATAAACAATTTCTCACAGAGCCAACAGTATGTAGTATATATATATATATATATATATATATATATATATATATATATATATATATATATATATAATATACAACGTCAGTTTTATTAGAAATAAACTAGAATAGAGGTGAAATGCAGAAAAGAGAATAATATGAAGAATATACCAATTTAGTAACTTAATCCTCATACGGTGTCATTACAGTATGTTTGGAAGTCAAAGCCTTCTTAAAATAACTAATAAATAATACATACATCTGATGTTCCTAGAATCACAGTACAATTATTTTTTTTTTTATCAATATTTGTTTTGCGTGAAATATCAAAATGTGTTTGAAATAGTTTTAGCGAATTTTCACGCTCCATGTAAGTGACGTCACCGATTAACAGAACAGTGGATACTTTTAGGTTAAATAAATGAGTTTACTTCCATTCATCCATTGACAAATTGGCAGCAAAATATTTACAAAACTATAAAAACCTGTCATCTACACATAATATGCAATTAAAAGCAAAAACTTTCATAAATAAGAGCTAAAGTCTATAGTTAGCCTACATCTTATAGTTAACCTAACGGTTGAGATGCTAACGGACTTTTTCTATAAAGTAAATATTCAACAGAAGTGTGTCTATTGGCATGTAAGAAAGTTTCCATGGTAACTTCCTCCGCTCCAGTTTAAATGCGACTTCAATGTTCAACGCGCGTGCCCATTAAAAACGCAGCGTTTACATAAATACATACATGTAGAAGTACAACGTTACTACAAATTATAAGAATGACAGATAAAATGTTCTGAAACTTGATTACGTACTGTGTAAGTGGATAGTAGGCCTAACATAATATAATATAATGTAATACAATATAATATAATATAATAGCTTTAGAATATTTATTTATTTATTTACTACCAAACGAAAATATCAGAAATGGTAAACATAGAATAAAAATACTAACGCTATCTATGGCAAAACATTAAAAACAAACAGAACGTACAATGGGAGTTTTGGCATGGTTGTATTTTGGTACTGTCATGACATTTTTTAAATGATAGATAAATATTTTTTAAACATTCACCCATCATTTCTGTTCATGCGTCGATACCCCTCCCCTGCCTTTCATTTGTTTACACCATAGTCTGGTTTACACTAAGCTGTTAGCTCGTGATGACAATTAACTATGAAACAACAATAATTGATAAGTGGATTATTAGATTCGAATATCAATTAAATGAGCAGAGACAACTGAAAGTAAGCATTCACATATTACTTTTAAGTCCTTTTGATATTGCTCATGCTGTCTGTCAGTCACTGAATTGCTTTAATGTTAAAATATCACTGTTATTTTACTGTTTTTTTTACACAAACAGAACGTTTTTGCAAGGTTGTATTTGGGTACTTTCATGACATTTTTAAAACGTCTTATTCCAAAGAGCAGATTACGTTATTTTAACACCTGAATAAAACGTCTCCCAAAAGTTGCGGTTTGTTCTGGTTTCATTTTTGTAGTAGACAAACGTGGTATTTATGTTTTTTTTGATTACGTAAAGAAAACGTACCAGGTTGGTATTTTTACAACGTTTCTAAAATGCTTTATTTTGGTTACATTATTTTTTTATATTAAAAAATGTTTTTAAAACGTTGTACTACAACATTACCTAATTGCAACCAAAATAAAACGTTGAGAAAAGTTGTAAAAACGTTTTGTGTTTGCTGGGTATATAATGTGTGTGTGTGTGTGTGTGTGTGTGTGTGTGTGTATATATATATATATATATATATACACACACACACACAGGTGCATCTCAAAACATTAGAATATTGTGAAAGACTTAATTTTTTTGTAACATTTCAAAAAGTGAAACTTTCTTATATATTTTACATTCATTACATGTAAAGTAAAATATTTCAAAAGTTTTTTTGTTTTAATTTTGATGATTAGAGCTTACAGCTCATGAAAGTCAAAATCCAGTATCTCAAATATATTAGAATATTTATATTTGAGTTTCATTAAATGATCAGCTCTACAATATAAATTCTGGGTATCTCTTGTTCTTTGATACCACAATAATGGGGAAGACTGCTGACTTGGCAATGGTCCAGAAAACAATCGTTGACACCCTCCACAAAGAGGGTAAGTCACAGAAGGTCATTACTGAAAGGAGTGGCTGTTCACAGAGTGCTGTATCAAAGGATAATAAATGCAAAGTTGACTGGAAGGAAGAAATTGGGAAAAGGAAAAGGTGTTCAAGGAACAGGGATGACCGCATGCTTGTGAATACTGTCAAGCAAAGCCGATTCAAACACTTGGGAGAGCTTCACAAGGAGTGGACTGAAGCTGGATTCAGTGCATCAAAAGTCACCACGCTCAGATGTCTTCAGGAAAAGGGCTACCAAGCCACTTCTGAAACAGAAACAACGTCCGAAGCATCTTACCTGGGCTAAAGAGAAAAATAACTGGACTGTTACTCAGTGGTCCAAGGTCCTCTTTTCAGATAAAAGTAAATTTTGCATTTCATTTGGAAATTAAGGTCCCAGAGTCTGGAGGAAGACTGGAGAGGCACAGAATCCAAGCTGCTTGATGTCCAGTGTGAAGTTTCCGAAGTCAGTGATGATTTGGGGTGCCGTGACGTCTGCCTGTGTTGGTCCATTGTGTTTTATCAAGTCCAAAGTCAATACAGCCTTCTACCAGGTGATTTTGGAGCACTTTATTCTTCCATCTGCTGGCAAGCTTTATGGAGATGCTGATTTCCTTTCCCAGCAGGATTTTAGCACCTGCACACAGGGCCAAAACCACTTCCAAGTGGTCTGCTGACCATGATATTGCTGTGCTTGACTGGCCAGCCAACATGCCTGACTTGAACCCCATATGGAATCTATGGTATATTTTCAAGAGAAAGATGAGAAACAGTCGATCCAACAATACAGACGAGCTGAAGGCTCAATAGTGCCTCAGCAGAGCCACAGACTGATCGCATCCATGCCACACCTCACTGATGCTGGAATTTGTGCTAAAGGAGCCCCGACCAAGTATTGAATGCATAAATGAACATACTTTAAAGAACTTGAACTTTTCTGGTTTGCAAAGTCTTTTTTTGATTGATCTTAGGAAGTATTCTAATATTTTGAGATACTGGATTTTGACTTTCATGAGCTGTAAGCTCTAATCATCAAAATTAATACAAAAAAAACTTTTGAAATGTTTTACTTTACATTTAATGAATCTGAAATCTATATGAAAGTTTCACTTTTTGAAATAAGTAAAAAAAAAAAAAAAAAAAGTTGTTTTTCACGATATTCTAATTTTTTTTTGAGATGCACCTGTGTGTATATATATATATATATATATATATATATATATATATATATATATATATATATATACAGGTGCATCTCAATGAATTAGAATGTCGTGGAAAAGTTCATTTATTTCAGTAATTCAACTCAAATTATGAAACTCGTGTATTAAATAAATTGAATGCACACAGATTGAAGTAGTTTAAGTCTTTGGTTCTTTTAATTGTGATGATTTTGGCTCACATTTAACAAACACCCACCAATTCACTATCTCAACAAATTAAAATACTTCATAGGACCAATAAAAAAAACATTTTTAGTGAATTGTTGGCCTTCTGGAAAGTATGGTCATTTACTGTATATGTACTCAATACTTGATAGGGACACCTTTTGCTTTAATTACTGTCTCAAATCGGCGTGGCATGGAGGTGATCAGTCTGTGGCACTGCTGAGGTGGTATGGAAGCCCAGGTTTCTTTGACAGTGGCCTTCAGCTCATCTACATTGTTGAGTCTGGTGTCTCTCATCTTCCTCTTGACAATACTCCGTAGATTCTCTATGAGGTTCAGGTCTGGTGAGTTTGCTGGCCAGTCAAGCACACCAACACCATGGTCATTTAACCAACTTTTGGTGTTTTTGGCAGTGTGGGCAGGTGCCAAGTGCTGCTGGAAAATGAAATCAGCATCTCCATAAAGCTTGTCAGCAGAAGGAAGCATGAAGTGCTCTAAAATGTCCTGGTAGATGGCTGCGTTGACTGTGGACTTCAGAAAACACAATGGACCAACACCAGCAGATGAAATGGGAGCCCAATTCATCACTGACTGTGGAAACTTCACACTGGGCTTCAAGCAGCTTGGATTCTGTGCCTCTCCACTCTTCCTCCAGACTCTGGGACCTTGATTTCCAAATGAAATGCAAAATTTACTTTTATCTGAAAAGAGGACTTTGGACCACTGAGCAACAGTCCAGTTTTTTTTCTCCTTAGCTCAGGTAAGATGCTTCTGACATTGTTTCTGTTTCAGAAGTGGCTTGGTAGCCCTTTTCCTGAAGACGTCTGAGCGTGGTGACTCTTGATCACTGACTCCAGCTTCAGTCCACTCCTTGTGAAGCTCTCCCAAGTGTTTGAATCAGCTTTGTTTGACAGTATTCTCAAGCTTGTGGTCATCCCTGTTGCTCGTGCGCCTTTTCCTACCCCATTTCTTCCTTCCAGTCAACTTTTCACTTAATATGCTTTTATATAGCACTCTGTGAACAGCCAACCATTCAGTAATGACCTTCTGTGACTTACCCTCTTTGTGGAGGGTGTCAATGATTGTCTTCTGGACAACTGTCAGATCAGCAGTCTTCCCCATGATTGTATAGGCTATTGTGTAACCATTTTGAAGGTTCAGGAAACCTTTGCAGGTGTTTTGAGTTGATTAGCTGATTGGCATGTCACCATATTCTAATTTGTTGAGATGAATTGGTGGGTTTTGTTAAATGTGAGCCAAAATCATCACAATTAAAAGAACCAAAGACTTAAACTACTTCAGTCTGTGTGCATTGAATTTATTTAATACACAAGTTTCACAATGGTGAAATAAATGAACTTTTCCACGACATTCTTAATTCATTGAGATGCACCTGTGTGTGTGTGTGTGTGTATATATATATATATATATATATATATATACACACACATATACGAATAGAGAATATACATATATATATATATGGTCTATTAAATATATATATATATATATATATATATATATATATATATATATATATATATATACAATTAAATAAGCAGATTGTCCCACCTAAATTCTCATAACAACAACAGCTTTGTATGTAAATGATTATTTATTTATTAGCATATCTGTTGCTGATTTTAATGGAAAAAAAGTTTTTTTCTGAAATTGCTTTTCACCGTGTGTAGACCGGACATGAGCGGCACGACGCGACAAAATACTGTGCAAGGACTAACATATTTCAAACTTTGCGAACAAAACTAACTTTGCGTGAATATTATAATATTATAATAACTTACCACGTAAACTCAGATGAGCTTTTTGACACGAGCTATAGTGTAACTGTTAGTGTCCAGAGCGATCCAATTGGTCGAAACTATAGACCGTTCTCCCTTCCGATTGCCCCCGGAGTCTAAACTGTAGACAGTTCGGCCTTCCAATTGGCCTAGAGTCTACGGCAACTGTAGACACTGTAGACTCTTGACCAATCGGAAGGGAGAACCGTCTACAGTCTAGTCTACAGCGGCCACAAATTCCCCAAATGTGGGAAAATCGACTGCATAATTTCTGGTAGTGGGGGACTGCGTTCGCGGTCTCCCCTGATTTTCTGGTTAAAAATAGAACTGTAACATATAAGGAGTTATTACTAGTTTATAAGGAGTTTATCATTTGTATGAACAAGTTGTGGATCAGTATGTTTGATTGTGATAATACAGTGGATTGTTTAAATGAATTTAAGATAATGATGAAAACCAAAAATTCAAAGGAGTATGGACTGAAAAATAAATAGGCCTATGCCTTTGTTTCCCGTATGAGTGTTAAACAACAAATGTCATTTGTTATGAGCTTGTAGCAATTGTGAAAATGATGAAGATATTGGCGGGCTTTGGAAGATCTTTTAAATGTTCATCCTTAGTTTTCATAATTACAGACTATTTGCCCTGAAATAACGAAATGCTTATTCAATGTTTGAAAGTATAATTTTAAAAACTTGCTTCATTTATTCATGATAGCTGTAAATATTGTTTCTTAAGGTTCTTACTTTGATCATATATGGTCATATTTTTAAAATGCAGTGTGCCCCCAGTTCTTCTGTCTTTATTTCCACTCATTGTTCTTTAGTGTCTGTAGTGAGTGTGATTGTAGGACTGCTGAGTTGTGTTGTTATGCTTTGACTCCTCCCCTCATCCCAAATAAAAGCTTACCATCATCAGATTTGCTGTGTCACAGAATGTGGTTCCTGCTGTTGACCATTTGTGGGTATCGCTTCTCGGCCTTTTGGCTAAGATCAAGTGTAGTATCTGTTCTTATCAGTTTAATATCTGATACGTGCCCTACCCGGGCACCATATATTAAATTGATTTTTGGAGCAGGGAGATGGAATAGGGGCTTGCTCCGTCCACTCCACGCATCGACCCGGTATTGCAGTACTTCCGGGAACGGTGCACCCCCCTAAAATGGTTAATGAAAAGTTTATTTTTTCGTTTGTAATAGTGGAAGATGTTAAAAGAAATAGCTTATATTTTTATTTTTGGTTGAGTTTAAAATTGTTGTTCGTGATTAGTATGTACGATTATGTTTGGGATAGATTGCTATAGTCTAACCTTAGCAAAGTGTGAAGTAGTGATGCTGCCTTTAAATTTTCTATGTGTGTTTGTTTTAACCCGCATGCAAGAGAATGGGGATTATTCAACCATATATTTTTGTGTGCGCGCGAAAGCAATGGGTAAAAGTTTGTCTGATTAATCTAGTTTGCCCCTACTGGTAGGTGCTGTAACTACTCCATTTTGCGATCAATTTTTTTCCCCTATAAAATAATAATTAATTATTAAAATACTACATGTATTCTGACAAAATAAAGGATAATAAAACAATAAAATTACAGTGGACTTTGTGTTCATGTGCAGGGTTTTTAGAATTCGAATTAGAATGCTTTATTGTCATTGTATACAAAATATAACGAAATTCCAGAGCTTCTGCATAAGGTGCTTGGTACACAATAAACAGAAAGAGACTAAAAAGAAATATACATAATATAGAGAGATGTACAATTTAAAATATTTAAACCAAGACAAAAGAATAAAGAGAATGAAATAGAAAAAAATGCTTATATATAAACATAAATAAATAGGAAGTAATAGATTGTTAGAATTATTATTGCACTGATATGAGGTAGACTTCTGCGAACAGGGATGTGCCATACGGAAGTGCAATTGATCTGCAACGCAATTGGACTGTCACCTGCAAAAAATTTATCCGTAACACAATTGGACGGTTACTTGCAAAAAATCGAAAAACTATCCGTAACGCGATTGGACGGTCATTTGCAAGTTATTGATGTATCTGTTTTGGTTTGGTTTTAGGTGTCCATGGAAACTCGGCATGTGTTTTGCGGATGTTGTGTAAACCTCCTCCTTGTCCCCGTGCTCTTAGTATTTTATATATAATATTGTTTAAATGTAATAAATGTATGCACGTACTGTATTTTGCCACAGGTAGTTGTGCAGCATATGTACATTAATAAAGTAGCCATCTGTTTATTTTACCTGTGTGTAGCATATGTACAGTATGTAGGTTGTAATCTTTTTAATGTTTTAAAATGCATCCTAAATTCTGAATCTGTTTATTTACATGAAAAATAATATTGCAGTTACATAATGTTTTTATACATATATATAAACAATGTGCATGAAATGTATAATTAGTGGTATGCAATAAAATATATGAAATAAACTAAAAAAATATACATATTAAAAATGTATAAATGTTGGCCTTTATTAAAAAAACTATATTAAACTCTACTGTTACATGAAAAATATTACTTGTATGAAATATTAGAACTATCTGTGTGTAGCATATGTACAGTATGTAGAACGTAATCCTTTTTATGTTTTAAAATGCATCCTGTTTATACATAGCCATTTATTTTACTATTGTTGTAGAATGCTTTATTAGTAAATTCTGAATCTATTTACAGTTACATGAAATATAATATTGCAGTTACATAATGTTTTCATACATATATATAAACAATGTGCATGAAATGTATAATTAGTGGTATGCAATAAAATATATGAAATAAACTAAAAAAATATACATATTAAAAATGTGTAAATGTTGCCCTTTATTAAAAAAAACGATATTAAACTCTACTGTTACATGAAAAATATTACTTGTATGAAATATTAGAACTAGTCAATGTAAACTATTCAGTTACATTAAAAAAATATTAAAGTTAGTAAATAAAATAAAGCAAATAAAATAGAATAGTGTTTAAATGAAATATAAAATAAATAGCAAAATAAACAATACTAGCTATAAAGTACAGTGACAAATAATAAAATATTAGAGGTAGATGAAAAAAAATATTGCATCAAGTAAAAACATCTAAAATAGTAAATACTAAATGATTACATTTACATGACACATTATTTGACACATTATTAAACTATATACAAAAAATTATACACAATATTCAGTATAAACTGTAGTTACATAAAATGTAACTTAAAACAAAAATGCAAAACAAAGTTCACTGGAGTGCACTGACTACTGTGGTGAAATGTTCGTAACTGCTGACGTAGACATCATTTTCATGGAACAGAAAGTTGTCTTTTTGTATTTTTTGTGTCCCTGAGTTGGTTGCTTGCACAGTCTACAGATCGGCAAGTTGTGTACACTTGATACCTTGGCTCCAACTGGAGTAAGATTTTCATCTGTTCGTTGTCGGGTGGAGGGAGAACCGACGGTTGACACGGTGCCGAAGGTAAGTTTTTTTTTTTTTTTTTTTTTTTTTTTTTTTTAAATAGACTGATGTCGTCTTTACCACGGCGGCAGATGGCATTCTTGTTGACTGCAGATTGATAAGCTTCTCCTGACGATGGATGAAATCATGCACCATCTTGATGTTGATTTTTGGTAGAGGAATACCCACTTTACTGAGAACTGGATCCTCCACCAATACGCAGTGCTGAATTTGTTCGTAAGCCTTCAGGATGGCTGTTTTGTCTGGGCTTTGGGTTTTGGAACTTGGAGGTAACCCCAACCAGAGTAGTTTCACCAGCATGTACATGAGTCTGCTGTGCTGAGCACTGATGTCTTGTTGAGCTGGGGCATAGCGTTTGGCCATCTTGACTTTCTGAATCGCAGCAGCATCGATGAGATCATCCCTCTTTGTATGGCAGTACAGCGTGTTACCCCAGTGTGTTCTGTAAAGCTGATGAAACTTCTGCGTTAGTTTGTCATGTTCCTCTACGGCTTGCCACGCTTCAGTCAGTTCGTTCCTCTCTTTTGTTGTCAGGCTCAGCCTATTTACAGCGAGGCCAAAGTCTACCAGCAGTGCACAGAACTTTTTCAGCTTCTGGAATTCAGGAAGCGGGCTAAGGCTACACGTGTCCTTCTCTTGAAATGTACAACAATCACATCTCAAGTTAAAACTTTTGCGTAATTGAAGTTTAAAATCAGTCAACACTCACAAAAAAATAAACAATACATGCTAATGATTTACATTTACATTTACATTTAGTCATTTTGCAGACGCTTTTATCCAAAGCGACTTACAATTGGGGAATACATAAAGCGATTCGTCTTGAAGAGGCAGACAGAGGAAGTGCTCGTAACAACAAGTCTCAGGCATTGTTCAAATAAGTACAAGCTAGAAAGGAAAGGAATAAATAAAGAGAAAGAAATTTTTTTTTTTTTTTTTTTTTTTTTTTTTAAAGTTTTAGGGTGAAGTCAAGTAGTGCTGAAAGAGATGAGTTTTCAGTTGTTGCTTGAAGATTGATAGGGATCCAGCATTCCGGATAGGGGTGGGAAGATCATTCCACCAGCCAGGAATGGTGAATGAGAATGTTCTGGAGAGTGATTTTGAGCCTCTCTGTGATGGTACCACGAGGCGTCGCTCACTAGCAGATCTCAGACTTCTGGAGGGGGTGTAGATTCGTAATAGTGAGTGGAAGTAGGTGGGTGCTGAGCCTGTGGTTGTTCTATATGCAAGCATCAGTGTCTTGAACTTGATCCGAGCTGCAACTGATAGCCAGTGCAAGGAGATAAAGGTAGGTGTAACATGGGCTCTTTTGGGCTCATTGAAGACCAGACGTGCCGCTGCATTCTGAATCATTTGTAGAGGTTTGATTGTGTTTGATGGAAGTCCAGCCAGAAGAGCATTGCAGTAGTCCAGCCTAGAAATGACAAGGGCCTGGACAAGAAGTTGAGCACCATGCTCTGTCAGAAAGGGCCTGATCTTTCTGATGTTGTGTAGTGCAAACCTGCAAGATCGAGCAGTCTTTGCAATGTGCTCTTTGAAGGTCAACTGGTCATCAAAGATTACACCAAGATTTCTGACCGAAGTTGATGGGGCAATTGTTGATGAACCTAACTGAATCGTGAAGTCATGCTGTAGGGTTGGAGTAGCAGGGAAGACAAGAAGCTCAGTCTTTGCCAGGTTGAGCTGTAGGTGATGTTCTTTCATCCATGCCGAGATGTCCGCCAGGCAGCCTGAGATCCGTGCAGCTACCGTTGGATCATCTGGTTGAAAAGAGAGATAGAGCTGTGTGTCATCAGCGTAGCAATGGTAGGAGAAGCCATGTGCCTGTATGATGGGACCCAGTGATGTCGTGTATGTGGAGAAGAGGAGGGGTCCAAGAACCGATCCCTGAGGAACCCCAGTGACCAGTTGATGTGCTTTGGATACCTCCCCACCCCAGAGGGAGGGAGGGAGGGAGGGGGGGGGAGAGGGAGGGAGGGGGGGGGGAGAGGGAGGGAGGGAGGGAGGGAGGGAGGGAGGGGGGGGGAGGGAGGGAGAGAGAGAGAGGGAGGGAGGGAGGGAGAGAGAGAGGGAGGGAGGGAGAGAGAGAGGGAGGGAGGGGGAGAGAGGGAGGGAGGGAGGGAGGGAGGGAGGGAGGGAGGGGGGGGGAGAGGGAGGGAGGGAGGGAGGGGGGGGGAGAGGGAGGGAGGGAGGGAGAGAGAGAGAGAGGGAGGGAGGGGGGGAGGGGGAGAGAGAGGGAGGGAGGGGGGGGGGGGGAGGGGGAGAGAGAGGGAGGGAGGGGGGGAGGGGGGGAGAGAGAGAGGGAGGGAGGGAGGGAGGGAGGGAGGGGGGGAGAGAGAGAGGGGGGGAGGGGGGGAGGGGGGGAGAGAGAGAGGGAGGGAGGGAGGGAGGGAGGGGGGGAGAGAGAGAGGGGGGGAGGGGGGGAGAGAGAGAGGGGGGGAGGGGGGGAGAGAGAGAGGGAGGGAGGGAGGGAGGGAGAGAGAGAGAGAGGGAGGGAGGGAGGGAGGGAGAGAGAGAGGGAGGGAGGGAGAGAGGGAGGGAGAGAGAGAGGGAGGGAGGGAGAGAGGGAGGGAGGGAGGGAGAGAGGGAGGGAGGGAGGGAGGGAGGGAGAGAGAGAGGGAGGGAGGGAGGGAGGGAGAGAGGGAGGGAGGGAGAGAGGGAGGGAGGGGAGGGAGGGAGGGAGGGAGGGAGAGAGAGAGGGGGGGAGGGAGGGAGGGAGGGAGGGAGAGAGAGAGGGGGGGAGGGAGGGAGGGAGAGAGGGAGGGAGGGGAGGGAGGGAGGGAGGGGGAGAGAGAGGGAGGGAGGGAGGGGGAGAGAGAGGGAGAGAGAGGGAGGGAGGGAGGGAGGGAGGAGGGAGGGAGGGAGGGAGGGAGAGAGGGAGGGAGGGAGGGGGGAGGGAGCACTTGCGTGCAAGAGAGAAGAGTGTGATGGCAGTATCTACCCATCAGCTAACCACAACCTGTTAACCATCTAAGCGCCAAAGTCACAAAATTGCGACAAGACGTCATACTTAATAAAATAGACTGTAGTTCCTAATATGGTGTAATATCTCATTTGTATTCCCTACCACTAGATGGCAAACATGTAGTACATTGATTCTAGACCAAAATTTTGTCTTGTTCGTATTCGAATTGTTCGAGGAAATAGCAGAGCAAGTGAGCTTTCGTGTCATTGATGCGGAAGCAGTTCAGTTCAGAGCGTGCGTGTAAATTGAGATTTGTGAGAGAAAATCGCCAAATATCTAATAAAAAGTTGTACCGTGAGGATATGTTGCAAATGTTATTTGCCGATTTTGACTCTGAAGGGGAATATTTGCGTTTTGGAAATGACGATCGGCCGTCTAATGATCGGGCTTTTCCCGGTACATCTTTGTTGCTCAATGGTGCCGCCGTGCACGGCGAGAGCTTTCACGAAGCACAAACAAGTGATCATGTCGACCCTTTGCCCAATGGGGATGGGGGTGGCAGGGGTGAATGTGGTCGTAGTGTCCATAGGAGAGCTGTTGCTGATCGCGCATGCTCTAAGGGCCGCCGGCAGAAAAAAAAAAGTACAGGTGCAGTCAGTGTAGGGTAGGTGCGCTGTGCCATGCAATGAGAGGTACCATACTCTCAAGAACTATAAACTGTCACCTAGATACCTGATTGGGCAGATAGCTGGTCAACTGATCAAAAAATAGGCACATGTATTTTACTATGGCACAGTAATATAGTAATAATTTACTACTTTCTCCTGTTTTACTGTTGATTTCCTCTTTTCCTGATCATTTGGAATGAGGATAAAAAGATAAAAAAACAAAAAACAGGCAAATAAGTTCAAACATCCATTCACTATCTATTATTTTCTGAATATTACTGATGAACTGATCAAAAAGTAAGCTACTGTTCATATGCGTTTTACTACAATATAGTATAGTAATAATTTAGTACTTTCTCCTGTTTTATTGTTGGTTTCCTCTTTTCTGATTATTTGGAATGAGGATAAAAAGACAAAAAAAAAAACATGCAAATAAGTTAAAACCAATTCAATATCTACCATTTCCTGAATATTATGAAATTTGAGATGGCTGCCCCTTGATGACATCATAATATGCCAGTCAGATGAGTATATTTACACCCCACACAAACTTTTGGTCATGCCCAATATTTTTCTAATTTACAGTAGATCTCTATCTTTAAAACCTTTCAAGCCACAAGCTTTTGAAATCTTGATGTCAAAACCCAGAATTTTTTTCCAAAAAACCCTGGCGCCTAAAGGGTTAAGAACCATCAGAGAATCATTTCACCTTAATTAAAAGGGGTCGAAGCCTAGAAGCGCATCTAAACAGTTAACAAGCGGTTACTTGCATTGGTTTTGGGTTGGTGCTGAATAAAGTGTCCTGGTGCATGTTCAATGCGTAGATTCTGATGAATTCCTTTAGGAGTGAAAGCTTCGTCATTCCAGCCAATGTTTTGATTGGTCCGAAGTGAATCGACAAAGTGGCTGAACTTAAAACTGCCAGAAGCTAGGACTCCTCCCCGGAAGGGGGGGGGTCACGAGATTTCCGAGGTGAGATGTGTGTTTCCCGGGAATTGAAAAGTAAAGAGAGCGAGGTGGACCTCTGCGTGATCCCTTTAAGGTCCGAGAAGAGTCATGCCTTTCAGGATGGGCTTGTCCAATGAGAGAGGCTGAATTCCCAAGCGGGAGGTTGGAAATACTGGGGGGGTTTATGACCCTTTGTCTGAGAGCATGGTATTTTACCAATGTAATTTGCTTGGATGTGTTGATGAAAGTGAAAGTGAAAAAGTCGTGACGTATTGTCAAGTATGGTGACCCATACTCGAAATTGGTGCTCTGCATTTAACCCATCCAAGTGCACACACACAGCAGTGAGTAGTGAACAAACGCACACACACATCGTGAACACACACCCGGAGCAGTGGGCAGCCATTGCTCCAGCGCCCGGGGAGCAATTGGGGGTTCGGTGCCTTGCTCAAGTTTTGCCTTGATGCAAAACTACAAAAGATTCTTAGAACACCATTATGTTGCATAGGTATCAACATGTAATATACACTCTCGCTTAGATCATCCGAAGACGAATTCATAGATACTAAACAGGGTATAGGTAGGTTACATGAAAGAGTGGTTCTATCATAAGCATGCATAAACAGCATACAATACAAAAGACAATATACAAGAACAGTAACAATACACACAATGACCTGAATGATATTCTGTGTGTCCATTCACAGAAAGGTTTTTCTATGAATGAATTGTAGGAGAGTCCATTTTTATGGGCCTTATGTCTCTCCTAAGGAGAAATGAGAGTTGCTCTGTCCGCATTCTTTTGAGCAATAAATTAGTGTTACCAGATTGGTTGCTATGGAACCAGAATCCTGTTCTCTTTGGAATGCGTTTGAAGTCCGATGGAGAGAACAGAGAGTCGGATCTGTTCAGCATCTTTTTGACAGTGGGGAGACAACCATTGGCAATTTAGCACCCATATAAAGGTAGAATGTGGTGCCAGGTCAAAAGGCTAAAAGGGTCTCTTAAGACAAAGTCCCAACAACCATCGAGGATATGGTACCATCAAGCAGATGGTACAGAATCCCCCCTTTTGGCTGAAGATGTTCACCTGGAGACAACAGTGGATCATGAAGGTCGGATGGCAGGTGGATCATGAATGCCGGATGGCAGGTGGATCCTGATGGTCAGATGGCAGGTGGATCAGAGAGGACGGATGACAGGTGGATCCTGATGGTCAGATGGCAGGTGGATCCGAGAGGACAGATGACCGGTGGATCCTGATGGTCAGATGGCCGGTGGATCAGAAAGGACGGATGACAGGTGGTTTGTATTTTTCCTCAGCCTTTGGATCCTCAGCTTGGGTGTTAACCTTGGTCAGGTTCAGCATTGTCTCCGCCTGGGTCCCTCTTCTCTGGTGGTTCCGTTTGAAGGTCTGAGGAAGTGCAGCCGTGCACCTGTTCATGGACCTTTGCACCACATTGACTCTCAGGACTAGATGAGGGTCTGAGGAGGTATAACCTGTCTCGGTCAGTCGCGTGAGTTTCCACTTCTGGATATCTTGGCCTTCTGTAATGTCCGGTCAAACTGGGTGATGTTTTAGCCAGTTTGTCAAGGTCTTTAAGAGTCGTCTCGTGCAGTTTCGGGGTCTGCATGAATGGGCTTTCTTCTTTTGTTAGAAGGGAAGAGTTCTGTGGTGAAGGCTGGCGATGCTTTGGTTTGCGGCCATTCACTTATTCCATTGTGTAGCAATTCTTGGATAGGGGACTCCGTTCTGCTCAGCAGTGGTGATTCTGATGAGGGTTCCGCTTTTCTTGGCTCTAATTCCTTTTCAGGTGGTCTTCAAGAGCATTTATTTTAGAGTCTTTGTTTTAAGGTCAGTTTTGGTTTTCTCTAGTAGCTGTTCTGCAGACTGTAAATGTCTTCTCATGTCTTTCTGGGAAGCCTTTAGTTCTTGTCGGTCACGTTCAGCAACTGCAAGGGCTTCTTGGAGCTGTTCAACTTTTTCCTTTGTTTCCTGCTTCACTCCGTCTGGTACCTTGAGTTTATCCTAGGTTTTCACTTCAAGCTTGTCTGTGCAGTGTGAGATGTGCAATAGCTCTCTCAGGAACTCAGTAGTCTGATGCCTGAATTCATCCTGGACTTTCACTGTCAGCTTGTCGATGCGGCTTTGGGCATGTGTCAGCTGGGCTGTGAAGGTATAGCTTAGGGAACTGATGGTCTTGTTTAGCTCAACGTGGTGGTGATTCTGGCTTGAGTTGTGTGTATCTGTAATGTCTCTTAGCCAGGTATTCACATCTCCTCCTTGGGCAGTGGGGTTTGCAGTCTGTGACATGCTGGTAGACTGGAAAGTGAGGACTGACACAGATCTGTATGGTGTTATAGGCCCGTACATGGTGAAACAGCTAAATGTCATTACAGTGATTGCAAACCCAAAGTGGAGTGTGTCGTAGTGGGGCTGTGTGGTTCAGGTTTGCTGTTTGGAATTGACAGCAACCTGACATGCTCTGACATATTCCGCCACATCTTGCTGTATGCCAGCCCCGTATGCCACTTGTTTTAGTGTCTCATAAGTGTCTCTGGTACTGTGGTGTCCAGCACATGGTGCGTTGTGGGCATACATTAACATGATGGCTGTCACTTGTACTGTGACGACTGGGAATCCAGCTTGAAGTGTTGCTGTGGGAGAGGTTTGCTGTTAACCCACAAAACACCCGCTCTGGGCACACCGTGCCTCAACATTGCATCCTTAAAAGGCCATTGACCATGTGGCTTTGGGTGCGTTGGTCCTCTGTACGGATGCTTTGGCTGTTGAGGGCCATTACAGGTTGGCGGCACATCTCTGTGATCCCTTTCCGTGTTCCATTGTAACTGGAGAATCGCTGGATGGTTCGTGAAGCGCAGAGTATGGCTCTTTCGTCATCTGAGTAGTTAGTGCTCCGGTGGGAGCAGTGTTCTGCTGAAGTGGCAACCCCCCCTTTAGTTCTGGCCATGTTGTTGGTGTAGACCAGTGTAGGACTAAGGCAGTAGTTGGTGAATCTAGCTGTCAGATGAAACTCCTTGGGATGAGAGTAAATCAGGCATGGTGTAGAATGCAGATGCCATTTGAGTTTGAAGATGTAATGTGGTCTTGAGTGAGTCCACGTAGTTGACATTAGCTCTGCATCATTGCCTCTTGTGAAGAGCAGCTTTGGCACTGGCATTTGTCGGCAGGTGCAGGATGTCTCTTAGAAAAGGGGGTGTGGCTCAGAGTGGGTCCAGGTTCCCTCCATTCCCTTGAAGGTGTGTGGTTGAGGGTTTGGCCACGCTGTCTGTGTGTCACACTGTCGCTGTCTCTTCCCCTTTTGTGTTTGCTGGTACTGCAGTCTCATATTTTCACCAGAGTAAACGTTTGGTATGATTTGGCCGGAAGTTCTTGCACTTTACAGGGCTTCCCCAGGGGGTTGCAAGGTCTGCAAGAACCAAGAAGTAACAGGTTGAGCATTAGTTATTTTACTTCAAGTTAAGACGCAGGTGTCCTTGGCAGTCACCATGGTTGACAACAGGACCTCATAGGGAAATTCGTGCACTTGTTTGTGAAGGCAGGTCGGGTGTGTGCTCGGTGAGTGCTTTGAAGCGTGTGAGGCTTCAGGCCGTGTCCTCATGGCTGGGTGTGAGATTTTCCCGCGACCTGACAGTCTGTCGAGGTGACCTGTCTGGCTGGAGTGGCAGGGGTTCTCACACTTCAGCCCGGAGTTTCGGCTGTCTCAATTTCAGCAGAGGGTCACTGTGATCCAGCAGCTCTTTATCACTGAGAAGGTGGTATGCATGTATGACTGCATGTTCAGTGCACAACTTTGGGCCTTTAGAGTTCAGTTCTGTTTCTGAGCTTCAGCTTGGGGTCTGCCAAAGTGTTGGAAGTGACATAAAAGTTGGGTTTACTCCAGTGTCACCACAGCTCCAAGTCTCGCCTTGTTTTCCAACATGCTGTTTCCTGGTTGCCCCCCTTTTCGATTGGGTTCCTCAGGAGTCCTGGTACTGGGTTTGTGTGGTGACCAGTATGCTGAAAGGTGTTGGATCATCCTGGATGCGCAGCCATCAGCTGAAGCAGCTGGGTAATGCCATTACTTGGCAATGGAATGGCTGGCTCCGTGGTCAGTGGCTGGTTAGCAGAGATCTGGGTGAGCGTTCAGTTGGCGGGCTTTTTGGGCGGTCATCCATTCCAGTTCTCACACTTATAAGGAGTCTGCACTGTCCATTTTGCTTCCTTTGCGGGCCCTCCTCTGAATGAGTTCCTTTAGAATATTCATGATCTCTACTGTCTCAGATGTAGCCACACTGTTCAGCTCTGAGAAGAGCTGGGACGTGTCAACAGGGTTTCTGATGGTGACAGTGCAGATTTGTTGCTCAGTGCTCTGTCTGGTGCTTGAGACGGGCACCATCATGGCTATGCGGTTCCTGCTGGTGGGGAACTTTGTTGACTTTCTGATGAGGCATCTATCACAGCGATGTGCCTTTCAAGATGTAAGAGCAGGAGGAGTCTGGGTCATGGGCTGGTCTGACCTTGAGACTGAGTTCTCACGACCAGCTGAGATGTCAGGCCTGATCTTTGTAACCTGGCAGTGCCCTTCAGATGAGTTGGCTGGCTTGAAAAGTGAACGTTCCCGCACTTGAGCCCAATTCTAGGAATGCTTAAAGTCCTTTGGGGCTCAAAACAATACAGCAGGTCTATGTTGGTGAAAAGAGAGCCTGTGTCCATTTGTGTTGTGTACACGGGGTGTACAGTCTCACGGAGCTGATGGTCAGGTGCAGGGGAGTTGGCCGTGTGTGTATTTTGACCTGTTATGGGTGGTCAGCCGTCTGCTGATGTGCTGTCTGGGTGCCATGACCATCTGGCGTTAGGATGGATGTCTCTGCGGTGAGAGACTGTTGGCCGAAATCTGGGCATTTCTCTGAGTAGGAGGGCATTCTAGTAGGTTGTTGGTTTCTCATACCACTCGTAGTTAAAAGGAGTCTGATAGGCTGATATATCCTGTTTGTCCTGCCGGTGAGGCCGCTCTCAGGATCAGTTCCTTTAATGTCCTCAGGATCTATGTTGCTGGCTCTGTGGATGTTGCTCTCTAGAATCAGTTCTGGTTATTGTGCAGAGATGGGCAGGATTTTAACAGTCTCTATGGAGGCAGCGCTGTGTTCTCTGTAGGCCATATGGGCTGAGTTCCGCCGATGTCAGGCAGTCATTGTGCGGGGGAAGGCTATGGCACTTGGGTGGTGACTCACAATCTGATGCGGATTTTGGGAGGAGGGAAGGTTCTGGAATTGAAGCTTTCCTCCCTTGTGGCCTGTTCTGTTGTCTGTCGTAGATTCAGAGCTGGCTGTAGCAGGCTTCTTGTAGTTTTGTAATCCGCTTTGACAGGTTCAGACTGCTGGTACAGGATGTTGCGTTTCAAGGCTGGAGGTGATCTTGAGATAGTCTGTCTCATGTGGTCATATTGGGCAGAGTTCAAGCATAAAAGTTAATGTTTGCAGGCAGGCAAGTGTGGTGGTCTTCTGCAGTATTTACGTTGACAGTTGTATTGTCTCTGGCCAGCTTGTTGGGGTCTGTGGTGCCACACGGTGTGTGCGCCTGCAGTGATCCTCTGGAAGTGTCCCTGCCCCACCCCCCTGTGGTTGCTGGCTGGTGAAGTGTGAACAGTGGGCTCTAAATTTCAGATTTAATTCAATTCAACTTAGCTGAATTGGTACATTCAAGCTAAACAAGGGTAAATAAATGGAATAAAATTAAAGAGAGGTAGAGTCAAAATAAAAATAGTACAAATAAAACCAAAGTATTTGAGGACAGGCCAACCTAACTGAGCCTAAACAGAAGGTGATAGCACAAACAGGAAGTGAAACCGAGAGTGAGGGAGAGAGAGAGGGAGGAGTGGTTCAAACGTCACACTTTACACTCACACGTAATTTAAGTGTTAGTCGGATGCTAACAGCTAACAGTTGAGGTAAAGGGTTTAGCTTAAATGCCTGTGCGGCTGGTAAGAGAGTTGGCTTTGGCTGAACTCAGTTGTTTGTTTACACAAGTGTCTGTGACGTGGGGGCTGTTATCAGATTGAACCGGAAGAGGCTGCTCTAAACTTCTGGGGTCAGATGTTGCTAAGAGACCGATGCAAATTTACAACCGTGCAAGTGGAGCAGAACTTGCGCTGCTGTAGACATGCATGGGAACTCACGTACAGTCAGTTATGACGTATCGCATACAACTTCATTCACAAATCAAAACAGCACATTCACTTCACAGACACTGGCAAATTACTTGTTAGCCAGGCTAGAATTACACCATTAATTCGCTATTCAATTGCATCACTTCAATGACTACAAATGATACGTGACGGTTACAAGAAGACCTAAACTCAGGGAGACGAGGAACATCGCTCAAATCACCATTTAAACTAAATATCCTGTAACGAGATTTCTTCGTCGCCCAGATTTAATATCACTGTAAGTGGGATTTCTTGGCCACGCAGATTAATTTGTGCCGCTAATCTGAGATTTCTTTGTCAGAGAAGACTTACACATTTAAAGCTGAAATGGGGATTTCTTCGCCCAATATCAAATAGATTTAATCTAAAACTCTATGTGCTGCCGATCTGAGGTTTACTAGTCAGATATGGGGCTTATGCTGTTCAAAACTGAAAGTGGGGATTCTTCACCCAAGATCAGATAACTTTAATATAAAACTATTTATACGCGCTGCCGATCTGGGGTTTCTTCGCCAGATATATGGAATGCTGTTGTTGCAACAATTACTACTCGATCGAGATTTTTTTTAAGACTCCCAGTTATCATTAATCCGACACTGACCTGCAGTATTCTAAGATTAATTTTGCTCTGTGATCGGGCGAGGGGGCACGCATTAGCTATGCTAATGGTTAAGCCCACGGGAGTAATAGTCTAGTTGTATGGCATTGGAATGCAATGCATCAATCTAGCTATACATAATATAAGGCCTTAATTTTAAGATGAGGGAGGAAAATCGCTCGCTATATCTTTGCGCTAAAAGAGGGTTTCTTCGCTCAATTTAGGGCGGTTAAAATAGCATTAAGACACACTATCTAATCATCAAAATTAAAACAAAAAAAACTTTTGAAATGTTTTACTTTACATTTAATGAATCTAAAATCTATATGAAAGTTTCACTTTTTGAAATGTTACAAAAAAATGGTATTTCACAATATTCTAATTTTTTGAGATGCACCTGTGTATGTATGTATGTATATATATATATATATATATATATATATATATATATATATATATATGAATAGAGAATATACGTACATATATATTTTAAGATAATGAAAACCAAAAATTTATATATATATATATATATATATATATATATATATGGTCTATTACAATTAAATAAGCGGATTTTCCCACCTAAATTCTCATAACAACAACAACTTTGTATGTAAATGAGTATTTATTTATTAGCATATCTGTTGCTGATTTTAATGGAAAAAAAGTTTTTATCTGAAATTGCCTTTCACCGTATGTAGACCGGACACGAATGGCACGGCACGACGCGACAAAATACTGTGCAAAGACTAACATATTTCAAACTTTGCGAAGAAAACTAACTTTGCGTGAATATTATAATATTATAATAACATACCACGTAAACTCAAATTAGCTTTTTGACATGAGCGATAGTGTAACTGTTGTGTCCAGAGCGATCCAATTGGTCGAAACTATAGACTGTTCTCCCTTCCGATTGCCCCCGGAGTCTAAACTGTAGACAGTTCGGCCTTCCAATTGGCCTAGAGTCTACGGCAACTGTAGACACTGTAGACTCTTGACCAATCGGAAGGGAGAACCGTCTACAGTCTACAGCGGCCACGAATTCCCCAAATGTGGGAAAATCGACTGCATAATTTCTGGTAGTGGGGGACTGCGTTCGCGCTCTCCCCTGATTTTCTGGTTAAAAATAGAACTGTAACATATAAGGAGTTATTACTAGTTTATAAGGAGTTTATCATTTATGTGAACAAGTTGTGGATCAGTATGTTTGATTGTGATAATACAGTGGATTGTTTAAATGAACTTAAGATAATGAAAACCAAAAATTCAAAGGAGTATGGACTGAAAAATAAATAGGCCTATGCCTTTGTTTCCCGTATGAGTGTTAAACAACAAATGACATTTGTTATGAGGTTGTAGCAATTGTGAAAATGATGAAGATATTGTGAAAGGTATGGTGGGCTTTGGAAGATCTTTTAAATGTTCGTCCTTAGTTTTCATAATTACAAACTATTTGCCCTGAAATAACGAAATGCTTATTCAATGTTTGAAAGTATAATTTTAAAAACTTGCTTCATTTGTTCATGATAGCTGTAAATATTGTTTCTTAAGGTTCTTACTTTGATCATATATGGTCATATTTTTAAAATGCAGTGTGCCCCCAATTCTTCTGTCTTTATCTCCACTCATTGTTCTTTAGTGTCTGTAGTGAGTGTGATTGTAGGACTGTTGAGTTGTTGTGCTTTGACTCCTCCCCTCCTCATACTGACTCCTCCCCTCATCCCACCCTTTACCCTCCCATTTTATTACAGCTTTGTACGCCCATTTCTTGAATCTTTTTCAAATAATCCTGTATAATATTCCTGTTAAATTCTGATAATATGATGTTTGTGATGGAGTGCAGAAAATGAGCAGAGCAATGAGCAGAAAAATTTGAGCTTGGAGCATCTCTTGTCTGATTGGTAGTTCAGTTGATCTTCTATGTGATTGGTGGAGAGACCTACAGCCACTGTGGCCAGTCAGAAGCAAGTGGTACTAACTGCAGAGTTAAATGATTTCCAGCTCCACCTCTCTGGGCGTCTAATGGGGGGGTGGAAGGATAGAGTTGTGGGTGGGGTTAGGGTGTGGGTGGATATTCTACCTCCACCCATTAGGCACAAATTACATTCGCTTTTCCTCGCTGGACGTCTAGCGAGGGGGAGCTACACCTAAACTCCACCCATTTGCTCTGCAGTGAGCAGCCTTTCATCAGAAGGTCCAACTGTCTGAATGTAGTTGTCAATGATCTGTAGATTTTGTACTATTGTAAAAACTTAAGGACCAATAGTTCAACAAGATCTAGAGTTTAGAGTAGATTGAGAGTTTAGATTGTGATGCTGAATCATATGGAGTGAAGTAACGTCTCATCGTCACTGAAAATAATGTTCCCTTAAGTGCTCCCCCTTCAGGGTCAGTGTAGAACTCATACTTACCTGGCAGGGGAGATACCATGATCAAGAAGGGGGTTCACCCAGGGCGAGGCTCAGCCATTGCACTCCGGTTGTGCTGACCCCTGCGAATTCCCCAAATGTGGGAATCTCGACTGCATAATTTCTGGTAGTGGGGGACTGCGTTCGCGCTCTCCCCTGTTTTTCTAGTTAAAAATAGAACTGTAATGTACACAGATTGTAAGGAATTAGTACTAATTTAAAAAGAGTTTATCACATGTGTGAACAAGTTGTGGATGTATAATCAGTGTGTTTGATTGTGATAATACATATAATATCTGCCCTGAAATAACGAAATGCTGATTTCAGTGGCGGCTCGTGGGTTTTAAAATAGAGGAGTCACACTAATTATTTTGGTCTGGGATCCCTGCCGATTATTATTATTATTATTATTATTTGCTTAACCATTTTAAAATGGCTTTTTGGTTGCTTTTAGTCAGAAAACGTAAAGAAAACGACACACATACAGCAAGATAATATAATTTCACTTACCTGGCCTATCACTTGAAGCAAACATCCATCCCTTCTTAAAAGTCTGTGTTAAAAGAGAGCTGCCTATTGTGACATTTAATTAAGCCGCGACTGCTGTATCCTATCGTGTTCTCCCTTTAGTTTTAATTTGTATATATACTGTTTGAATGACAGCTTGGTAAATCTGTTGTCGATCAAATATTCAATATCGCTACTCATCATAAATACTTGGTACATTATCAGCGCAGCGGGAGACGTTCAAACTAATATCACGTAATTTACGTCTCTATGCGATTGGTTGATAGCCTCCCTTGCAAGGTTTCTTTTCTCGATTTTATTAACATTAAATCATCCTCCTCCCATTTTCACCTCAAAATTTTGGCGAAGCTGTGCCTCCCCCGACGAGCTGCCACTGGCTGATTTAATATTTGAAAGTATAATTTTAAAAACTTGCTTCATTTGTTCATGATAGCTGTAAATATTGTTTCTTAAGGTTTTTACTTTGATCATATATGGTCATATTTTTAAAATGCAGTGTGCCCCCAATTGGAAAAGGGTCTGTCTGCGGACTGCAAGAGAGGGGCGTAACTTGAAGAAGGGGGCGTAACTTGAAGAAGGGGGCGTAACTTGAAGTTGTCCAAATCACACAGAACCACGCGAGATGTCAAAACGAGATGATGTCGGGCTGCGTCCGAAACCGCATACTCTCTTCAGTAAGTACTTACTTAACGAGCGCTAAAAGAGTACATACTCTACAGCCTGAATGCGTTAAGTATGAATGCGATTCGGATATCATCCACTATATTGATGTTATCATGTGACCTAAGACGTTATAACAAGCGCAACAACTTAAAAGATATGAGTGACAGGTTTAATTCATCCATCTGTAAGTATCTTGATACTGATGAAATTTGCTCATTTTGTGGTCTTGTTGAAGAAACAGCTGCCCTTTTATTTTGTGATTGTAGTAGCCAATACATTTTGGGTTGATTTAAGTTCTTGTATTTTTAACTCCACTAATGTGATCCAGTTTTATCCTTAAAGCATTTTTAATTATTTTTTTTTTATTACGAAAACCCAAAATTGTTATCTCTTAACTATTTTGTTAATTATTTTATTTTATCATCCACAAGCAAAAGGCTTAAATCTCATGTTTTCTTCTTTTTCTTGTTGAATTTAACTTTCTTGTTTCATCCCTCAGGCTTCTAAAAAGAAAAAAAACATCATGATGAATTATTCAAAGATATTTAACTTTTTTTCTGTGTATATTATGTCATACTATGATGAACACATGACATTTTTGTTTACTGTTTTATCACATTATGATTGTTCATTGTTAGATACAATTAGATACATTGTTAGATCTTTCCCTGATCTTTTATGCAATAAGTTCGGCAATAACAATAATAAAAAAGAGGGACAGGTGCACTCATAGCATCAGAACACCTCATAGCATCACTAACTCAACAATCTAGTACGGTTTTCCTCAGCGTTTGCAATATCTGCACAAAGGATATGTCGCGCAGCTGCTCAAAGATCTCTCCTTTGGAGAAGACTGTTGATTTTATCCTCTAAAAATGTAAGTATTACTACTTAAAAAGTAAGATTACCCCAGAATGAATTGCATCGTTTGCCCACCCCGACACTTACACGCAATAATAGTGCTAACCAATAACTATATTACTTTTCTTTTTTATTTTTACTTAAAATGAAATTTTAGTAAAACAAGCAAAATGTAATTTTTGTCATGACATAGCTATACATGAATATACACTAGTTGAACAAATGCAGTCGATGTGAATACATCAATTTTCAGTCAAGCAATTAATACATGAATTAATAAAATATATTTTATTTACTGACAACAACAAGAAACATGAATAAATGAGTAAAAGAATGAATAAAAGTAAGCATCTCAATAAATACATACATATACAAGTCAGCAACAGATGAAACAAAGCTTCATTCAAACTTATTGTTCTAACAATCATGTATTTACAGATGATGAACCCCACATCTAACTGCCATCTCAACACAGATGTGTCAATTCTGCAGCTGCGCTGTGCTTCACAATCTTGCTCTTCTCAATGGGGACATCGTTGACCCAGAGGATGAGGAAGACCATGATGATGCCCCCTGAACCACACAGTCTTGAACAACAGTAGGAGAACATGTCCAGGACAATCTGGCTGCCACTGTGTCTGCTCCAAACAATCGTTTACAGTTAGAGTTAAACATTTACAATTCATGTTGTCAGCTTTCCATTTCTTGCCAAATTTCATTTCATGTTTACAATTACATGCATTTTATTTATTTATTTATTTTTTTGTAGCTTTATTACTTTTGCAGTTGGCTAAAGCACTGAACTGGTGAGCAGAAGGTTGCTGGTTCGTCACCACCGGTGTGTCCTTCAGCAAGGCTCTTTTCTCCAGGTTGATCCAGGGGATTGTAGGTCCCTGTAATAAGAGCACTGTAAATCACTTTGGATAAAAGCAACATGACATTTTTTGATGATGCTTTTGAAGCTTCTGAAAGTCAGCCTTCATTGTATGAACAGAGACCAGCAGAACACATTTGACCAACATCACATCCTCCATGTCTTTTGGTCTTTCTCTAGATGTTCTCGCTAGCTCTGAGCTCACTGATGATGAAGAGACCACAGCAACATCTGGTCCAGATGAGGCAGTAAGGTCAGGTGGAGTGATGGAGCGTCTCATTCATGACACTGGATCATTTCCAGGATGCTGCTGTGGACTCTCCATCCTCACTGCTCACCAGTCTGCAGACATTTCAGATCATACAAAAACGCCCAAACATAATACAAAAGCAGTCATTTTAACAGCACGATGTCTGATCTCTGTATTAGAAGTAACAAAATGATCTTACTTTATCCTTTTGTTTCAGGTTTTCCCTTTTTTTCACAAATGTCGCTGTCACCTTGCCTTGCAGGTCCTGCTCCACCACAGAAGATCTGCATCAAATGCACAGGAATCAAGAATCAGAAAAGTGCTGTAATAGTTGTTTGAAATTACAATAATTAAAATAAACTACAACTTAAGATTTAAAAGATGTTTTATTTATTTCTGTAGTGTACTCACTCAAAGCCTTTGATGGCAGCATTCCTTCATCAGTCACTCTTCACCGGATAAACACACGTGTGTCTCATCTGTCCCTGTAACATCCAGACAAGATTCAGTCACCTCTGTGATTTATCTGCTTAATACTGCATTTACATGTTGAGGTAGTTGCTGATGTAACCAACACAAATGTTCCTAAATTATCAATATTACTAATGGATAAATAAAATAGATAACTTATGTTTAGTTACTTTATGTAGATTTGTTTGTTTACATGACTTACATTCATCTAAAGCAGTGTTGACAACAGTGAATTCTACATAACAGCACACATAACTCACTCAGATGCCTGTTTCATGTCTATTAGATGTGCTCATCTGCAATACTTATCAAAGATTGTCCTGTCAGATGTTAAATAGACATTTAGGATTTTTAAGATATATTTAAGATATTCTTTAAGATATATATGGTTTATGTAAATCCACTTTTGAGACGTATGTGTACTTAATGGAGCTCCCCTGTTATGCATTATAAACGTGTTTTTACAGCAAAATCACAAATATGCTATATTACGTAGGTCACAGACAGGGTTTAGATTAAGCCAGGATTAAGCCATAGTTCAATTAGGACATTTAAGTGAAAAAAAGTGAAAGTCGTGACGTATTGTCAAGTACGGTGACCCATACTCGAAATTGGTGCTCTGCATTTAACCCATCCAAGTGCACACACACAGCAGTGAATAGTGAACAAACACGCGCACACACACACCGTGAACACACACCCGGAGCAGTGGGCAGCCATTGCTCCAGCGCCCGGGGAGCAATTGGGGGTTCGGTGCCTTGCTCAAGGGCACCTCAGTCATGGTATCGAAGGCAGAGAGAGTGCTGTTCATTCACAATCCCCACCTTCAATTCCTGCCGGTGTGAGAATCGAACCGGCAACCTTCAGGTTACAAGCCCAGCTCTCTAACCATTAGGCCACGACTTCCCCATTTAAGTAGCTTTTATAAATATGCCTTGGATAAAAACACTACTGATGTGCATCTTGAGACAAAACAATTATTTTAAGATCAGTCAGTTCAAGTTGCTTTCAGTTAAAACAGCCCAGACATGCATTTTAGTCTGGGACTACTCTTGACTAGCCTTGTCTGTGCAACCAGGGGATAGCGTCTCTACACCTTTTACTTATATATTGCTTACTTTACACCGTAGTTATAAAAGATTATTAACTCCATAAACAATACCACTGTATGAAAATGACTTACACACTTCAATTTAAACGGTTATTTCGGGGAAAAAATATATATATATATTCTCACCGTTGTCTCTATACAAGCAGCCATCTTGCCAACAACATTTCGTTTTGACATCTCGCGTGGTTCTGTGTGATTTGGACAACTTCAAGTCACGCCCCTTCTTCAAGTTACAACCCCTTTCCAGTTACGCCCCTCTCTTGCAGTCCGCAGACAGACGCTATTGGCCAGTTCTTCTGTCTTTATCTCCACTCATTGTTCTTTAGTGTCTGTAGTGAGTGTGATTGTAGGACTGCTGAGTTGTGTTGTTATGCTTTGACTCCTCCCCTCCTCATACTGACTCCTCCCCTCATCCCACCCTTTATCATCCCATTTTATCACAGCTTTCTTGAACCTTTTTCAAATCTAAGGTGTGAACGACTGGTACTCAAGTTAGGTGGGTTTCATGAGCCTTTAAGGCTTACCTTACCTGAGCTATGTTAACAATTGCATTCTGCACAAGAACTATTAGAGTTAAAAAATTAACTGAATAAAAGCTTACCATCATCAGGTTTGCTGTGTCAAAGAATGTGGTTCCTGCTGTTGACCATTTGTGGGTATCGCTTCTCGGCCTTTTGGCTAAGATCAAGTGTAGTATCTGTTCTTATCAGTTTAATATCTGATACGTGCCCTACCCGGGCACCATATATTAAATTGATTTTTGGAGCAGGGAGATGGAATAGGGGCTTGCTCCGTCCACTCCACGCATCGACCCGGTATTGCAGTACTTCCGGGAACGGTGCACCCCCCTTAAGTGGTTAATGAAAAGTTTATTTTTTCGTGTGTAATAGTGGAAGATGTTAAAAGAAATAGCTTATATTTTTATTTTTGGTTGAGTTTAAAATTGTTGTTCGTGATTAGTATGTACGATTATGTTTGGGATAGATTGCTATAGTCTAACCTTTGCAAAGTGTGAAGTAGTGATGCTGCCTTTAATTATTGCATGTTTGTTTGTTTTAATCCGCATGCAAGAGAATGGGGATTATTCAACCATAAATTTTTGTGTGCGCGCGAAAGCAATGGGTAAAAGTTTGTCAGATTAATCTAGTTTGCCCCTACTGGTAGGTGCTGTAACTACTCCATTTTGCGATCAATTTTTTTTTCCCCTATAAAATAATAATTAATTATTAAAATACTACATGTATTCTGACAAAATAAAGGATAATAAAACAATAAAATTACAGTGGACTTTGTGTTCATGTGCAGGGTTTTTAGAATTTGAATTAGAATGCTTTATTGTCATTGTATACAAAATATAACGAAATTCCAGAGCTTCTGCATAAGGTGCTTGGTACACAATAAACAGAAAGAGACTAAAAAGAAATATACATAATATAGAGAGATGTACAATTTAAAATATTTAAACCAAGACAAAAGAATAAAGATAATAGAAAAAAATGCTTATATATAAAAATAAATAAATAGGAAGTAATAGCTTGTTAAAATTATTATTGCACTGATATGAGGTAGACTTCTGCGAACAGGGATGTGCCATACGGAAGTGCAATTGATCTGCAACGCAATTGGACTGTCACCTGCAAAAAATTTATCCGTAACGCGATTGGACGGTCATTTGCAAGTTATTGATGTATCTGTTTTGCTTTGGTTTTAGGTGTCCATGGAAACTCGGCATGTGTTTTGCGGATGTTGTGTAAACCTCCTCCTTGTCCCCGTGCTCTTAGTATTTTATATATAATATTGTTTAAATGTAATAAATGTATGCACGGACTGTATTTTGCCACAGGTAGTTGTGCAGCATATGTACATTAATAAAGTAGCCATCTGTTTATTTTACCTGTGTGTAGCATATGTACAGTATGTAGGTTGTAATCTTTTTAATGTTTTAAAATGCATCCTAAATTCTGAACCTATTTAGTTACATGAAAAATAATATTGCAGTTACATAAAGTAATGTTTTTATACATATATAAGCAATGTGCATTAAATGTATAATTAGTGGTATGCAATAAAATATGAAATTAACTAAAAAATATACATATTAAAAATGTATAAATGTTGGCCTTTATTAAAAAAACGATATTAAACTCTACTGTTACATGAAAAATATTACTTGTATGAAATATTAGAACTGTGTGTAGCATATGTACAGTATGTAGAATGTAATCCTTTTTATGTTTTAAAATCCATCCTGTTTATACATTAATAAAATAGCCATTTATTTTACTATTGTTGTAGAATGCTTTATTAATAAATTCTGAATCTATTTACAGTTACATGAAATATAATATTGCCGTTACATAATGTTTTTATACATATATAAACAATGTGCATGAAATGTATAATTAGTGGTATGCAATAAAATATATGAAATAAACTAAAAAATATACATATTAAAAATGTGTAAATGTTGGCCTTTATTTAAAAAAAAATGATATTAAACTCTACTGTTACATGAAAAATATTACTTGTATGAAATATTAGAACTAGTCAATGTAAACTGTTCAGTTACATGAAAAAAATATTAAAGTTAGTAAATAAAATAAATAAAGCAAATAAAATAGAATAGTGTTTAAATGAAATATAAAATAAATAGCAAAACGAACAATACTAGCTATAACAGTGACAACTAATAAAATATTAGAGGTAGATGAAAAATAAAATATTACTTGCATCAAGTAAAAACATCTAAAATTGTAAATACCAAATATTGACTACATTTACATGACACATTATTTGACACATTATTAAACTATATACAAAAAATTACACAATATTCAATATAAACTGTAGTTACATAGAAAAAAATTTAAAGTTAGTAAATAAAATAAAGCAAATAAAATAGTGTTTAAATGAAATATAATTGTAAACAATACTAAACATTGACTACATTTACAATACACATTAAACTATATACAAAAAAAATTATACACAATTTTCAATATAAACTGTAGTTACATAAAATGTAACTTAAAACAAAAATGCAAAACAAAGTTCACTGGAGTGCACTGACGATTGTGGTGAAATGTTCGTAACTGCTGACGTAGACATCATTTTCATGGGACAGAAAGTCTTCTTTTTGTGTCGCTGAGTTGGTTGCTTGCACAGTCTACAGATCGGCAAGTTGTGTACACTTGATACCTTGGCTCCAACTGGAGTAAGATTTTAATCTGTTTGTAGTCGGGTTGAGAGAGAACCGACAGTTGACACGGTGCCGAAGGTAAGTTTTTTTTAAGAGATCGACGTCGTCTTTAACACGGCGGCAGATGGCATTCTTGTTGATTGTAGACTGATAAGCTTCTCCTGACGATGGATGAAATCACGCACCATCTTGATGTTGATTTTTGGTAGAGGAATACCCACTTTACTGAGAACTGGATCCTCCACAAATACGCAGTGCTGAATTTGTTCGTAAGCCTTCAGGATGGCGGTTTTGTCTGGGCTTTGGGTTTTGGAACTTGGAGGTAACCCCAACCAGAGTAGTTTCACCAGCGTGTACATGAGTCTGCTGTGCTGAGCACTGATGTCTTGTTGAGCTGGGGCATAGCGTTTGGCCATCTTGACTTTCTGAATCGCCGCAGCATCGATGAGATCATCCCTCTTTGTATAGCAGTACAGCGTGTTACCCCAGTGTGTTCTGTAAAGCTGATGAAACTTCTGCGTTAGTTTGTCATGTTCCTCTACGGCTTACCACGCTTCAGTCAGCTCGTTCCTCTCTTTCGTCGTCAGGCTCAGCCTATTTACAGCGAGGCCAAAGTCTACCAGCAGTGCACAGAACTTTTTCAGCTTCTGGAATTCAGGAAGTGGGCTAAGGCTACACGTGTCCTCCTCTTGAAATGTACAACAATCACATCTCAAGTTAAAATGTTTGTGCAATTGAAGTTTAAAATCAGTCAACACTCACAAAAAAATAAACAATACATGCTAACGATGCATACAGGTGAGCAGAAAATTACTCACAAAGGCCAGAGGATGAGCAGTGGTGGTTTCATCGGTGGTAAGGGTTATGTGAGCCGGGTCAGCAGCCATCCTGTCGTGATCTGTCTCTAGGTCACTCTGATACGCCTCATCCTCCTCATCGAGGCTGACCTTGAAATGACAGAGAAGGGCATTAAAATAGCGACAAAGACAAACAAAGGAAAGATAACTTTGATGAGATGATTTTTTATTTTTTTTTTTGCAACCCAAAGCAGTGTTTTATCGGCAGGATATCAAGGAAGCATGCTGCAAAAAGCATGATGGATGGCACAGCAGGGTGAGTAGGTCAGGTGAGTATGATAGAATTCGGCAGGAACGGACAGAGAACTGCTGATATGAAAGGCAGAGCTGATGATCAGACCGTCAGCAGGTACTGATTAGTCTAGCTGCAATGGCTATCTGAGGGTGGCGAGTAAAGAAAGGTGTAGCAAATTAATCAATGTGAGATGACATAATTAATCATAACGGGTTGTTATTAATTATATTCATCTTCAGGAATTAACTGTAGCATTAATAGTACTTGTTCGTCCGCAGTACGGACAGTTTTAATCGTCTATTGACTCTAAGGAAAATTATTTCTCTGGCCACGAAAAATACTTTCCTTACTGATACATTGCTCACAGAGCATGTAACAAAATCGAATGTTAAAGTGACCTCGTGAGCAGCAGACACAGACAACCAAGCGTGAATACATATGCATGTTTATTAAACTATACTACAGCGGAACATGCAACATCTAACTAGACACAAACTTACACACATTAAACATAGATGCCAACGCAAGGAAAGCATGGAGAGAGAGAGAGAGAGGGAGCGCTTGCGCGCAAGAGAGGAGTGAAAGCTTCGTCATTCCAGCCATGGGTTGATTGGTCCCAAGTGAATCGACAAAGTTGCTGAACTTAAAACTGCCAGAAGCTAGGACTCCCCCCCAGAGGGGGGAGTCACGAAATTTCTGAGGTGAGATGTGTCTCCCAAGAATCGAAAAGTAAAGAGAGCGATCCCTTAAAGGGATCACCTGTTCAGGATGGGCTTGTCCAATGAGAAAGGCTGAATTCCCCAGCGGGAGGTTGTATATACTGGGGGGTTTATGACCCTTTGTCTGAGAGCATAGTATTTTGCCAATGTAATTCGCTTGGATGTGTTGATGCAAAACTACAAAAGATTCTTAGAACACTATTATGTTGCATAGGTATCAACATGTAATATACACTCTCGCTTAGATCATCCGAAGACGAATTCATAGATACTAAACAGGGTATAGGTAGGTTACATGAAAGTGTGGTTCTATCATAAGCATGCATAAACAAAAGACAGTATACAAGAACAGTAACAATATACACAATGGCCTGAAGGATATGTGTGTTCATTCACAGAAAGGTTTTTCTATGAATGAATTGGAGGAGAGTCCATTTTTATGGGCCTTATGTCTCTCCTAAGGAGAAATGAGAGTTGCTCTGTCTGCATTCTTTTGAGCAATAAATTAGTGTTACCAGATTGGTTGCCATGGAACCAGAGTCCTGTTCTCTTTGGAATGTGTTTGAAGTCCGATGGAGAGAACAGAGAGTCAATATGTTCAGCATCTTTTTGACAGTGGGGAGACAACCATTGGCAATTTAGCACCCATATAAAGGTAGAATGTGGGGCCAGGTCTGTGAATTATATGCAAATGTCAAAAGGCTAAAAGGGTCTCTTAAGACAAAGTCCCAACGACCATCAAGGATCATAAGCAGATGTTACAAAGGTAAAGCTCTAATAACTGGGAAGTTCCCAAAGTCACTTGAAGAATCCTTTTTTACAGGAACAAGGAGCTGTCTGAGAATGAGTTTGTTCGACCAGACAATACTGGTAACCAGGAGTAAGTGGCATCACAGCACGGATACGTATTCTATGTTTATTTACACTTTGATTTGAACAAAAACAGAATATCTGTGCATTGCGGATGACACAGAACAGCGTACACAGTTTGCGTCCAGCGGATACTCTCCAAAATGGCGCTACGGTGACGCAGAGGAGACGAATTGTTGAATAAAGTCATTATTTTTATTGTCTTTGCATACAAAAAGTATTCTCATCGCTTCATAAAATTCATATTGAACCATTGATGACAGATGGACTATTCTTAAGATGTCTTTCATATTTTTCTGGGCCTTGACAGTGTTATTTACTTGGCAGTCAATGGGACAGTCACAAGCCTCCTGGTTTTCATCCAAAATATCTTAAATTGTGTTCCGAAGATGAACGAAGCATTTACAGGTTTGGAATGACATGTGGGTAAGAATTTACATTTTGGGGTGGAGTAACCCTTTAAAGCTACTTTCAGGTTGGTCCAGCAATATGTACGTGTACTGGACATAACACGGCAACCATCACATTTGGTGGGTTTTGTTAGATAAGTGCATTATCCTATCTGTGTCTGCATTGATCGGAAGTAGTTTTGACCAGACTAAACATGTTTAATGGGTGTTCAATGGGTCATGGAATGTCTGAGCAGTTTAGTATGGTTTTCCAACAAATAACAACAAACAAAACACACAAAAAAACTTTTTTGCCTACTCTTCATCACGTTCTACAGCAGGCTACAATGACTGTTAACTTTGTGAAAGCCTGGATAGAAACGAAAGACCATGTGTGTGCTATGTGCTAAGCATGCTAATTTAAACGTTGTGATGAAAATGGCAGATTTCTGGTTGAATCAAACCTGGATGGGAAACTTTAGTTTTACAATGTGTTACTGAAATTGTGGGAGAATTATTTGGAGAGCAGAAGTCTAAACAAGTAGCTAAAATGTAATAAAACTTTAAAACTGGTTCAAAAAATACAACAAATTGACAGATGTTTGGGGACAACATGTAATATATCCCCAAATCCCCAAACATCTGTCAATATCAAACAAATAACTTCAAACATATATTAATTTCATTTTATTTAATTACTGATTGTTAACTACTGTCACAGCACGGTAAGGGAACACACCGTGTAAACAGGGATCTGGGTCCAAACGCAGATCTTTATTAACTTAAGAGCAGACAAAGTAGAACCCAAAACAGAAACAAACACAGATATCAGAATCTGAAAACAGGCTCAAAACGGAAACAGGGATATGACACAAATATGGCAACCTAGTGCTTGCATCAGTCCACATATAAACAACTAATAATCCAGCCCAGAGAGGCGTGGGGAAGGAGTATACATAGCCATCAGGATGGGCAACAGCTGTGTGTGTGTGAGTGGGTGCGCAGGTGTGTGGAGTTGAGTTAAAGGAGTCCTGGAGGATGGGCGATGGCGACCTCTGGTGGTGAGAGGGAGAAACACAGGGTCCGGACCCCTGACAACTACATTGGCACACTCAACAGAGATGGCCCAGTCTGAAGTAGTTATTTGTGTAAATGCAATGCAAAACATTGGCATTTTTCCCCATCTCATCTTTTTTTCCCATCACAGCCCCTCTAAGGGCTCCGTAGAGCACTAGTAATCCAGATTTGTAAATCTGAAAAAGTGTGTGTCTGGATCAGAGTGATCCAATCCAATTTTGCTTTGAAAACCTGCACAAAAGTAAGACGGGTTACTTGATACTTGATAGCGAAACATGGGATTTCCAAATCCAGGTCATTCTGATCCAGATTAAAATTTTGAACAATTGGCCCCAGGTGTTGTTTCTGTTATTACCGTAATAGTCATCACTTTTTATTAATGATTAAAATTTCCCATGATGCAAATGTGGACAATAATCCTGTGTTTACATTTTTTTTTGCATTTGTAAGACTGTATTAAATTTACCTTCTTGGTGGAGTCATACTTGAGGACTTTGCTAGAAATGGACATAATCTGTGTGCAGTAGTCCTGGATGTTATCTGCTTCTGCAATGAGAAAGGCCTTCCTCAGCAGCTTTGGACATGGCAGCTCTCTCCTTGCTGGTGGTCGCTGGAATTGTTGGCACAAATTCCTTGAAAGCAGAGAAAACAGACACACAGACGCAGACTTCATTATTGGTGGTGAAAGACAAAAAAGGGGGAGATTTGTTCCTATTACAGTGAGGGCTCCTGCTGTGCTTAAGTCAGATGGAAGTCTTTGCCTAAACACTTGAGAAAACAATTAACTCTGACTTACGAGAGATCTTCCCAGGTTTTTTGTACTGGCTGAGGAGGGTGGTGTATAAATGCTTTCTTTGCAAGTATTCCTCGCAGTGGCTCTCCAGGACCTCCCTCCGCACCTTGGCCATGGTATTGCCCTCGGTGCGATCCCTCATCAGGCGGATCACCTGCTTGTCCACACCTAAAATTAAAGCACAATCATTGGATGCCTGTGAATCTTAGAATTTTTATTTTTATTTTTTTCAGGATCTATCTGAAATCAAATCATTGTGAAATTATGCAGAGACTCACCGTAACGTCAAAACAGCAGGGAACATAGCTCTGTGAGCTGGACTGAGCTGGTTAAGGATGCACGGATCTCATGACAGGAACCGACCAATGGCGTGTTCCTCCGACTCCTTTGCAAGCGTTGCATGCCAGGACTTCTGTCAGCATGGAGTACCAGCCAGACATGTGGCAGATCTGCCTGACAGTTTTCGAATACCCACAACGGTAGAGAAAGGCCTTCTGACTGGAACGTGCTGGGCAGTCAGACCTTGGGCACCAAAGACTGTAACGCCACACTCAGACTGGTCTGAGCTATGAAAAAATGGATCTATGAAAAAAGGAGTCTGCTGAGGGGACTTTCCCTTCCACCACTCCAGGAAATTCAGGAGGGTGAAACCACATCCTGTCGTCCTTCAGGACTTTCCTCCACCTCGTGCTGCCGTGCTTGATTTGTAAGACATTGCCCTCTGAAAAAGTCCCCTTTCAGCATCCTCTTTTAACCACGTTATGTCTGCGCTGGGGAGCCCATTAGAACCAGACTCCCACATTTTGTGCCAACCCTCAAGTGTCACCTGGTAGTTAGTATAACAGAGACAAAACCTTATGTAACAACCACCTAAACAGTTTCCTTATTTAGCATTACTTATACATACTTAGACAGTTACCTCAGGATGTGCTGTGTCTGCTGCTGACGTCGCAGTTCCCAGGCATGGCTGAGGTGCTGCAGCAATCACATCAGATGTCCTCCCAGGTTCGACATCAGGGGCTGATGCAGGAGCCTTAAACATGGTAAGTGTATTAGTGAAAACCTTTTTCATTTACCTAAGCATACTTTTGTATGGCTTCCCCATTTATGCTCCGCCACCTGGATTCAGGGGGATGTATCAGGTAATTGTGATGTACAAACTAGGGACTTACAGCAGACGGTGGAATAGAGTGTGTGTGTGGCCTGAGTGGCTTCTGTGGAGGATCTGGATGGGTCTCTCTTTCTGGAGACTTTTTTCTACCCCCCGCTTCCCCAGCTGCTAAATGAGGACAGTTGTCATCATCAGCACACAGTGTCTTTGTATTGGCTTATTTGAGACATACTATGCATTAATACAAGGTTCATCCTATGATAACATGAATAATTCAAGACATTAATAAAGTGATATACCTTGTCTTTTAGAGGAGGCGAGAGTTTCCACCAGCAGAGCATCATCCGCCCAACCGCCATCACCTCTGGACCCTGATGAGCTAGAGCTGGCCGCTGTTGCGTGAGGAGCCTTGTCCTGTGAAGGGTTCTGTGAGGTACAGGTGGGTGAAGTTTGTATTAAGTGTTTTGGTGTGATTTTTATTAAAGGCACCTTAAAAAAAAAAAAAGCCTCTCTCTTTGTTGAGAATGTACCGCCTGAAGCGCTTCAGTGACTTGGTGGTGATGTCCTCCACCTTCATCACCAGCCACTGCCACACAGAGCAGTACGCCTCCTGCACCATTTTCCTCTTGTGGTCGGTCCCAGCTTGTGGGTCAGCCTGAAGAGTCTTGTGCAGGCTGTACCACTGCCACATCTCCAGGAACGTAAACAACCTGAAGCGGCCCTGCCCATAAATGGCCCCATCCACGTTGATCTCGAGGTGGCAGGAGACCTGTGGAAACAGCTGTGCATATCTTAGCAGGAGATCCTTCACCCACTCGTCAGGGCTCGCTTTTCTTTTGTTCTTTTATGTGCAGATCAAGCAGACTAAAATATCACAGAAGATAATTAATTTGTGGAAAAACAAGTTATGAAAATGTGTTGATTATGTATGTTATTTCTGTTTAGCGCAGCATGCATACTACTTAATGTAGCCAACGTCGTTTTCCACCAGCCATTTAAACTTTGGCTGTTGTATTTGCCAGAGTTTAGAATGAGCTGGCCAAGGTACTGCATCTCTGATGGAGTCGAGGTAATGGGCTGACATCTCTTTTTAGCTGTAGACATAGAAAATAAGCTCAGAAAACAGTCTATGCTGCAGTGTAAACATAGGGTGGAAACACATGAATGAGATATTACCTTCCTCACAAGCCGTCTTTTTATCCTTGACTGTATTTCTGTTATAGCATGTGTTGCGAGTTGCCAGAGCCTTGGCCTACTTTGATGCCTTAAGAAGGCATTGTTGCCTATTTTGTGGCACGCTTGTGTCTAAAATGCACAAGGTGGGCAACAATGGATCCATGTCTAACACACCTGTACGAAACAGTCTCTTATGAACATCATAATGACATACACACACACACAGGAAAAAATTAGTCTTACCATGGCAAATTCAAGATCTCATGATGAAGTTAGCAGTTGTACAGTGGGGGAAATTGAACATGTCCACAAGCGAGTATTAAATAAATTTTATTTAGTGTGTTCAATACTTCTTTCTATTTTTACACTCTATTTATTTCTATTATTACACTCTTTTTCATTAATATATATATATATACCCAGCAAACACAACAACGTTGTAAAAACATTTTTTTCACATTGTGAAAAGGTCGCGATAACATTTTTTCCCCAACGTATTTAATACAACAAATGTTTTTTTGACGTTATGAATACGTTTTCTCACAATATTGCAGAAACGTTTTTATAATGTTTTTATCACGTTCGTATGTCTCCTTCCAACGTTTTAAAAATGTACTTACCACGTCCAAACTGGTAATTTACATGCTGCCATCAAAATGTTTTCTTTACAGTGTTAAATCTGAATATTCATCTTATTACCAACGCTTTTTTACATTTCACCTTACTTGTAACTGACTAGCAAATTTGAATATGAGCACATTAACAAAGTTCTAAAAATTTCAGTGCATAAATATTTTAACAGAAAAAAGGAGCATTTCATTTGTAAAATGTAAAGAATTTAATTTCAACAAGCTACAAATAATTTTATTGCAGTTATAATAATAATCATATTGCAATCTTATTACTTGTTTGAACTACAACTAATGCTAATATTTTAAGGATTTTTTTCAACACAAATTACAGGTATATGGCATCCAATTTAGAACATGTTTAAATAATATATAATAAATACAGTTTATAATGGCTATTATTGTTTAATAAGTAATATTTTATAATATTGGCGTACCTGATTTTGAAAAAATGTCTGCGTTAGCAATTTTTCAGTGCTTTCATTGCAGGTTACATTATCCCAGTAGGTGGCAGCAAGGGACTCCCTTAATGAGTTAGTTAGTAAACCATTCATTCAGTTGCCGAATTCTGTGACCCACCAAATTATACGACTCTAGTACTGAGGGTAGGTTAGGAACATTAAAAAACATGGTTATTATAGTAATTCCATGGTAACCACAAATTAACCATGGTTTTGCTACAAAAAAAAAAAAAAAGAGTTTTAAATATGGTTATACAAATGGTAATCAATACGGCAAAAAAAGGGTAGGACTAGGGTTTAGTAGTAGGTCAGATAAGCTCAATGCAGTGCCTATCCTCTTAAGACCCTGCGGCCTCATATGAGGACATTATATTTTAGTGAATTTATCTGAGATTATACATGCCACAGTTTTAAGTATGGCTGTCCTGTACAGAGCACATTCAGGGATTTTCAGAAATACCAAATGATTGGATGTTTCACAATGACCACTCCCTCTCCTTGGTCTTCAAAGATGTCTGAAATTAATTTAGTGACATTCTTATGGAAATATGATAATATTTTGTTTATATATATATATATATATATATATATATATATTTTTTTTTTTTTTTTTTTTTTTTTTTTTTTAAATCTGTCTAATTTTTAAATTCTGTGTCATAAATCAACATCTCAGGAAAATGTTATGGGGTTTCAAATCAAAATATGACTTTCTTTTATGAAACAGGACGTTGATTTCATACATGTCCTCATATGAGGACACCGGGACTAAAAGCATGTTTATTACACATTTTGGGAGACATAACAAATGAATAGGGAAAGAAACTATATTTCAATATTCTATGAAATATTATATATTACTATGAAAATCTTGTCAATTATTACTCCCATTATTACACTTCTTTTTTCATTACATGTTGCCCCAAAAACACATTAATATGCAAATTAGATTTAGTTTATAGATACATTGTATATAATGAGAAAACCCGTTTATGGCCATTTTACACACATTTTGCAGAAAGAAAAATGGTATATCGAATCATTCTGTTATAGTAGAGAATCATCTTTATACAATGTTTGGTAAAAAAAAAAAAAAATCTTAAACTAAAAATGTATTGGTGATTTAAAAAAATCAATTGTTTTTGCCTATGCAAGTTCATTCATGTCTTTTTTTTTTTCTTTTTTTTTTTTTTAAGAAATTGAGTCCCGATGTACTCTTCTGAGGACATAGCATAACTTATGAATGAAGTATCATTTTTAAAAAATTTCTTTACATTATTTTTAATGCTCTAAACAATGTAAAGACATGAAAAAAACTAATTTTTTCCTAAAACTTTTTTCTCGGGTCTTAAGAGGCTATAGGGTCACAGAATTTGGTGGATCACAGAATTCAGTGCAACACCGAAAAGAAACAAGGTTGTAAAGAAGTAAATTGTCTAAACCAGGGGTTCTCAACTCTGGCCCGAGAGATCCACTTTCCTGCAGAGTTTAGCTCCAACCTTCATCAAACACACCTGACAGTGTTTAGTTTAGAGTTAGCGATTTTTCAGTGCTTTCATTGCAGGTTACATTATGCCAGTAGTTTAGTGCAGAGTTAAGATCCAACTTGCCTCAACACACCTGCCGCGTAGTTTCTAGTATGTGTAGTAAGAGCTTGATTAACTGGTTCAGGTGTGTCTGATTGGGGTTGGAGCTAAACTCTGCAGGACACTGGCCCTCCAGGACCGAGTTTGGGCAATCCTGTATTAGGACATAAAGACAATGATTACCTTGTTCAGGTGTGTTTGATTAGGGTTGCAACTGAATTCGTGCAGGAAAGTGGATCACACAGACCAGAGTTGGGAACCCCTGTCCTAAACTCTGAACAAAACCAACAGACAATACTGTGTCTAACCTACGCTTAATTTTATAGAGATCAATGCATTGACCGGCACTACCGCCTGTCATGTGAAATCCCCTTAACCACTGAAAGAATACTTTGACAAATATATCGGTTAATGGATATACAGCAAATGTGGGGGGAATTATGCTTCACACTGGTGTGCTTAAATAGATGTATTATAGCAAACAAGGTTTATGAATCTCACACCTAAAATACAGCATTATGGTCAATTCACACTGATTGGGTCAGTGTGTTCACCCTGTTGGGAGTACGGCAGTGTGAATTAGCTTGTAGTTGCTTTGGGGGGAAAAAACTGTAAAAATAAACGTTTAATATTTAAGTGCAATTAACATTAATATCCTAAATAAGGCACATTCCCTATTCTTGCAATATTTGTGTTCATGTTCCTGAGTAATATCTGCATGCACCTAATTCTGAAGAGAACAAATAATATGCTAGTATACAGCAATCCATATGAGAAGTCTGGTGTGGAAGGTGGATCTGGGGCTGCCTTCTGTCCAGGTTGTCACATCTCGTTTATCTGTCTTTACAAACTGCCCTGAAATACAATTCAAACATCAACAATGATTGTTATAAATATAACATGAGTCTCTTACATTCACAGTGCTCAATACTTTTTTTTATTATCATCTGTCTCGTTCTCTCATTATGTTGGAGCCCTTTGTAGGTTGCTGTATACCAAGTGTCCTCAACACAGAGTTAAATGAGATGGCCTTGTAGGACATACAAGATTCAAAAAATATTTGATATTTATTTGATATATATTTTTAAAAAATGTATAAATGTTTGAACAGTAGTATATGTTTGAGGTTTTACTTTCTAGTCAGGTGGTTCATAGTGCCTTGGAGATGCTCTTCAACAGGAGGTCCGCTCCAACTCTAGTGCACAGCCATAAGCATGGAAGAATCTAGGAACATAAACAATTTCTCACAGAGCCAACAATATGTAGTGTATATATATATGTAACCCCCCCCGGGTCCGCACCTGCCACACCTCGTTCCTAATGGGTCTCGAACCCGGGTCGTTGGCATGGGAGGCGGGCGCTCTAACAAGGAGGCTAAAGGCCACGGCCTCTAGCGTCTGTCGCTAGAGCGCCTCATTTTGAGATCGGGGAGTGAGGTTTTACCCGCACAGCACTTACCCGCTGGCCTCTGTCACGTATATATACATATATATGTTTACATACATTACTATAGTAGTAATATGTAGTATAAACATATTGGGGGCAGTCGTGGCCTAATGGATAGAGAGTCGGGCTTGTAACCCGAAGGTCGTGGGTTAGAGTCTCAGGTCCGGCAGGGAATACCACGACTGAGGTGAGACCCTTGAGCAAGGCACCAAACCCCCATCTGCTCCCCAGGCGCCGCAGCATTGGCTGCCCACTGCTCCAGGTGTATGTTCACTACTGTGTGTATGCACTTGGATGGGTTAAATGCAGAGCACAAATTCCAAGTATGGGTCACCATACTTGGCCACACACTCCTTCCTAAATATATTATATATATATATATATATACACACAATGTCAGTTTTATTAGAAATAAACTAGAATAGAGGTGAAATGCAAAAAAGAGAGAATAATATGAAGAATATACCAATTTAGTAACTTAATCATACGGTTGGAAGTCAAAGCCTTCTTAAAATAACTAATAAATACATCTGATGCTCCTAGAATCACAGTACAATTTTTTTTAATCAATATTTGTTTTGCGTGAAATATCAAAACGTGTTTGAAATAGTTTTAGCTAATTTTCACGCTCCATGTAAGTGACGTCACCGATTAACAGAACAGTGGATACTTTTAGGTTAAATAAATGAGTTTACTTCCATTCATCCATTGACAAATTGGCAGCAAAATATTTACAAAACTATAAAAATCTGTCATCTACACATAATATGCAATTGAAAGCAAAAGCTTTCATAAATAAGAGCTAAAGTCTATGGTTAGCCTACATCTTATAGTTAGCCTAACGGTTGAGATGCTAATGGACTTTTTCTGAAGACACTAAACCATTTCTATAAAGTAAATATTCAACAGAAGTGTGTCTATTGCATGTAAGAAAGTTTCCATGGTAACTTCCTCCGCTCGTACATACAATGTAGAAGTAAAACGTTACTACAAATTATAAGAATGACAGATAAAATGTTCTGAAATTTGATAACGTATTGTGTAAGTGGATAGTAGGCCTAACATAATATAATTTAATATAATATAATATAATATAATATAATATAATATAATAGCTTTAGAATATTTATTTATTTATTTATTTACTACCTAACGAAAATATCAGAAATGGTAAACATAGAATAAATATACTAATGCTATCTATGGCAAAACATTAAAAACGAACAGAACGTACAATGGGAGTTTTGGCATGGTTGTATTTTGGTACTGTCATGAGATTTTTTAAATAATAAATAAATATTTTTTAAACATTCACCCATCATTCCTGTTCATGCGTCGATACCCCTCCCCTGCCTTTCATTTGTTTACACCATAGTCTGGTTTACACTAAGCTGTTAGCTCGTGATGACAATTAACTATGAAACAACAATAATCGATAAGTGGATTATTAGATTCGAATATCAATTAAATGAGCAGAGACAACTGAAAGTAAGCATTCACATATTACTTTTAAGTCCTTTTGATATTGCTCATGCTGTCTGTCAGTCACTGAATTGCTTTAATGTTAAAATATCACTGTTATTTTACTGTTTTTTTACACAAACAGAACGTTCTTGCAAGGTTGTATTTGGGTACTTTCAAGTTTTTAAAACATCTTATTCCAACGTGCAGATTACGTTATTTTAACACCTGAATAAAACGTCTCCCAAAAGTTGCAGTTTGTTCTGGTTTCATTTTCGTAGTAGACAAATGTGATATTAAGTTTTTTTGACTACTTAAAGAAAACGTACCAGGTTGGTATTTTTGCAACGTTTCTAAAATGCTTTATTTTGGTTACATTATTTTTTTTATATTAAAAAATGTTTTTAAAACGTTGTACTACAACATTACCTAATTGCAACTAAAATACAACGTTGAGAAAAGTTGTAAAAACGTTTTGTGTTTGCTGGGTGTATATATATATATATATATATATATATATATATATATATATATATATATATATACACACATAGACATTGTAGACTCTCGACCAATCGGAAGGGAGAATCGTCTACAGTCTACAGTGGCCATGAATTCCCCAAATGTGGGAATCTCGACTGCATAATTTCTGGTAGTGGGGGACTGCGTTCGCGCTCTCCCCTGATTTTCTGGTTAAAAATAGAACTGTAACGTATAAGGAATTATTACTAGTTTATAAGGAGTTTATCATTTGTATGAACAAGTTGTGGATCAGTATGTTTGATTGTGATAATACAGTGGATTGTTTAAATGAACTTAAGATAATGATGAAAACCAAAAATTCAAAGGAGTATGGACTGAAAAATAAATAGGCCTATGCCTTTGTTTCCCCTATGAGTGTTAAACAACAAATGTCATTTGTTATGAGCTTGTAGCAATTGTGAAAATGATGAAGATATTGTGAAAGATATGGTGGGCTTTGGAAGATCTTTTAAATGTTCGTCCTTGGTTTTCATAAGTACAGACTATTTGCCCTGAAATAACAAAATGCTTATTTAATGTTTGAAAGTATAATTTTAAAAACTTACTTCATTCATTTGTTCATGATAGCTGTAAATATTGTTTCTTAAGGTTCTTACTTTGCATTTTAAAAATATGACCATATATGATCAGTGTGCCCCCAATTCTTCTGTCTTTATTTCCACTCTTTGTTCTTTAGTGTCTGTAGTGAGTGTAATTGTAGGACTGTTGAGTTGTTGTGCTTTGACCCCTCCCCTTGTCATACTGACTCCTCCCCTCATCCCACCCTTTACCCTCCCATTTTATCACAGCTTTGTACGCCCATTTCTTGAATCTTTTTCAAATAATCCTGTATAATATTCCTGTTAAATTCTGATAATATTATGTTTGTGATGGTGTGCAGAAAATGAGCAGAGCACTGAGCAGAGCATCTCTTGTCTGATTGGTAGTTCAGTTGATCTTCTACGTGATTGGTGGAGAGATCTACAGCCACTGTGGCCAGTCAGAAGCAAGTGGTACTAATTACAGAGTCAAATGAATTCCAGCTCCACCTCTCTGGGCGTCTAATGGGGTGGAAGGATAGAGTTGTGGGTGGATATTCTACCTCCACCCATTAGGCACAAATTACATTCGCTCTTCCTCGCTGGACGTCTAGCGAGGGGGAGCTACACCTAAACTCCACCCGTTTGCTCTGCAGTGAGCAGCCTTTCATCAGAAGGCCCAACTGTCTGAATGTAGTTGTCAATGATCTGTAGATTTTGTACTATTGTAAAAACTTAAGGACCAATGGTTCAACAAGATCTAGAGTTTAGAGTAGATTGAGAGTTTAGATTGTGATGATGAATCATATGGAGTGAAGTAACGTCTCATCGTCACTGAAAATAATGTTCCCTTAAGTGCTCCCCCTTCAGGGTCAGTGTAGAACTCATACTTACCTGGCAGGGGAGATACCATGATCAAGAAGGTGGTTCACCCAGGGCGAGGCTCAGCCATTGCACTCCGGTTGTGCTGACCCCTGCGAATTCCCCAAATGTGGGAATCTCGACTGCATAATTTCTGGTAGTGGGGGACTGCGTTCGCGCTCTCCCCTGATTTTCTGGTTAAAAATAGAACTGTAATGTATTAAGTAGTATGAAAAGTAATAAGAGCTCTGATGTAGACAGGCCTGGCCAAAGAATTTTATGAAAAATTTTGGGAGGAGTTAAGTGAGATAATGCTGAAAATGTTTAAAGAAAGCTTCAGCCTAGGTGTACTCCCCCCAATATTGAGAGAGGGTGTCGTCTCCTTGCTATTCAAGAAGGGAAACAAATCTATATGATAAATTCTGATGAGAAGATATTGTGAAAAGTGATATTTTTTTTACTCCAACCCAGTATGGGAAGCCTAATCAGGAATGAACAAACATGTGGGGTAAAAGGTAGATCCTTACATCAGAATTTATCACTAATAAGAGATATCTTTCTTTACTCACAGGATCGTAAATTACATTTATGTGTGGTGGGATTGGACCTAGAAAAGGCTTTCGATAGTATAGACCACCTTTTCTTACGGAAAATGTTACAGAGTTATGGTTTGGGGGATTCAATTCTTAGATGGATCAATTTAATATATACTGGATGTCAGAGTCGTATATTGGTGAACGGCCATCTATCACCACCTGTTATTGTTCGTTCAGGGGTGAGACAGGGATGTGGTTTATCTCTTTTACTCTTTGTATTAGCCATAGAACCATTAGCTCATGCTATAAGGCAGAGTTCAGAATTGAAGGGATTATTAATACAAGGGAGCTTAGGCAAGGAAGCAATGTTATCACTTTATATGGACGATATTACCCTGTTACTTTAGAATAACCATTCAGTAGAAAGAGCACTACAGTTATGTGAGCTTTTTACATTGGCGACTGGTATGAAAATTAATAAAAGTAAAAGTGAGATTCTATACTTAAATTGGATAAAACCCAAATTAAATTTTGGTTTGAAAATCCAACATAAAACCATTAAAATACTAGGGATGGTGTGGGGTAGAGATATAGAAGAAAGGAATTGGAATCCCAGGATACAACAAATAGAGTGGAAAATAAAAAAGTGGGAGGAAATAAATCTTAGTATTAGAGGTTAAAGTGTTAATAATTAATGCAGAGATTATAGCATCTCTTACATTTGTCGCGGCAACCTTGCCAGCCTCAAGATGGTTTTTAAATTCAGTAAAGAATTTTTTTTTTCCGGTTTTTAAGGAATTCTAATCAGGAGAGGTTGAAACGTGAAATTGTATGTAGAAAAATCGAGAAAGGAGGATTAGCCATCCCCAACGTACAAGCTAAACTGGATGCTATGGTTCTCATTCCGATATTGAAATCTTGCCTAGAGGATGAAATGGTTAATTATAGTAGTTTCTTCGTGAAGTTTTGGGTAGGCCGACAAGTGAGGAGACTTTGGAATAAGAGAATGCCTCAAAATACTCCCTATGCAGAAACTAGACCAGTTATGTATAATAGAATAATGCAGATATTAAAGAGAACATCTTGGTCCAATATTCAGATAGGGAGTTTAAATAGAAAGTTGGTGGAGGAGAGGCTATCCTCATCTGTATTTAAAATGACTCCCGTAGGTCGTCTCATTGAATCAGAATGTATTACGGTTTGGAGGAATGTGAATGATGATTTTTTGTTTAATTACCATAAGGATATCGCTTGGCAAGCTGTACAAAACTGTTTACCCACCCAGGCCTTTTTGAAGAGGAGAGGGTGTTCTCGTCTTTCTCTGTGTCCTAGAGTAAACTGTGGCGAAGAAGAGACAATAAGACATTGTTTGTGGGAATGTGCTTATGCCCAGATGGTTTGGGTTTATGGTTACATAATTTGTACAGAGTGCCAAGTGAAGGTGATATTTGGTATGGAGAATTAGAAAAGGTTCATTGTGAAAAATGGATACGGTGGTGGGCAATTATAAATGTTTTTAAAGAAGCACTATGGAAATCTTGGAATATTTGTGTTTTTCAAAAATATGAGATCCCAGTTTAATCAGTAATTACATCAAGTTTAAAATATTTAGGGGATTATATTTTAAGAGATGGGCAGAAATTGTCAGTCAATGTAACCGATAAGTTATGGAACATACTAAATGTCCCTCCTTTCAATATGGTTTTAAAAATTTGTTAATTCTTGGAAATATGTGTAAAGAACAAAGGGTAACAGATTGATTAAATTATATGATTGTAAGATATAAATGTAATGTGATATAAAGATATAATGTAATGTGACATAAAGAAAATAATAAAATAAAAAATAAATAAATACAAAGGTTCACCCAGGGCGACGCTCAGCCATTGCACCCCGGTTGTGCTGACCCCTGCGAATTCCCCAAATGTGGGAATCTCGACTGCATAATTTCTGGTAGTGGGGGACTGCGTTCGCGATCTCCCCTGATTTTCTGGTTAAAAATAGAACTGTAATGTACACAGTTTATAAGGAATTAGTACTAGTTTAAAAGGAGTTTATCATAAGTGTGAACAAGTTGTGGATTTATACATCAGTATGTTTGATTGTGATAATACATATACATAATACATATAATATCTGCCCTGAAATAACGAAATGCTGATTTCAGTGGCAGCTCGTGGGTTTTAAAATAGAGGAGTCAAACAGGGGATTTTTGCACTATCCAGGTCAACCACTGTACTGCAGGAGGTGCGGTGTGCAGGGGCACATGAAAGCAGACTGGACAGGAGAGAGATGCCGCTTTTGTGGATCTGCAGAGCACATGGTGTCGGCCTGCCCAGAGCCAAAAACCTGCAGTTTATGTGGAGGAGGAGATCATCTGTTCCGGGTGTGTCCTAGCAGACAGAAAACGTATGCCAGCCTGTTTAAGGAGGGACAAGGTCAGCAGGCTGATTTTGAAGGATTATTGATGAGTGTTCAGGGCAGAGGGGAGAGTCAAGAGGCAGGCCCTTCAGGAGTGGGTGCAGATGGTGGAGCTGTGAGAGGGCAGACGGCAGAAACAAGGAGTGAAGATGTGGAAAAGGGAGGCGGTGTAGAGGAGCTTCAGATGATTTCTTCGGAGGTCTGGTCGGAGTTCGATGTTGCAGAGGTACTGTGTGGCATTTATGGGGAGACGGAGTTGGGGAAGGCAGAGTCTACAGGAGGCGAAGGGGAGTTTCCCTTGGCAATGAAAATGGAGCAGGGCACAATGGGGCCTGACAAGGGCCAAGGCTTAAGGAGAAGGAAACTTTGTGAGGATGTGACTGGAGATCGGGAAAGGAAGTGGAGTAAAGTCCAAGTCCAGGAACCTGCACTCAGACAGATCCAGAGCAAGGAGGCTGCGGGTGAGATGGACACTGGGGAGAGGGTGGTGAGGGAAAGTGGGGGAAATGGGAGTGGGGGGTGGGGGGTTTGGAAAAGGTCAAGTCAATTCTGCGGGAAGATAAGGGGGGAGGGGAGAAGGGGAATGAGGCAGGGGAAGGGGAGAATGGACTGAAGTAATGGGGAAAGGGAAGGGGAAAAAATGTTTAGAGCGGAAAGGGAGCATGTTACGTTTTTGTGGGCTTCTCTGGGTTTTCCTTTTTTCTTTTAAAAGGGTTTTTCTTTAAATGGTGTGTTTAAAGGTGGCAACATTGAGTCCAAGAGGACTAAAAATGATACAAAGAAGGACTGCAATATTTCTGTCTTTAAAATTGTCACCTTTGGATGTATTTGTTTTACAGGAATGTCATTTGAAGGATAAAAAGATGTCTGTTTTTTCTGCGGGGTGGGAAATGGGGCCTTCCGTTTGGGGTGTGGGGAATGTCAATGCAGACGGGGTGGGTATTTTATTTTATTCATGGGATTTTGTTATTGAGTCTGCTATTGTTATCATCCCTGGGAGGGTAGTGGCTGTGGACGTGAGAAATTGGGTGATAGGGAGGGGTTTTTGGAAAGTTTGAATGCACTTTTGTACACAGACTGCTAGTGCTGGGAGGGGATTTTAATGTGTCTTTGGACAATGCTTCTGGTAGTGCGCTGGCTCAACTAGTGACAGGTTTCTCGCTCTGTGATTCCTTTCGGGGGCGGGAGGGAGGGTATCCACCTCTACTTGGCGAAACAGTAGGCAGGAGGCGGCACGTTTGGACTATCTCTTTTTGCTGTCATATGTGAAGGTGTTTAATTATACTCAGGTTCCTATGTGGTGTTCAGACCACTGTCTGGTGGGGGTATGGGTGGAGGTGGGAGGTGAGAGGCGGGGAAAGGGGGGTGTGGAGGTTCAATACTTCTTTTCTGAAGGACAAAGTTTTTTGTATAGTGCTCTTTAATTTGGTAGCCGGTTGGAAAAATCTGCAAGGTTTGTTTCGGTCACGAGGGGAGTGGTGGGAGGGATTCAAGGAGAGAGTAGCGGTTTTCTGTAACTGGAGGCCTTTTACTTTGTTGACCACGGATTACAAAGTGTTGGCCAAAGTCTTGACGGAGAGACTTAAGAAGGTCATAGGAGCACTCAGACCAGACGTGTGGGGTGCCTGGCAGGTCAGTCTCTATGAACTTGGCTCTAGTGAGAGATATAATCAGCTGGGCAGAACAAAGGCAGCTCCTTTAGCCATCTTGAGCTTAGACCAGGAGAAGGCCTTTGACAGGGTCAGCCATACCTTTCTGGAGGCAATTTTGAGGCGTATGGGGTTTGGCCCAGTGTTCAGGGCGTGGGTTAAATTGCTCTACAGAAAGGTATTCAGCAGAATAGGGATAAATGGCCATTTTACAGAAAAGGTGGAACAGTTGGGGGAGTACGACAGGGGTGTCCTTTGTTCCCCCTTCTCTATGTCTTGTTTTTAGAACCTCTGTTGGGGGCTTTGAGGGCGGCGCCTTCTCTTAGGGGCATTCATTTGCCTGGAGGTGGAGGCATATGTGCCAAAGTGGCTGCTTATACAGATGACACAACCTTATTTTTGACTTCGGAGAAAAACTTTGAGGTGGTTGGTAGAATCCTGGAGGAGTTTTGCCAGGTGTCTGGGGCACGAGTTAATGTGGGTAAGTCATCAGTCAAGTTTTTTTGGTCAGTGGGCTGGGAGGGCAGAGGCAAGAGGTGGGTATAGTATTTGCGTAGATGGGCTGAAAATTCTTGGAGTCAGATTTTTTAGAGGAGACAGTGCTAAGGAGAACTGGGAGGCCAGATTGAAGGTAGTCCGGGGGAAGATAGTAAGGTGGAATTCTAAGGGGCTGTCCTTGTGGGGGAGGTTAGAGGTGGTAAAGGCTGATCTTCTCCCAAGCCTGAATTACTTAGCTTATGTGTTTCCAGTCCCTTTTTGGTTTGGGAGGAAGTTAGAAAAGCTAGTTTTTTCTTTTTTGTAGAAGAATAGCACCGAAATGGTGGCTAGGGGGCAGATGTACACGCTGATGAGGGATGGTGGGAGGGGGGTCCCTTGCGTTCCATTGAAGATGGAGGCTATTTTCTGCTCCTGGGCAGCTCACTTAGCATCCCAAGAGAGGGAGCATAAGGCAAGATTCTTAGCCCAGTTTTGGCTGGCTTTTCCTTTGAGGTCTTTGGGTAATTGGAGGGGAACAAGACCCTGGTCAGCAAATAGGCCAGAGCATTACCGCAAAGCGGCGGATTTTATTGCTCGGAAGCCTTGGTGTTTAGAGCAATCCCTGATTTTAGAGCAGAGGAAACTGTACCGCAGACTGAGTGCGGAGCTTTTGGAAGGGGTAGAGAAAGTGGTCCCGCCATGTGAAGTGAGTTGGATAATGTTGCAGCCATCGTTTTTAACAGGCTTCTGCAAAGATCTTAACTGGTTAGCTGCCTTGGGTCGGTTACCAGTGAGGGAGAGGTTGTATAGACATGGTTCTGGCAGGTCTCCAATGTGCACGGCAGGTTGTGGCAGAGGAGACAATAGAGCACGCCTTGTGGTTGTGTCCGGGAGCTGCAGCGCTCTGGAGGTCAGTCATGCTGTGGTGGGAGAGGTGGAGGGGGCCAATTATTACAAGGGACTTAGTGTTGTACGGGGTGGGTTTAGACGTTTTTGAAGCACAGCGAAGGAGAGTTATATGGGGTGCGATCTCAGAGGGGAAGCATGTTCTGTGGGAATGGAGAACAATGTGTTTGAGAAAACAGATTCCTCATTTGGAACCTGAAAGATTATTTTTACAACTGCTGGGGAAAATGTCGGCAGAGGTTAAAGCGTTTAGAATGTGTTTCGGGGGGGAGGTAACCAGAAGGGTATGGAAGGGGCTGCAGAAGGTTGGGGTGGGGTAGAGGGTGTGACTGTGGTTTTGTCTTAGTTTCTGTACAATGTGGGTGTTTGATTTTGAAACGTGATGTACATTTGACTTTTCATTTTTGAATGCTCAGAGAATGGTATGATGAAATGCTAAAAGAGGATTTATGTTGTATCTTTGAACAGTGAATTTGTTGTAAAGTATGGTTATGGTGTTAATAAAAAAATAATAATAATACTAAAAAAAAAATCTGTTCATACGTGCCCTACCCAGGCACCATATATTAAATTGATTTTTGGAACAGGGAGATGGAATAGGGGCTTGCTCCGTCCACTCCACGCATCAGCCCGGTATTGCAGTACTTTCGGGAACGGTGGATCCCCCCTAAAATGGTTAAAAAAAGGGTTTTTTTCATGCGTAATAGTAGTAGATGTTTAAAGAAATAGTTTATGTTTTTATATTTTATAAATCAGATGTGTTTTTATTGCAAGAGAGTTCTCTGCACTTTTTAACAAGTTACAGGAAGGGGAAGAGGTGTGGACCCTGGGGCCCTCCATTTGGAGTGGCTCCAATGGCAACAAAAATGGTGTTGCCATTCTAATAGGTAACCCGCATATCTTAGTGAAGGGAAGCACGGTGGTAAGGGACGGACGGGCAATTTTAGTCAATCAGACTGTTTTAGGAAAAGATGTTAACATTCTTAATGTGTATGGGTATACTGCGAAAAATTATAGGTATCAACTTTTAGAAGACCTGCAGCCCCACATGCTAGGTAGGGTTCCCCTAGTGGTGGCAGGGGATTTTAATTGTGTTTTATCAAAAAAGGACAGGAAGAGGGTAGGGGAGGATTTTAAAGTGGACAAGACATCGGTTTTATTGCAGGGTTTAGTTAGATACTTTAAATTAGTTGACTGTTTTAAAGCAATGCATCAGAGAGAGGAGGGCTACACCTGGTTCAGTGGTGATGGCACCAGAGCCTCTCGTATTGACTATGTTTTTACACGTGACTGCATGGCAGTCGATGCTACATTGACCTCCGTATTTTTTTCTGACCACACAATGCTGTCGTGCACCCTTTCACTCCCCTTTGGTGTGACAGTAGGTGGAGGGCTGTGGAAGCTGAACTGTTCCCTTTTGGAAGATAAGGAAGTAGTTGGGGAGTATAGGGAGCAGTTCAGCCAATGGCAGACCCTCCAAGACTTTTATGACTCACGTGCACAGTGGTGGGAGATGGTGAAGGAATGGGCGAGACAGTTTTTTAAGAAGATAGGTAGGGATAAAAAGAATAGGTTAACACGACGCATGATGGGGCTGCAAAAACGACTACAGAGGTATTTTAACCTTTTAAAAAATAGTTTTGATTTTAATGAAGATATTAAAAAAGTTAAAGAAGAGATGTCAGTTTTATCCAAAACACAAAGTAAAGGTGTTATTTTAAGGAGCAGGGAGAAGGAGACAGAGGAAGGCGAAAAGTGTACCAGGTACACAAGTGTACCAGGCTTTTTTAAAAAGATCATTTCACAGGGTGGGGCAATCACTGTTTTAAAAAGTAGAGGGAGGGAAGTTTGCACCACAGAAGATATTTTAAAGGAAACTGAATCTTTTTATGAAAATTTATACAATGAAAAAGAGGTACACACCAATACGTTAGAAGGAGTTTTAGATTTTTTTAGAAAAAAAAGTTGACAGTGAATGTGCTATTTTATCCCAAGATTTTACTGTTTTAGAAATGCACAAAGCTCTTAGAAGTTTTAAATGAGGAAAGTCCCCTGGAGTAGACGGACTTCCTCTAGAGTTTTATTTGACATTTTGGGACATTTTAGCACACGACTTACTGACCATTTTTAAAGAATTTGAGACTCTCGACAGACTTCCTGACAGCTTTAGGATAGGGATAGTTTCACTTTTACACAAAAAAAGGGGACAAGACTGACTTACGGAACTGGAGACCAATTACGCTTTTAAACTTTGATTGCAAACTTTTTACCAAAATTTTATCTATGTGTATGTTGACCGTTGCATGTGCTGTGCCCGGGAGGAAGATCACAGACAGCCTGATACCGATCAGAGATGCCATCTGTTACGCGAGAGACAGAAACACTCGGCTAGTAGTCCTAAATTTAGATTTTGAAAAAGCATTCGATCGCATCTCGCACCAGTTCCTTTTCAAGGTACTGGAAAAAATGGGGTTTCCAGGGAGGTTTATAGCCTGGATGGGACTGCTATACAACCATCTGGTTAGCAGAATTTTAGTTAACAGGCAAAAAAATGTGAATATCCACAGTGGTGTCCGACAGGGGTGTCCTTTATCCCCCCTCTTGTATGTGGCTTGTATTGAGCCACTGGCACAGATCTTGAGAAGGGACAAATGGATTAAAGGACTGGATTTGCCTGGGACGGGAGGACTGACGGCGACCTGTGTTTTATACATGGACGACGTCACTCTTTTAGCCACGGACGTTTTATCTGTACGAAGAGCAATGGACTTGACTGACTGGTACGGTCGGGCCTCGGGCGCTAAGCTTAACAGAAAGAAGTCTGAGGTCCAGCTCTTCGTGCCGTGGGGAGACGTGGACACAGGTGGACTTGATTTGGCTTTTAAAGACAATGATTTTAAAATTTTAGGAGTGACATTTGACAAAGAGGGTGGAGGATGGGGAAACTGGACGGATATTTTAGGGAAAGTTAGGCAAAGACTGGAGTTTTGGGGATTTAGACAGATGACGTTTGAAGACAAGGTTTTAATCTTTAAATCTGTGATTTTACCTCTGATTTGACTTGTCTCTTCTGTTTTTAGACCCCCACGGAAATTCCTGGTGAAGTTGGAGAGGGCGGTATTTTACTTCCTGTGTGAGCGCCTAAAGAGAGAAGTAGTCAAGAAGAAGCCGGAGAATGGTGGGAAAGTCCTCCCAGACCCCCACCTGTTTTTAGGCAGCTGTTTTACCACACTTCACATCAAATACGCAGTCACCCCATCCAGTGAAAACAAGACAGCGGCCATGACCCGATTCTGAATGGGGTCCTATCTAAGAACATTAAAGATTTTACCAGTGGACTTGAAAACCCCAGTGTCTTTTAATTTGCCTAAAGACGACTGTTTTATCAAAGAGTTTTTAAAGAAATACCTTTTAGGGAAAGAAGATATCACCATTTTAACTAATCACAAGCATCTCGTCTCTCTTGTGCAGGACCGGGAACCGGTGAGTCCAGTTCCAGGCCTCACTTTAAGTGAGGCAAAGCAAGTTTGGAGGAACGCTGCTCACCCCGCTCTCCAGAATAGGCACAAGGACTTGTCGTGGATGGTGGCTCATGAGATCCTCCCGGTCAGGGTGGTTATACACTCCAAAGGCATGGCCAAAAACCTGATCTGCCCACGGCCCGGATGCAAATTCCCGGAGACCGTCCGACATCTGCTCTGGGAGTGCGGCGCTGCACGGGACCTGTGGGCCAGGACCAGCCCCCTGTATTTCCCGTGCCTACCAGTGGGTGGGGCCCAGATAGGGTACCAGTTCGCCATCCTTGGGGTGGGCCAGGGCTTGAAGGACTTGACATCACAGAAATTCACCTCGCTCTGGCTCACCCTCAACGTTATCATGGATGCCATCTGGGCCACCAGAAACCTGCTGGTGGGGAAGTGTGTTATGGTGCCCCTCCATGCATGCGAGCTAAAGGTAACATCAATGCTGCAGGGGTACCGGACGATGATATTCGGACGGGGGGCCCGGGGTTGCACGGAAAGGGTCCCGGCCGCCACCGACCCTGGCCGCCTGTAGATGCACCCTCACCACTCTGGCTATGGGAACAGCGGGCCGGAGGAGAGGGGATCTCCTACCCCCCCCCCCTTTAATGGTTAAAAAAAAAAGTTTTTTTTCATGCGTAATAGTAGTAGATGTTTAAAGACATAGTTTATATTTTTGGTTGAGTTTAAAATTGTTGTTAATGATTAGTATGTACGATTATGTTTGGCATGGATTGCTATAGTCTAACCTTTGCAAAGTAAAAATAATAATAATAATAATAATAATAATAATTCACACACTAATTCATACACTGATTGGCTTCATTACTCTGTCTCCTCTCCACCAATAAGCTGGTGTGTGGTGGGTGTTCTGGCGCAGTGTGGCTGCCGTCGCATCATCCAGGTGGATGCTGCACACTGGTGGTGGATGAGGAGATTCCCCCCTTCCATGTAAAGCGCTTTGAGTACCCAGAAAAGCACTGTATAAATGTAACGAATTATTATTATTATTATTATTAGACTTAAGCCCTATTCGGATGGGATTAGTTTTACAAGGATAGGTGGGGTAAAAGTAATCATTATTACCAGAGCTTCTTGGTGATTTCAGTCCCGTCCAAATGCGCCATCTCAGTAATCATTACGGACAATGTCAGTAAAGATTATGGTGACTTTTACCTTCTGTAAAAAGGTCCAGAGAAATTACCTCAGGTAATGCTAATCCCATCCGAATAGACCAGCTGTAAATATGTACGTAAATATTCTGCCATTTTCTGTTTAAAAATAGTTTTCCACACACCATTCAGATCAAAATGAAAGCCATGAAACGTCTTTTGGCTTTAGGTAAGTGCCTATTACCAACAGAATTTAATTTAGTAAATCATTTGACCCGACCTGTTTTGTGTGTGTGTGTGTGTGTGTGTGTGTGTGTGTGTGTATGTATATGTGTATATATATTATTATTATTATTATTACTATATCACAGGTGCAGTCGAACGATTTATTAATTAAATTATTACATTTTGATTGGATATAAACAGTTATGTCTGGTCGAACGAGGATATCAGGAAGCAACGTACATGACACACATCACGACAAGCAGGTGACGGCGGAGCGCAAATCAAGTTACCCCTCCCACTTCTGATAGTTTTACAGAGATTTCTTATCCCGTGCGAATTGGCCATTAATATTACAGACGTCTTGAGGTAAAAATTACATTACTCCATCTACCCTTGTAAAACTAATCCCATCCGAATAGGGCTTTATCTGTTTTATTATGTGTCACAAATCTTTACAAACCATACTCTCATACAAATTTGCTTAACATAGCATCATCTCATATAAATATTCTACGGAGCCCCGGAAGTCATCTGTAGGAAAAAAAAATCAATCGGTGGCGACCCCAGTCAGTAAATTTACTTTGGTGCGGATCTGGCCCATATCAACAGCTAAAATGTGGCCCAGATTAGTTCGTGTTCGCCGGCCCAAAACTGGTCCATATCTTTTTAGCCAGAACTGAACCAAAACAGTGCCATAACCCAACCCAGAGTGAGCCAAATAATAAAAACAGATGTGGCTGATATATGGACCTTACATGGTATTCTTATATGGCTGAGTTCTGTAAAAGGCCCACATGTGGCTGATACACCAAAAGCCATTATTCAACCATATTTACACCACACCTATCTTTTTAATTTAAAATACCCTTTACACAGTAAATCTTAAACACAAAAATGGATTCACACTAATTTTTCTTTTTAAAAATGTTTATAGTATTTTAATAACAGAATTACAATACAGAACATAACATAACATAACAGAATTATGCTATTTTGTAAATGTCATGAGTGAATAAATGTGCAAAAATTGATACTTTTAGTAAGTCTCGCCAGTCTTTCTCACTCACAGTCTTTCAGGAAAAATAAGAGAAAAAAGAACATTAGTATATCATAATTAGTATAATAAATTAGATATTATTTCTTCAAACAAGCACATAAATGACTGTAAATCAGTACTGCACACATTCTTTTCTACCCAAGACATGAGTGCTGCTGTGAAGTCCTTTTTTAAATTTTAATTTTCTAAATTAAAAAAAAAACAAAAAAATAGCTACTTTAATAACAGGCTATTTTTAGACATGATAACATACATAATATTAATGAAAACATTAGAGGTGTAATGGTACCTCAGTTTTGAAGTCAGTTTCAAACATTTTTGGTACAGCAGGGGGAGAAAATGCATTTGTTGTTTTTTTTTTATTGTTTGTTTGTTTCTTTCTTTTAATAAATGGTGGTTTACTGAACAATTTGTGTCTCTGCCTTTAAATAAACTCAATTATAATTACAATTTTCTTAAGGATAAAAAATCTATCTCAGCTAATGCTATACAATAGGGAGCCCTATTAGAGCACATTACTAAAATATTACAGTTTTCTGTACGAATAAGTGTACCATTACACCCTTAGAAAACATTTAAAACACCAAAACTACACTTACCTGAATAATATGTGTCTGCAGGGCAAAGGCTGTTGTTGTAAATAGGGAGCTTTTTCATCATCTTCTTTTTAACTGTTGAAAGAGGATGCAGAGTGGGAAATAACGGATACATTTTCAAAATTTCAGTAATCCACCAATAGGAATAAGAGAAGACACAAAGCAACCAACAGCATTGTTGAATGGGCTGAGATGTGGACTGCCACTAAACTGCCACACATGACTATAGCAGTTTATATGTGTTTTTCCAAATAATAGCCAAATGTTAACCATAAGTTAACACATTCCATGGTGTGCCATACCCAAGCCATATATGGCTCTCATTTGTGTGCTGTCATCTGGACCATATACAGTCAGGTCCATAAATATTGGGACATCGACACAATTCTAACATTTTTGGCTCTATACACCACCACAATGGATTTCAAATGAAACGAACAAGATGTGCTTTAACTGCAGACTGTCAGCTTTAATTTGAGGGTATTTACATCCAAATCAGGTGAACGGTGTAGGAATTACAACAGTTTGCATATGTGCCTCCCACTTGTTAAGGGACCAAAAGTAATGGGACAATTGGCTTCTCAGCTGTTCCATGGCCAGGTGTGTGTTATTCCCTCATTATCCCAATTACAATGAGCAGATAAAAGGTCCAGAGTTAATTTCAAGTGTGCTATTTGCATTTGGAATCTGTTGCTGTCAACTGTCAAGATGAGATCCAAGACTATCAGTGAAGCAAGCCATCATTAGGCTGAAAAAACAAAACAAACCCATCAGAGAGATAGCAAAAACATTAGGCGTGGCCAAAACAACTGTTTGGAACATTCTTAAAAAGAAGGAACGCACCGTCGAGCTCAGCAACACCAAAAGACCCGGAAGACCACGGAAAACAACTGTGGTGGATGACCGAAGAATTCTTTCCTTGGTGAAGAAAACACCCTTCACAACAGTTGGCCAGATCGAGAACACTCTCCAGGAGGCAGGTGTATGTGTGTCAAAGTCAACAATCAAGAGAAGACTTCACCAGAGTGAATACAGAGGGTTCACCACAAGATGTAAACCATTGGTGAGCCTCAAAAACAGGAAGGCTAGATTAGAGTTTGCCAAACGACTTCACAGTTCTGGAACAACATCCTATGGACAGATGAGACCAAGATCAACTTGTACCAGAGTGATGGGAAGAGAAGAGTATGGAGAAGGAAAGGAACTGCTCATGATCCTAAGCATACCACCTCATCAGTGAAGCATGGTGGTGGTGGGCATGTATGGCTACCAGTGGAACTGGTTCTCTTGTATTTATTGATGATGTGACTGCTGACAAAAGCAGCAGGATGAATTCTGAAGTGTTTCGGGCAATATTATCTGCTCATATTCAGCCAAATGCTTCAGAACTCATTGGACGGCACTTCACAGTGCAGATGGACAATGACCCAAAGCATACTGCAAAAGCAACCAAAGAGTTTTTGAAGGGAAAGAAGTGGATTGTTATGCAATGGCCAAGTCAATCACCTGACCTGAATCCGATTGAGCATGCATTTCACTTGCTGAAGACAAAGCTGAAGGGAAAATGCCCCAAGAACTAGCAGGAACTGAAGACGGTTGCAGTAGAGGCCTGGCAGAGCATCACCAGGGATGAAACCCAGCGTCTGGTGATGTCTATGCGTTCCAGACTTCAGGCTGTAATTGACTGCAAAGGATTTGCAACCAAGTATTAAAAAGTGAAAGTTTGATTTATGATTATTATTCTGTCCCATTACTTTTGGTCCCTTAACAAGTGGGAGGCACATATGCAAACTGTTGTAATTCCTACACCGTTCACCTGATTTGGATGTAAATACCCTCAAATTAAAGCTGACAGTCTGCAGTTAAAGCACATCTTGTTTGTTTCATTTGAAATCCATTGTGGTGGTGTATAGAGCCAAAAATGTTAAAATTGTGTCGATGTCCCAATATTTATGGACCTGACTGTACCTCAAAACATATGGTCATCCAAAAGAAAACTCCCTCCAATTCTAAAGCTATGGCAAAACATATCTGGGGAAAGTTTGGCCCGTATGTGCTCAGCCATGCCATACCTAGGCCAAATGTGACAGCTATCAGCCACATTCGGCCCAAACGTTCTTGCTATCTGGGGTATAGCCTAGTAATAATGTATAGTGAGGATTTATTCACGGATATGAGCTGAAACGGATTAAGTTCCGCACGTGCAGTGATTAAAATGACACTGTATTTGTTCGGTACAATTTTCTGTACGAAGAAGTGTACCATTACACCCCTAGAAAACATTTAAAACACCAAAACTGCACTTACCTGAATAACATGAGTAGTAAGTATGCTACACCACCTGCCAAAATATTTGATTTATGACTTTGACCTTTGACCTCATTCCATAGGTATTAATCTTTTGACCTTTTTACGAGCGCACCTGGGGTGACGTCATGTAATATGTCATCTGTTTGTAATATATCATGTTTATAGCTTGTTAACCGTGAAATGACCCCGATATTTACAACATCCGTGAACGAACGACCTCTGTGATGTGAAATGTGTTTGCAATATATCATGTCATTAGGATTAATCTTATGACATCGGTTTGTAATATATGCTCAGGATGTCCGGTATGTGACATTAACTTAATAACATAACATAATATATCATGTTTATCTGTTGTGCGATATATCTACCTGACCTCCGGGGTTAAAACGAGAGAACGTCCACCTGTTTGTAATATAGATGTCGGTCCTCCGGTACGTGTCCCGTGATCTGTTTAAATCGTGGTACGCGTGTGCTCTTAGCCGGTGACGTACCATATTATACTCCTATAAATACAGCCGACCATTTCTGTGTAAAATCAGAAAAGAGCCGCTAGATAATACAGACATGGCTGCTTCATACTCACCTAAAACTCCTGACAACGAATGGAATGAGGAGATGATGAAAAAGCTGACTATGGCTCAGAGAAAGCCGTACAACGGTAATTTGTGCTTGACAAAGTTTCTCCATGAAAATACGGATTTTGTGAGAGACGAATTTTTACTGATCAGCGGACGCATATTCGGGTACATTTTTTGCAAATCAGACCGAATGGTTACGCTCTACATGTCTGACGAGACCAACGAATTTGTAAAGGATCAAGATCCCTGTCTGGAATTTCCTGATAAAGACTGGCAAGTTTTTTTCAATCGTATCTGGAAAGATCTGAAGGATTGTGGAGAAGAACCTTTGTACGTCGGGGAGTGGGATGGGGTAGCACCAAACATCCGGTACCGAGTGATCGGTGACCACACTCAAAAGAACCTGGACGACTGCGTATACATATTTGCTTGCAAAGACAGGACAAGGCTTAGCAGATGTTCGGGGGGTGACCTGCATAAGGAATATCATGAAATGTTCACCATGCAGTTTTTGTTTGAGTGGCGTGATCTGCATCTGTTGAGCGCTCTTTTTTCAGTCATAAACAAAATGTTCAGGTGGTCCGAAATGCGTGATGGATACAACAGAATTAAAGTACAGCTGTTTCATCCCGAGAGTTACTTCTGCGATGGGGCGTTGCCATCCCCGCCCATTTACTACAGACACTATAAAGACCAGTAAGTCAAACCCTTTCCACAACACGCTTTCATCATGTCTCGAGAAGACTCTTTACAATGCGATCTTGCTCCTTTCAATTTCATGGGGACTGATGATAATGCTACCGATCATTTTCCAACAGGAGGACCCCGCTCACCCAAGCTGCACAAAGAATGGTTGGATAAATTCTGCGCCGACCTGGGGTACCGCAACCTGACCTTCCTATCCGGCATGCGCGGTACCTCCGCGGAAAGCTCCGGGTTCGATACCGCTGATGGTTGTTTCAACGGTCTCGGTTACAGGATCATAAAATCTATGATTGTGGTGCTTCTACAACACATTGTCGACAAAAAACTGAGGGAGGAATGCGAGGGGTGCGCAACTGACCATCCCAGTCAGTTGCAACATAGCTGCCTGTTTGAGCCTCCCGCCTATTATTTCGACTTGCGCTTCGACGAGCTGTGTCGCATGCTGTTCAAGCCCGACCTTCAGACCATCATCGATTTCACTCTGCGCCGCTGCAGTCTGAAGACCAACAACATTCTGAGGCTTCAAGGAGCTACCGGAGCTATCCTGCAAGAATTAAGAGATGAACCATTCATTGTCGCAAAGCTACAAGAAATCAGGGATAAGCTGCTGGACGAAGACCATAAGAAAGTCGTCTACGACGCCGTTGATCTCTGGCAAAGCAGTGCGTCAGCGCCTGAGGTGTAACAACATGGGGTCTGTATGCAGCGGAAATCATTTCTTCAGGGACTTTGTGATCATCCCCCGTTATAAAGAACAAATGATGGAAATGATGCTCACGGTCATCGACAGAGAGTGCGATCCTGATAAAGATTACGAGGGACAAAAGAAACGTATAAAAAATCTCAAGAAACAAATGGACATTGTGAGAAGTCTGACCGATTCATGGCATGAATTGACTGACGTGTGTTTACGCCCCCGACCCACCCCCTGTAATGCTCAGAAAAATTCTGGATGAGATATCCGCATCGGGTCGAGGACTAGGAGTTAGCGAGGTCCTCTCTATCTGTACGTATGTAACCGATGTATGTGTGAAGCTGGTTTCAAAAAATTAGAAAAACACGGTCAGTGAAATGATTGAAATTATGGTCAGCTACGTACTAGATTGCCGCTATATGGCTTGTGTCAATTGCCTTTACTTGCTAGACAGTCTGTAACATCATTCTATACTACTTTATTATTATCATGTAACCATTTGAATACTATTCTTGTAACCATTTTAAATATATTCTTGCTGTTATGTAACCATTTGAATACTATTCTTGTAACCATTTTTAAATATATTCTTCCTGTTATGTAACCATTTGAATACTGTTCTTGTAACCATTTTGAAAACTTCTTGTCATCTGAAATATATTATTTTTTACTATCTTTTTTTTTTTCCTTAATAAAAGACTGAAACGATGTCCTTGTACCGGTTATTCTTTCATGGAAGATTGAAACGTCAACATGTCAGACCTCATGAAAAGAGTTTATTACACACCGTCCAACCCTGGTTCTTTAGGCGGTAAAAAACGGTTGAAAGATGCTGTCTTAAAAGATACAGGTGTCCGCTTGAGCGATGCTCAGGTTTCAGAATGGTTGGCTGGGGAGGATGCGTACACATTACACAGAACCGCGCCTATAAGCTACAAACGTAATAGAGTCGTGGTGTACGGTATGGATACGCAGTTCCAAGCGGATCTAGTCGACATGTCAGCATATTCCAAGGACAATGATAATAATAAATATCTATTGACCTGTATCGACTTATTTAGTAAATATGCTTGGGCCCGAACGGTAAAGAATAAGAGCGGGGTCGAGGTTACTAAAGCGTTTAAGTCTATACTCGAAGAGGGGGTCGTTCCAAAGAAATTGCAGACGGACCGCGGAACAGAATTTTTTAACAAACATTTTCAAGGTTTAATGAAAAAGTACGACGTTCATCATTTTGCGACAGCTACCGATTTGAAGGCCAGTGTCGTGGAACGATTTAATAGAATGCTAAAAAGCAGAATGTGGAGATTTTTAACCACTACAAATTCGCGCAGATATATAGACGTTTTGCAAGATATTATGGAGGGGTACAACTCGAGCTACCATCGTATCAAGATGATGATACCACAGAGTATCAAGATGCGACCGGTGGACATCAACAAAGAAAATGAAGGTGTCGTGTTTCAAAACTTGTACGGCGGTATGAAAAAGAAGGGTGGTCCCCTATTTAAATATAAAGTAGGGGACGTGGTCAGAATTTCTAAGGTGAGAGGTCCGTTCGCTAAGGGTTATGAACAGAACTACACGGAAGAATTTTTCACCATTACCGCCTGTATACAGACTGGCTGATTATGACGGCGTTGTCATCGAGGGGGTGTTTTACGAAGAAGAGTTACAAAAAATAATTGTGAGCAAAAACAAAGCGTTTAAAGTGGAAAAGATTTTAGGAGAGAAAAAACAGGGGCGATCTACCCTTGTTTTAGTGAAATGGGTAGGTTGGCCTTCAAAATTTAATAGCTATATAGACAAAAAAGCTTTGGTGGACTTGCAAAAACCTTAAAACGCGTGAGCCATTACAGCCAGAGATCATTCACGTAGAGGACTACCATGGGCGACACCGGTTTCTACATTACGCTGCCGTGCAACACTTCTTTGAATGTTTATCCTGAAAACCGGATATCTAGTTATACGACCAGGTTAGCGAAAACTATAAACCTGAAAGGACAATGGGAAGTAGGTCTCGCCGAAATTGAATATCCTAGAACGTGGTATAGCTTTAATGATGACGATGGACATTTCGACCTACAGATATACGCAGTACCGTCACGGTAACTCGGCGCAGAAGCGGTTACAGGAATATCAGGGTTTTCTGGAATAAAGAGCCTTAAAATCAGGGTACTATGAGAACATTCGTTCGGTCAATCGTGCGATAACCGAAGTTATTGCTCCGACAGGGGTAATAGCTTACGATCAATTAAAAAACAAAGTTCAACTGGTAGCGAAACCCAACATTTCGTTGACTTTCCGAGGAAAACTCACGGCTATTTTAGGAGTAAAACCCAGCGAAGCTTTAGGACGGTCCAACTATCATGAAAAAGCCGATCTTACAATGATCTTACAACCGATCTTACGGATGCTCCTCACCAAGCCGATATCAACGGGGGATTCTATACCATGTACGTTTATACCGACATTATCGAATACCAATCAGTGGGTGATTCGTACGTCCCCCTTTTAAGATGCGTACATATAACGAGGGAAAGCAACGATACCGTCAGTGTTAGATACGACAAACCGCATTACGCACTGGTCAACAAGTCGCACATCACGGACATCACCATAGAATTAAAGGACGACCAAAACAGGGAAATTCCATTTGCTTATGGGAAAGTGATTGTAAAACTGCAATTTAGACCCGCGAAACAATCCGGTTTTTAAAAAAAATGGCGTATTACAACGACCGCGGGAATAATGTTGCTGATTATGTCGACTATTATCGTAATCAGGCCGGTTGCGGTCTACCCGGATATGCCGGCGGCGCCGTTATGTACGGGGCCGGCCTAGGAGGTCTTTTCAGAGACCTGTTTAGGATGGCCGTGCCGTTGTTAAAAAAGGGTTCAACATCGCGAAACCGCACCTAAAAGCAGCGGCTAAAAATATAGTCTCTGACGTTGTCTCAAATGCGATGTCAAGATCGTATAACGACGACCCTAAAGCTCAAGACGGATCGGGTCTTATGGTCATGACCCGTAAGAGAACATCTAAACCGCCTGGTATAAGGAGGCGTGGTCATTCGTTAACGAAAACAAAGAAAGCGAAGCGCGCCCCCAAGAAGGTCTCAGTTAGACCCAGAAAACGTAAGAAGACTGTGAAGAGAAATGTATCAACGATGAGATCCGTAAAAACCATATTCTAACATAGCTCTGCTGCATCGCATGTCGGGGGAGTGTATTAAGTCCGAGTTGGATTTGTTTACAGTTCCACTGACGCAAACGGTTATTGAGAAAAATGCGTATTTAGAAGTACCTCCTTTATCGACTCGTCACCTCTGGAGTTTTTTAATCGCAGGAACCGGGGAAGATTATTTAGATTTGAATAACACGCTCCTCTTTCTGCGATTTAAAATCACAAGACCTACAGGGGGGGACATCGCAGACCCTGCAAAGGTAGCCTTTATAAACTACCCCGGTGCTACTATATTTTCACAAGTCGACGTCAGTCTCGGCGATCAATTGATATCACAGAGCTCAAGCACTTACCCCTACCGATGTATCATCGAGAGTCTTATCAACTACAGCAAAGAGGCGCTGGAGACGGTTTTCTCAGCAGGCCTGTTTTTCAAAGACACGGCGGGACACATGGACGAAACTGACCCTGTGGGGCGTAACAACGGACTGACCAAGAGATCGCGCTACACTAGCGGAAGCAAAGTCGTGGAGCTGCTGGCTCCTATTCACAGTGATATTTTCTTCCAAGAAAAATTAATGCTGAACGGCGTCGACATAAAAATACGAATGATCAGAGGCAAAGATGAATTTTGTCTGATGACCGGCGAGGATGTGGCCTATAAATTAAATATATTGTCGGCCTCCCTTTTTGTCAAGAAAGTATCCGTATCACCAAGCGTGAGGCTCGCGCACGCCCAAACCTTGCTCTCGACCACTGCCAAGTATCCGATAGATAGGGTATGCCTGAAAAATTTCTCCATACCCGCAGGGTCCCGCGTATCAAATCAAGAAAATTTGTTTTTGGGGACGTTACCGAAATCTATTGTCCTGGCTATGCTGGATAACGACGCGTTCACCGGAGCTTATGATAAAAACCCGTTCGCGTTCAAACATTACGATTTGGAATACCTGGCCGTCTACGTAGACGGTCAACAAATCCCCGCAAAACCTCTACAACCAGACTTCTCTTCAGGATCGGCCATACGAGAGTTTTACCAGTTGGCTACGGCGACCGGGAGACATCTTAAAAATCAGGCGCTCTCTATCAACAGGGAGGATTTTCTGAAAGGTTATTCGCTTTACGCTTTTAACCTTACTCCTGATGAAGACTGCGGTCATCACATATCTCTCATCAAGTCCGGCAATATCAGACTCGAAGCACACTTCAAACAACTGCTCCCGCATACTATTAACCTCGTCGTTTACCCCGTGTTTGACAGCATCATTGAAGTGTCTAACCGCAGACAGGTCCTGCTCGATTATTACTGATCGGAAGATGAACACTGTGCAACTCACCGCTATCATGGACAAAATTTCATGCAATACTCATTTTCTCGGTGTTCTCCCGTGCGATCAGCTTCCTGAAAGACGGTTAAGGAACTTACCGTCTATGGTCGTCGCGAACACGCATCTGGCTCACCTGCCTGGCGAACACTGGATCGCCGTTTATCTATCTCAAGACGGTACAGGGTGTTTCTTCGATAGCTTCGGCAACGCTCCTGACAGCGAGCGCTTCCCGACTTCCATCAAAAAATTTTTAAAATCGAACTCATCGGTCGTGTTGTATTCTACCAAACAGGTTCAGGATTTTATGTCGGATGTATGCGGACAACACTGTGTGTTTTTCCTGTATCATTTAGCCAGGGGTCGAGACTATAACTATGTGATGAATTTGTACAGCGACGATTATATTAAAAATGATAAAATGGTGTTACTCTTTGTGAGAAGACTAAGATCTATTGCTTGTAATGAAAAAATGTTTTCTTGTATTCAGAGAGTGCAGACTTGTAACAGTTGCATGATGGATCATAAATAAAAATGCTTAAAGCCGACATCAGTTTTACAGTCTTTTATTGAAAAAATATTCAAACATCAGGCATACATTTAAAAAACATTAGGTACACATATCATTTCACAGAGACATACATTTAAAGAGTATGAAAATACACTGTTAAAATTCTAACCATTCCCTTCGATCTAGAGTCGGCGATTTGAACACGGGTTCATCCGTCCTTAGAGTCCTAATACATGAAATTCTCTTTTTGACAGACTTTTTAAAAGGACCTACAGGCTCAGGTGTGCTTGAACGCGCTACAGGACAGTTTTTTAAAGTACTAATCAACTGCCTAACGCGTTGATTAGGCACCGTAGAAAATGGTATGTTTAATTCGGCAAACGCCTGTAAAAACTCTGACCATCCTAGAGGCCTTCTATCATCCCGGACCTGGTGCGGGGCCGTGACATTTTTTAACAAATCGACCATGTGCGATCCCACCACGGCTTTACCCTTGAACACAAATTCACCCGATTCGTTCCAAGCGCTGAGTCCTTTAGCTTTAGACATTTTGTCTAATATGTAACGAGTGTTTTTCACGCTTCGCGACGGCACGTTCTTCAGAACTTCGGTGACGACGTCTTCCGAACCCCCTTCGTCTCCGACGGTATCGATGGTACGTTCGTCTTTACGATCGAGGTCAGGGTGCGGTAACGATAGGGTTAAAACACTTTGCTCGCGATCTCCTTGTTTTACAATCGTTAAAAACCTGGTTAGGATGCCCGAGTATAGTTTCGTCTTTTCACGCTGGTCCAGATCAGTTCTGAGTAAAATATTTCTTATGGCCGTATCCAGATCGTTCTCTACGACCTGCTGAATGTTCTCACGCACAGCTCCAGATTGTAGCTTTTCCAGCTGATTTTGGGGTACGAGATACATCTTTTCAGCATACTGCATCGTCAGCCCTGTCTACCCTATATTAAGCTGGAAATAAATGGTACTGCTACACTTAGAAGCGGTAAAAGAAATCCCCCAGACTGGTTGAAAACACGCTTCTTAGCGGCTATACCTACAGTGGGGTAAAAAAGTATTTAGTCAGCCACCAATTGTGCAAGTTCTCCCACTTAAAAAGATGAGAGAAGCCTGTAATTTTCATCATAGGTATACCTCAACTATGAGAGACAAAATGAGAAAAAAAAAAAAAATCCAGAAAATCACATTGTAGGATTTTTAAAGAATTTATTGGTAAATTTCTCGGTAAAATAAGTATTTGGTCACCTACAAACAAGCAAGATTTCTGGCTCTCACAGACCTGTTACTTCTTCTTTAAGAGGCTCCTCTGTCCTCCACTCGTTACCTGTATTAATGGCATCTGTTTGAACTTGTCATCAGTATAAAAGACACCTGTCCACAACGTCAAACAGTCCAACTCCAAACTCCACCATGGCCAAGACCAAAGAGCTGTCAAAGGACACCAAAAACAAAATTGTAGACCTGCACCAGGCTGGGAAGACTGAATCTGCAATAGGTAAGCAGCTTGGTGTGAAGAAATCAACTGTGGGAGCAATTATTAGAAAATGGAAGACATACAAGACCACTGATAATCTCCCTCGATCTGGGGCTCCACGCAAGATCTCACCCCGTGGGGTCAAAATGATCACAAGAACTGTGAGCAAAAATCCCAGAACCACACGGGGGGGCCTAGTGAATGACCTGCAGAGAGCTGGGACCAAAGTAACAAAGGCTACCATCAGTAACACACTGCGCCGCCAGGGACTCAAATCCTGCAGTGCCAGATGTGTCCCCCTGCTTAAGCCAGTACATGTCCGCGCCCGACTGAAGTTTGCTAGAGAGCATTTGGATGATCCAGAAGAGGATTGGGAGAATGATGAAACCAAAATAGAACTTTTTGGTAAAAACTCAACTTGTCGTGTTTGGAGGAGAAAGAATGCTGAGTTGCATCCAAAGAACACCATACTTATTGTGAAGCATGGGGGTGGAAACATCATGCTTTGGGGCTGTTTTTCTGCAAAGGGACCAGGACGACTGATCCGTGTAAACGAAAGAATGAATGGGGCCATGTATCGTGAGATTTTGAGTGAAAACCTCCTTCCATCAGCAAGGGCATTGAAGATGAAACGTGGCTGGGTCTTTCAGCATGACAATGATCCCAAACACACTGCCCGGGCAATCAAGAATGAATGGACAACGAAGGAGGAATGGGCCAAAATACCAGCAACAGTGTGTGAAAACCTTGTGAAGACTTACAGAAAACGTTTGACTTCTGTCATTGCCAACAAAGGGTATATAACAAAGTATTGAGATGAAATACTTATTTTCCACCATAATTTGCAAATAAATTCTTTAAAAATCCTACAATGTGATTTTCTGGATTTTTTTTCTCATTTTGTCTCTCATAATTGAGGTATACCTATGATGAAAATTACAGGCCTCTCTCATCTTTTGAAGTGGGAGAACTTGCACAATTGGTGGCTGACTAAATACTTTTTTGCCCCACTGTATTTTCTTTTTTAATTTTGATTTTAATATCCGATTTTCTCCTCTTCAGTTTTTGGTACTGTTGACGGCTGAGCGGAATCGTACCGTAGAGGATGTTTAAAGCCACTTCACAAAGGGCTAAAATGAGATCGTCGGACGCCGCCTGTAAAATAAGTCGACGTTGTTTAGGCGTGGCTTTATATAGCAGCTTTAACAGGGGTAGATGCTTACAGAGTCTGGCGGACATGACGACTGATCACGCGTTCCTTTTTTTCTGGAGGTAGACCACTTGGCGTTCGGCAAGCAACCCCGTTCTGAGCCGATACTGCTCGGGCGTTTTCGCTTTATAGTCTATCATGAGATAGCCGTAAGGCTGACTGGTAGCGTCTTGGTAACATTCCATAAAATATTTCACATTGAAAGGAAACATTTGCCGTGCTAGCACCATCACTTGATTAGCATCGCGGGGGTTTTTAAACAAAATTAAATAATTGGTGTTCAAGCTAATCGTCCTGCTCGATTTACCTTGCGCGAATAAATTCTGTACAATATAAATAGCGCTAAGATTACGATGGTGTACAAACTGCGTAAAGACTTTTTGGACTTGCGCATTACCGCTAGCTTCGTTCATCATGTCGTCCAGAATCAGAAGATTAGCTTTGTGGGGCGGCAGTAAATGATCGTCATTCAGAGAGTCGGGTATCCCTTCAACAAATTTAATAGGGTACAACTTAAGCAATTCATCGTACAGAGGTTGCCAACAACTGTAAATATATACAATGTTTTCAATTTTTTAGAAATCATATTTAAACCATTTTCCATCAATCTTTTTACGAAATAGGTTTTGCCGCTGTTAGAAGGACCGCTGATAACACAGGCAAACGGGTGAATAAGCCGAAAGTTGAATGTCGAATTCAGAAGCGTCCCGAACCCCTCTATGCCCCGTTGAATCAGTAGCCATAAGGAAGAGTGGTGAAATCGGGTAAAAGTCTACGTTTATTGTACACCACCTTGAACCTTTTGTCGAATGACTTGTTGTGCAACGTGAGATGCTTTTTATTCCTCACAATGTTTTCAGAATGAGCCAGGATGTATCGCGTATCGTCGCGAGATGTCACATAGCTGGTAACCAGACCAATCAGGGTGTCTAAGCGGATAGCTTGCGAATTTTTAGAGTTCAGAGTTATTCCTTTAGCCTTCATGCACACTTTTCCTTTGGCGGTGCGGTACGCGTTGGATTTCGGGCCGGAAGACGAGTATTCTATGATAAAATCGTCATCTCCTTTTTCATCTGTCAGCTCCCCCAAATGATGCCCCAGAGGCGGCATCCAGTCACCGTCCCTAGAGACGAATATAACAGAGTCCGTGTCAGTGTATAAGACTCGGCTCCCGAGTCTGTCCATCAGGTCGTACAACTCCAGCCGCGCATGAGCTGTCGTAAACGCTCCTATAAACACTTTAATGTCGCGAGCCTCGCACACGTCCCCTTCGGGACGACAGGTCTGAACGAGCGCCACATCATCTGAGACGAATGAGAAATATTTCAGGATGTCTGTTTTACTGAAAATGATTTGGGCGAAATCTTCGGGGTCTGTGACGAGCAGGGTTTGCGGTAAATTTGATCTCATAGAAAATCTCCCCCATAACGAATTAAGAATTAATTTGCTTATCGACCTCTGGGCGGGGTTGTGACCGATCTTTTCGGGGTCGAGTTGGATCCCCTCTTTCTCATAATATTCCCTAATGTAATTCTCTTTATCCTCATCCGTGACAACGTCTGACGGGTAGCCGGACGCATGCTGTTTCAAACGTAAAAATGTTTTCACGTAGTCGTGAAAGAGCGTGTCGGAGCGATCTGGGAAATGCCAAATTTCATAGATTTTGGCCACTATGTAACCCTTTGCGATTGCCTTTAAAACCTCTATGGTAACCCAAGTTCCCGAGAGAGCCCTCTCCTCATCCGTGTGGGTGCAACTTGTCGTCTGGTTTTCATCGTGAGCACAGGTGCGGCATAACGCGAACATGAGTTTACCGTGGTATCGAAAAGGTAACACAGGGAATAATAATTTACGTGGTGGGTACACGGTGGCCTTGACAAGTCTCAAGCGGTTCAAAATCACTGAAAATGATCTGAGGGTGTCCGATCGGGTAGCTTTTCGTAGCCTGACAGAATGGATAAAGACTGGTGAAATCCACGTAACTTATTTTCTCACCGTCTGTCGTTTTACGGTACAGAGAATAAGCGTTGGTCCTCCCCCCCAAAAAGCGAGTCTCTCGGATTCAGTCTCTTGGGAGCTGAATAAGTTCTCATAAATTCTTTCACCGCAGGGTCGGTCTGTTTCATTTTGTTCCACTCACATTCCCATATAAATTCTATTTTCAACCCGAAGGCATTTTGTAGAATTTCCACTTTGTCGTCAAACTGTCTTCTGAGTTCGGCGTAGGGTAGGCACGACAGGGGGTGAGTATCATCTGGGTCAAAACGACAACAATGTCCATGGTGGATGCAGGCCGAATATTCTAAGCCATACCTTACCCCGTTCTGTTCGTAGTAACCGTCTAAAAAGTAGCGACCTATTTGCATTTCACCGTGGTTTAGCGCGTGGTGAATGTCGATGTTTCGGGTCTTTTTCACGTATTCCAGCCATTCGATAGAACCGTTTGAGTAAGCCTTATTCTGACGGACGTATGCGTTATTATACGTCAGAGCCAGAGTGTCTCTGGCGAGATAATGGGCTTTGAAGACCCCCATACAACAGCTAGGGAACGTTGTAAAGTTGAACGGATCGAGTTCAGTACACTCTATGAACTCCTTCCTGTATTTCATGCAAGCCTCACGTAATAAGACAACGTCGTACACGCCGTACTCACACAGTTCGTCCTTGAAGCGGAAGACTTTACCGGACACCGTGCTGTACCATGCATTAAACTTTGTCTGGTCTTTATCGGTCATGTTTTCATACCCGTAAAACTTTTTGTCAGGGTAGGGACCCACATAATTCTCATTTTCACACCTGTTGAAATGATGGGGAAAGTACCCTTTTTCCATCGTTGTCAAGTGTAACGCCACCGGCATCTTGGACAGAGCCATTGGTATGAAGGAATAACTATCGATGTAACGCTGGTCGAAGGCATCATCGTGTAATGAGGAGTCAGAGGAAGTCGGATCCATTTGCAGTGTTTTATTTAAAGATCAGTATCAGAACACAGGCAGAGGTCGATAGACAGTATCTGGGATATCACAGAGAACCAGAATCGTAAACGTTTACCAGGCTTGGGTCGGGGCAGGCGGCAGGCTAGAATCAAATCCGAATCAGAGTCAACAAACAAAGGGGCAGGTGTCAGAGAATTCCAAGGGTCAAGGCAGTCCAGGATCATACACAGAATAACAGGCAAGGTAAACGCTCAGAAATGTCAGACGGGGCTAAACAAGACTTCACGGTAAACTGAAGGTGTGAGTGGCTTATATGCAGTCAGTGAATGAGGTGCAGGTGTAACTGAGTGGTTGATGGGAAACACCTGGCGGTGATTAGACCTAGGTACGGGGTGTGTGGGTAATGGAGTCCATGAGAGTGTTAGTACTCGGGTGAGGGTGCCCTCCGGTGGTCATCGGAGAGAGCCACAGAGGCCTGACTTGTGACAGAGCCCCCTCCCTGCGAGCGGCTCCCGAAGCGAGAACGATCTGGACGCCGAGGTCTTCCACGGGGTCTTGGTGCTGGTCTGTCAGGGTGGTCCCGATGAAACTCGGTGGTAAGGTTAGGATCCAAGATGTCCTGGGAGTTTATCCAGGAACGTTCCTTGGGACCATACCCCTCCCAGTCCATGAGGTACTGTAGGACCCTGCCTCGGCGTCGTGAGTCTAGGATCTCTCGCACTTGATAGGCCTCCTCGCCGTCCACGACAATGGGAGGGGTGCTCTCCACGGTGACCTCCTCCTGGTCCCTCTCTCCTCTCGGACCACCGGCAGGCTTGAGCATGGAAACATGAAAGGTGGGTGAGATACGGTAATCTGCAGGTAATGCCAAACGATATGAAACTGGGGTAATTTGTCTAAGGATTTTGAATGGACCCACGTACCTAGGGTTGAGTTTCTTGCAGGGACGACGGAGACGAAGGTCTCGGGTTGAGAGCCATACCCACTGGCCAGGGTAAAAACTTGGTCCTGCTCTACGGCGATGGTCAGCTTGGTCTTTGCCTCTCCGAACTGCCCGTTGTAGGTGTACGTGAGCTGTGTTCCAGGTCTCCTCACTCCTTCTTAGCCAGTCGTTGACAGCTGGAAGCTCTGAAGGTTCTCCTGACCAGGGGAATAGTGGAGGTTGGAATCCTAGAATGCACTGAAAAGGAGTAAGTTCCATTGCAGGTTTCTTGAGTGAGTTTTGTGCGTACTCTGCCCAGAGTAGATATCGGCTCCAATCATTCTGGTTGTTGTGACAGTAGGAGCGAAGGAAGCGGGTGAGTTCCTGGTTTAGTCTCTCGACCTGGCCATTGGATTCAGGGTGGTATCCTGAACTGAGACTGACATTGATGTTTAGTTGTTGGCAGAAAGCTTTCCATACCCGTGACGTGAACTGTGGGCCCCGATCGGAAACAGTGTCCTCGGGGAGGCCATAAAACCTGAATACCTGCTGCATTAATGCTTCAGCCGTCTCAAATGCTGTGGGTAGTTTCGTGAGTGGAATTAGACGACAAGCTTTGGAGAAACGGTCGATCACTGCGAGTATGGTGGTGAAGTGATTGGAGTTAGGTAGATCTGTTACGAAGTCGATGGCGATATGGGACCAAGGTCGTTGGGGAATAGGAAGGGGATGGAGAAGACCTGCTGGTCGATGATGGGATGATTTGGAGATGTTGCAAGTGTTACATTTCTGCACGAACCGTGTTACATCAGATTGTAGAGTTGCCCACCAGAAGCGATTAGAGACGAGTTGAATGGTGGCATTGATACCTGGGTGACCGGCACTGGGGAGTTCGTGGACCCACTGCAGGACCCTGGGACGTAGAGCAACGGGACCGTACGTTCGATCAGGCGGGCATTCGGCTGGAGCTGGATCATTAATGAGGGCTTCGGAAATTTCAGTCATAATATCCAACTGTACAGGTGCTAGAATGAGTGTGGGAGGCAGAATGGGTTCAGTCGTCTTTGATGTAGGAAGATGGTCGAACTGTCTTGATAGGGCGTCCGCTTTGCCATTCTTGGATCCGGGTCGATAAGTTACTTTGAAGTCAAAGCGAGAAAAGAACAGGGACCATCTCGCTTGTCTGGGATTGAGTCGTTTGGCGGACCTGATGTACTCGAGGTTGCGATGATCTGTCAATACGCAGAATGGTAATTTTGCCCCCTCCAACCAATGCCGCCACTCCTCAAAGGCAGCCTTCATGGCCAACAATTCACGATCTCCCACATCGTAATTCCTCTCCGCTGAGTTGAGTTTGCGGGAGTAGAAAGCACATGGGAATAGTTTGGGTGGACTACAGTGACGCTGAGAAAGAACTGCCCCAATTCCAGTGTTTGAAGCATCCACTTCGACTGTGAATTCCAGGTTTGGATCGGGATGATGTAAGATGGGGGCTGATGTGAACCGTTCCTTTAGCTGCTGGAAGGATTGCTCGCTGGTATGTGTCCAATTTAGACGTTGTTTACCCCCTTGAAGTAATGATGTGAGAGGAGCTGCGACCACACTGTTCCTGATGAAGCGTCGATAGAAATTTGCAAATCCAAGGAAACGCTGAAGTTCCTTTACTGTTGTGGGCTTAGGCCAATTGAGCACCGATTGCACTTTACTGTCGTCCATGGCAACCCCCTCAGGGCTGATGACATAGCCCAAGAATGAGATCTGTGTCTGGTGGAACTCACATTTCTGTAACTTGGCGTAGAGTTGGTGTTTGATGAGCCGCTGGAGTACTGCCCTGACATGTTTAACATGGGTTTCACGGGAGTTAGAGTATATCAATATATCATCAATGTAGACGATGACGAATTGGTTCAGCATGTCCCTGAAGACCTCATTAATGAATGCCTGGAACACAGAAGGACTGTTGGCAAGCCCGAACGGCATAACCCGATATTCATAGTGCCCGGATGTGGTCGAGAAAGCTGTCTTCCACTCGTCTCCCTCTCTAATTCGAATTAAGTTGTATGCACTGCGTAGGTCAAGTTTAGTGAAGTATTTGGCGGTGCGGAGTTGTTCTAGGGCGGCTGGTACCAGGGGTAACGGATAGCGAAACTTGATGGTGATGTCGTTGAGTGCTCGATAATCAATGCAGGGTTGGAGACCTCCGTCCTTCTTCTTGACGAAGAAAAACCCCACTGACGCTGGAGATTTCGACGGTACAATAAAACCTTTTGACAACTCCTCCTCTATGTACTGCTTCATAGTCTCTGACTCGGGTTGTGAGAGTGGGAAGATTCTGCCTCTAGGGGGCACTGATCCTGGGATGAGGTCAATGGCACAGTCGCTAGATCGATGCGGAGGAAGTTCGGAGGCTTTGGCCTTACTGAAGGCTTCAGACAGGTCCTGGTATTCGATGGGTAATTCGGGGAGATTTTTGAACTCTGGCTTTTCCTCCACAGGGAGAGCAGTTGATCTGGCGCTTGAAGTCAGACAGTGATGCTGACAAAACTCTGACCATTGGAGAATTTGCTGTGTCGACCATGAGATGCGGGGATTGTGTTTCTCCAGCCACGGTAAGCCCAGGATGACAGGATTCTGAGGAGATTCAAGATTCAATGGCGAACAGTGTGATTCAGTATGTAGAGCTCCGGTTTGAAGTCGTAATTCAGGAGTCAGGTATTTAATCCTCCCAGAGCCCAGCGGTCGTCCGTCTAGCGCCGCCACCGCTACCCGTGATTCACATGGAATGAGAGAGAAGTTATGAGAATTGGCAAATTAAATATCAATGAAATTCCCCGCTGCCCCCGAATCGATCATGGCTATGGTCTCGATTCCTCCCTCGTCACTGCTAATAGTGATGGGGATACTAAAAGAAGTACTGTGATGGTTGTCAGCACTCACTGTAGTGGAATCTCACCGGGCTGGGCGAGCAAGACAGGCAGCCCTCAGATGCCCCGATTCCCCACAGTACAGACACAAGTGTTGACGGATGCGTCTTTCCCTCTCTTCAGCGGACAGACGGGTGACACCGACCTGCATGGGCTCTGGTTCTGGGAGTCTCTGGGTGATGGGCTGAAGTAGGGCTGAACGACGAGTGCGTCGTGATCGCATCAAATTATCAATGCGAATGGTAAGCTCCATAAATTGTTCTAGGGTTCTCCCCTCGTCACGGCAGGCTAGTTCGGACTGAAGCTCCTTGTTAAGTCCTTTTCGGTAGAGCAGTTTAAGGGGGTCGTTCTTCTAACCGGTCTGAGCAGCGAGAGTACGGAAAGCAAGGGTGTAAACCGCCACGGTGCTGTTACCCTGACGTAGAGCAAGCAGCTCCTCTCCTACTTCCTTTCCACTGGCCGAGTGTTCGAAAACCTCACGGAACTGACGAAGGAAGTTGTTATAAGAGGGAAAAGACATGCGGTTTCCCTCCCACATCGCGGTAGCCCACTCCAATGCTCTGCTGGTAAGTAGTGAACAAATAAACGAGACTTGGCTGTCATCTGTGGGGAAAGTGAGAGGTTGTTGGTTGATATAGAGATAACATTGCATAAGAAAGCCCTTACATTTCTCCGGGGACCCATCGTATTTGTCGGGAAGCGAGAGTCGTGGGTCTTGAGGAGTGGGAATCATTGTGGGCGTGGCTGGTACCAGCGCTGGTGCGGGCGGCGTGAGGTTCGATGGCGGACTTGCCACTTGGAGAGTTTGCAGCGTCCTCACTAATTCCTCAGTGAGTGAGGTGAGTTTCTGCAGCTGTTGATGATGTGCGGCTAGCATCGAGGCTTGGGCTGATACCTCCGAGGAGAGCTGATTAAACACTGCTGGGTCCTGGGGTGGCGAAGTCTTCTGTAATGAGGAGTCAGAGGCATGAAGTACATGAAGATTATTTTACATCCTTGCGTGATGATGTTGACCATAACCCCCGCTTTGCAAAAATACTCAAATTAGGTAGGAATCGAATCTGGACGTGTAATGGGCTATGAAGCAGTATCCTTCGTATTGAGGACACCTGAACCGTGTGATTAGGCGCTCTATACAGTCGGTACCTTCCGCCACAAATTTTTTGCCTTGAAAGGTGATCGCGTAGACGAAATTAGCGACGTGCTTACCATTTTCATATCGCGTTTCAAAGTCGTAATAGATATATTTTTCACTGGGGGTCCTGGCGGGTTTGGGCTGTATGAAACATTGATGTTTCCCTTGGACCGGTAATTCCTTGTGGCAATGAGCACAATGATCAGTCGCGCATTGATGAGGTTTGGTGCGTCCTGTAATTTCGTACCGTCTGTTACATAGCTCACAATACTTTATAACATCGCACGGTATTTTTTCATGGCCTGGGGGTATCTTCTTATGCATGGCGTAGCAGTACCTCGATTTGCAATAGCGTAGACAATCGGTACAGTGAATGATCCTTTTTGGGTGTTTGTAGCAATCAGGGTCAAAACAGATGTTGCAGACGTATTCGCAACTGTGATTTCTTGCTCTGAAGTAGCCTTTAAAGCAGCATTGACATACGTAAGGTGTACCGATGAACGCAGTCAGATTTAATATCATATAATAATGGTCGTTGTGCAAGTAAAGGCAGACCGTGTTCGGGTGAGGTTCGTTCTGATTTTTGTACGTTTCTAACCCACCGTTCGCCCTGTAAAAAACAACAATTTTGACATTCAACAGATTTTCAAACCTAGCTATGTCATGAAGTCCTATCGGATCTTGGCTAGTGAACCCTGCGTTGGTTTGGATAACGCTCGCGCGACTTTCCAATTCGCTCTCGGGTAATCGAGGAAACGAGCCAGGCAGATGGACAGACATAATTGATTACCTTTATTTACAGGACAAAATAGATTTATCTTCTTTCTTCGGATCACTTGATCCAGTTTACGCCTACGACCCCCTCCTTGTCTGTTCATGGCTACACAAGCTTCAATCTCAACAGCATCGTCGGCCATCAACCTATCATTGCTCTGTAAAATTTTTTCGACTTGTTCTGTAAATAGATTAACGTCGTAATTATTACCGGGGGTCAAAACTGCGTTAACGGACGAATTGAGGCTAGGGGCGGACATAACCAAACTGATTACGCTACCATCACCTCCCATCTCTCTCGCGAATGATATTATCTCGTCCATGGCGGTGTGCAGAGAAGCGTGATAGGTGTCTAAATCTGGAGACATTATATCCCTCATATTCATAGTTCTGCGTAAATCAAACCCATTAAAACGGGGTCGTGGTAAAACGTGAAAGCCGTTTATGATGCCGCCATTCCGTATCGCTGCATCGATGTTCGCTCGGGTTGTACCGGAAGGGTGAACCGCTCTGCTAGTCGAGGGTCTCTCGTCAGCAGTAGTGGGGTCGGAGCGGGTGGTCGATGGTCGCTCAGCATCAACATTACCTGAAGGGGGTGATGACGACGACGAGCGTTCAGCGTCAGTTGACGGAGGCATAGCACAAGATGATGAGGAGGATGTATCGGTTAGTACGCCACCGTTCTGCACTACGTATTGACGAAGACGCCGGCTGTGATCATCTAGTATGCTCTGCAACACATCACACAAATTAAAATTAATGTTCTGTGCGATTTCTCGCAAATCGTGAGCATTTTGCGTAGTATTATCAGGAAATGGGGGTATCACGTCGGGATGCAAACTTATCATGTGTTGTAATCTATCGCATAGCTTCATATTATCAGCAGCATTTTGCAAATCAATTATACTCTGCAGCCTGTCAGTCAGAGCTTGGTCTGATTGTCCGTTGTGTACATCACCGCCATTCATTTTGAACTATTACAGATAAAATATAACTAAACAATGATAGCTCCAAAACGAATAACGAAAAATTGTAACATAAGTGGTAAGATCAAAGATGATACAGGTAAATATATGACTTATAAATCAAAGCATGATAGTAAAATAAAACAAATCATAGTCTAATATTGATAAGATCAAAGATGATAGAGATAAGTATATGACTTATAAATCAAAGCATGATAGTAAAATCGATAACAATTAAAGAAAAACAAACCATAGTCTAATATTGATAATAAAAATCACTGGTATTTAGATCATTAAAACGTCAAAGAACCGTTATTTTGACATTACAATATGGTTGAGATGCGCGACTAATTGCACTAAAAACCTTCATTCGTGGAGGATTTCCTTTGCAAAAGTTTTCGTGAACCGTCGTGCGCAACTGATTCAACCCGTTTGTCACGTCACGGATTCGGTTTCCATTCGTAGCTAACTCGATATCGTCCAATCTATTAAATATTTCATGAAGCAGTACCTCATGTCTGTCACTAGCAGCCCTCAGTGCATCTCCAACCGTTTCTTCACCATTATCCTCGAACGGCGGTCGTTCATCATCGGCACCGTTCAGTGAAGCGGGTTCGTCATCGATCAGTGAAGCCTGGTCTTCATCGCCATTAATCACCGACGCTCGCTCTTCTTCGTGAAAAGCATACGGGGTCAGGGTCCTTGTCACGCTCCTTACCGTCCGGGTATCCTCGTCTTGCTCACCGTTAAACGTCACGCCGTGCCAGGTTTCAACTTGTGTGTTTGTCCATTGATCCACGTCGTTCAAGTTTGCAGGCTCCTCTGGATCCTCGCCCACCCCGTCTGTAACATCAATGTGATAATTGGAGTAAATAAAACAACTTGTAACCAAAAAGCATGATAATTATAATTATATAATAAGTTATAACTTTAAATCAAACTATTATGAAGCATAACTATATAAATGATTTATTATTTTGCTTATTTTGTTTATTTATGATATCTAGTACGTCAAGATTACAGTTTAAAACATGTACTGATGACTTAACTGCCTGCGGTATTTAAGGGGTTAAATGCGGCAATTAAAGGGTTAACCTCATCGGAAGACAGCATTTTCAAGTCAGTCCGTTTAAAACACGTAATTTTTTTTTTTTTTTACTTTAAATTATTTATTTCATTACAGTACAACTATAATGATTTTTATTTCGTATATATATATATATATATATTATATTAGTATTTAAATAAAATATCTATGTTTTAGAGCTTTGATGAAACCGTCACAGACAGAAATTAAATCATTTGAAATTGTGAATATAAACCAAATGTACCAAAATAACGAACAATAACATTTTTGAGCTTTATAAAGGAGAAACTTACCAGTCAATGATTCATCATCATCAACTTTTATTGTTGGATGAACAACAGTTATTTTGCGCTGCTTTGGCCTAGGAAAGACTTCTTTCGATGTCCCAGGCGTCGCGTCATTGACGCACCGTCTTTTCCGACTCGCTTGAGTGACATTTACAACAGATCCACTCGCTTGTATGTCGTCATCCGGTTGGTGTTGTGAAAAATTGTCACGTCCGGTTTCCTCGGGCTGACGTTGTGAAATATTTAATCCTGGCAACTGATTTGCAAGCTGTAAAAAGTCTATGAAATAAAGCAAATATACCGTTACGGATAACAGATTATTAGCTCCGTCAGTAGCTAGAAATCACTGTCCGTTTCGGATAGTGTAGTTATGGTTAAACAGAATAAAAGTCACAATATAAGATAAAAGTCATTAGATAGCATTTAACCTGATTTTTAAAAATATTAGAAATGTATAATTACCGTCGAATTAAATATATTCGTCAGCAGACGGTCTTTGTCCATCTACGATGCAAAATAATATAAGACTATTACAGATTTTAATAAAGCAGTTAAATTATTAAAGGTGTAAATTATTTTTTAAATCCCACTCACGTTGATCTTCCATGCTGAGGAAAAAGCTGGTTAAAAACGTCTTTGAGGATGTGCCAAGCTTATATGTTCAGTATGACAGTACTGATGTGTACCAGACGTGGCTCAGATATTCAGTGAGATATATAGGTAGTCTTTGTCAGTGATTTGTACGGTGAGGGGTCCCAACGGGGGCGGTGAGGGGGCGCAACGCTGGGTTTCCCTATCCTCCCTTATTATCCTGGAGGAGAAGCAGACTGAAAACTATTACCTCATTTGTGGATCTCTGAAAAACGTAAGGCAGTTTTTTTTTATTATTTTTTTTTTAAATCAAGCTCAAAGTTTATGTTATTCATTAGGCTACGATTTTAATCCTTTATTTTTATTTCATTTGAATACATCCGTGTGTGTGTGTGTGTGTGTGTGTGTGTGTGTGAGGATAAGATGTGTGTGGGTGTGTTCCCCCGCTCATGGTCATGGGATAAGAAGGTGTGTGTGTGTGTGTGTGTGTGTGTGTGTGTGTGTGTGTGTGTGTGTGTGTGTGTCTGCGTTCACCCTCCTTTCTTTCTTTCTCCTGTGAGAAGGAGACTGAGGAGACTGAGAATCTATGGCTAATGTGTAAAGATGTAATATCACGATTTGTTGAAAAATGTAAGGCATTTTTCATTAAGCTCAAAGTTTCTTCTTTTATTTTATTTATTTATTTTTATTCATTAAGGTAAGATTTTGATTCATTTTCATTTCAATAGAATAATTTGAATACAACCCTCTGTGTGTGTGTGTGTGTGTGTTATTTTTTTCTCATATAATGACTCCTTTAGCAATGTGATTTATTTTACACATCTAAAATGACCATAACAATAACTTGTAACTTTAATTTTTTATCTCTTAAACCAACATCTCTTTCGCACCTCTGTGTAGGATGACCAAAACCTCTGCGTTAGTGTGGCACCAGGCTAAGAGCACACGCATACCACGATTTAAACAGATCACGGGACGTGTACCGGAGGACCGACATCTATATTACAAACAGGTGGACGTTCTCTCGTTTTAACCCCGGAGGTCAGGTAGATATATCGCACAACAGATAAACATATTATGTTATGTTATTAAGTTAATGTCACGTACTGGACATCCTGAGCGTATATTACAAACCAATGTCATAAGATTAATCCTAATGACATGATATATTGCAAACACATTTCACATCACAGAGGTCATTCGTTCACGGATGTTGTAAATATCGGGGTCATTTCACGGTTAACGAGCTATAAACATGATAGATTACAAACAGATGACATATTATATGACGTCACCCCAGGTGCGCTCATAAAAAGGTCAAAAGGTTAATCCCTATGGAATGAGGTCAAAGGTCAAAGTCATAAATCATCCTAAAAGGTCAAAAGGTTAATCCCTATGGAATGAGGTCAAAGGTCAAAGTCATAAATCAAATATTTTGGCAAGTGGTGTAGCATACTTACTACTAACATGTGTCTGCAGGGCAAAGGCTGTTGTTGTAAATAGGGTAAATAGCCTTTTCATCATCATCTTTTTTAACGGCGGTTGAAAGAGGATGCAGAGCGGGAAATAACGGATACATTTTCAAAATTTCAGTAAGCCACCAATAGGAATAAGGGAAGACACAAAGCAACCAATAGCATTGTTGAATGGGCTAAGATGTGGACTGCCACTAACCTGCCACACATGACTATAGCAGTTTATATATGTTTTTCCAAATAAAACCCAAATGTTAACCATAAGATAACACATTCCATGGTGTGCCATACCCAAGCCATATATGGCTCTCATTTGTGTGCTGTCATCTGGACCATATACCTCAAAACATATGGTCATCCAAAAGAAAACTCCCTTCAATTCTAAAGCTATGGCAAAACATATATGGGGAAAGTTTGGCCCATATGTGCTCAGCCATGCCATACCTAGGCCAAATGTGACAGCTATCAGCCATCTTTGACGGTTTTGTAATTCGTCCCCTCAGTTTATACACCGTACTCACAAATTCTTAAACTGTTCCCTCGGTTAAACAAATTGTGCCCACGGATTAATAAACCGTACCCACGGATTAATAAACCGTACCCACGAATTTCCAATCCGTGCGCTCAGATTCTGTAAACCGTACCTTCGGTTTTTAAATCTGTACCCACGAATTCATAATCCGTGCGCACGCTTTCAAAATCCGTTCCCACGGGTTTGTAAACTGTACTCATGGACTCATTTTAGAAGAACAAATCTTATTGTATATTGTTTTATTGTGTATTATTAAGTGGAATACATCAAATTGTCTTAACTGCATGCTTACAGTGATTCTCTATCAATTGTAGCGGGTAGGAGGTGGAATGCAACAATTTAATAAGAATGTGTGTCAAAAATCTTGTTTATTTGTAGCACTTTATTATTATTGTCTAATAAACCTAGCATTGTGTATTATGACTGACTTTTACCGCTTTGTTCCTCTTTTGTAAATCATTTTAGATAAAAGCTTTTTATGAATGCATATGCATATGTAAATGTAATAATAATAATGGTAGCCTAATAATACTAATATAATAATAAAAATATTAATAATATTAGTAATAATAATAATTATTATTGTTATTATTATTATTAATTTATAATAAATGAAGGCACATAAGACAGTAATATTTTTTATCATAAAATAATTAATGAATGCTTTATTTTTAAATAACCTTTAAAGTTTTGGAAATGTGTTTGTGCACTATTCATTCTTAACATGAAGCTTTTATCCAAAACGACTTGGTACGAGGTGGAATACAACGATCTAATAAGAATGATGTGCGTCAAAATCTTATGTTTATTTATGATAAATTTAGCACTTTATTGTTATTGTCTAATAAACCTGGCATTGTATATGGCTGACTTTTGACTAATTGCTTTGTTCCTCTTTTGTAAGTTGTTTTAGATAAAAGCTTTTTCTAAATGCATAGCCTTTAACAGTTTTGGAATGTGTTTATATGCATTCTTAACATGAAGACTTGTTTTGGTGATTTTATTATACTACGCTTTTTCCCCCAGAGTTAGATGCATGTAAGGCTTCACTGGTTGATGTTATTATCAAACAACTAGGCCTAGCCTATTATAACATTGCATTCAACCAGCGAGCAAAGGAATGACAACATAACCTGAACATTGTTACAAAGCCGTTTGCACCACTCTTCTGTCACTTAATATTTTATTTCGGTGCACAAAATAGTCTTCTTTTTAGTGTTTACCTATTTTACATTACATTAACACCAATAGGATAAAACACAGGCGACGGTTTTTTATTAAAAATAAAGTTTAAACACAATACAATGCATCCCGCACCTAAACACGTGGCCTGTTTGAATCTGCAGGTACAGACTGGGGGCGGGGCCACAAACCCGTGAGTGCAGTTTACAAACCCGTGGGAACGGATTGCGAAACCGTGCGCACGGATTATGTATTCGTGGGTATGGATTTACAAACCGAAGGTACGGTTTACAGAATCTGTGTGCACGGATTGGAAATTCGTGGGTACGGTTTGTTAATCCGTGGCCACGATTTGTTAAACTGAGAGAACAGTTTAAGAATTCGTGAGTACGGTTTATAAACTGAGGGGACGAATTGCAAAACCTTCACCACGGATTGATTTTTTTTTTTCCTACAGGTGACTTCCGGGGCTCCGTAATATTGTCAGTCAACATGTCTATGCAGAATGTTATGCTATGTTTGATAAATGTCGATAAAAAACTTACGGAGCCCCGCACATGGCATGCAAGAAAAAAATAATAAATCGTGCGCACGATTTACTAAAACGTGCACACGATTACTATTTCGTTCCCTCAATTTGCTAAATCATGAGCTCGATTTGCTAATTCGTTCCCTCGATTTATAAATCGTGTGCACAATTTAGCAAATCGAGGGAACGAAATAGTAAATCGTGCACACGATGTAGCCTACTATTTTTTTTTTTCCTGCATGTCATGTGCGGGGCTCCGTAAAAACTATTGCGAAATGACGGTGTTTCCATTAACCGATGTTATGCGACTAAAACATTGTTTTTTCCTCTTGTGATAAGTCATGATCGATGTTGGTAGGTTTATGTATATCGCAGCTATTATTTTTAATTGAAGGAGACTTAGATGTGTATTTTTAGCAAAGCAATGCTTCTGGAACGTGCAGCTGGTATAAACACAAGCATTGATTAGAGTGGTCGCGATGAGCTCCGGTGGCCTTGTCGGAGCTGTAATGCGCCGCAGATATGTGCAGTATAAATAAGGGGTTATCCAAGTTTTAATGCCACAGAAAGCCCCTTATACTTGTGAGCGGCCATGTATGAGGTGCTTCTTGGAGGTTATAGTATATTATAGAATGAACATTTGGCTTTTACGTATGCCAGGTGACCTGTAAATGCAAAAAAAAAATCCATTGCAGTTTTGCAATATATCCTTTTTCAAATTCCCTAAAAAATAACACCTTAAGTGAGCGTAAAAGCATTTTTTTCTTTTTTTCTTTTTTTTTTTTTTTATATAGGAGCTTTTGCTAAATTGACGTGTTTCCATTAGGCGTATTTTCAACTCGCAATTTTAATTTGAAGGGTAATGGAAACGCAACTACAGACACTCTGACACCGAAGAGACGTAGAGCGAGTAATAATGAGAGAAGAGATAAACTAGTGGCTGTGCTGATTGAAGACAAACAGATATGAGGAGAACTAAAAGCAAAAGAAAGAGAAAACAGAGCAGAGAGGACAGCTAACCAACCCGATTCACAAAATAATATCAAAGATCATTTGTGTTCTTTCAGTTTACAGATCTAAGATGTTTTTGTATTAAGCATTGATCAATAATTTATTAAACAATGTTAAATCAATGCAAAATAATTTAATGTAGAGTTTTTCTCTGACTCAAGTTGTAGCCACAGTTTAAGTAGTTAAAAAAAGTTTAAGCAGTGTAATAATGTAATAACAGATGTTTTATGATTTCACAAGATAATCTAAAATGTATTATATAATGTTACATTATATAATGCACAAGATGTATACCAAATGTTTTATTTTTGCAAAGGATAATCAACAGTCTATTAAATGATATTAAATCAATGTGAAACAATTCAATGCAACGGCTTCTGGTTTCTTAACATGGTTTCTGCACTCAAACATGACAGCATCTTGCACATTACTCTTTGATTTATATTTATTACCAGCACTTCACTGGACAAAATGTATTTTTAAATATATTTGACAAAAAATTAAATCCTGAATACCTCTGAAATATGTTTGTTATTTATGTGTTTTCTGCATATGAATTTCTAAAGCCAACACAAGACTTTTATTTTGGCTTGGTGATCTGATGTCATGAGACTGCGCTGCTGTGTCTGAAGAGTCATCTGAAGAAAGGTTTGTGTTTTTAAGCGTTTACATCTAGAAAAACCCTTTAAGGCAGTGTTGTAGTTTTACAAGCGATGTAAAATTAATTATTCATTGTAACGTTGCAGTGTTTCATTTATGATTTTTTTTGTGAGTAAAGCGTATCTGCACATGGTTAACAAACATGGTGCTTTTCACTTCGCTTCCTAGCCTATCTCGTGAATCAGTTTGAAGTAAACACGAATTCAGTCACTGTGATGAGAGAAAAGGAGATTTTTGAAACTACACGTAAATTGAATCAATTGCTTTGCAAAATGATTCAGTGATTCGATTCGCTCGAATCACCGCACACGAGAGAAAGCGTGAATGCAACGAAAACAACAAACACAAACAGCTTTTGCTAACTAACTTCAAAAGTTTTCATAAAAGTGGAACCTATTAAATGTAATCTACAAATCAATAAATACCAAATATACAACGCAAATACTTAGAAACCCTTCTGTATTGTTAGTTTTGTTTTGTTTTAAGACCATTATTACTTTGATTCCCTTAACAGTGCACTGACTAATGGTCTAGGGAGCTAACTGAGACACACAGAGAGTTAGTTTGGGTTTATTTTTCTTTCTGTTAATTATTCTTATCTTAAACAGATTGTGCAAACACAGGAAAAACTCCTGGTGAAGCAGCTGAGATCTGCGTGACTCAATAATATAAAGATGGCGTTTATTAAAGAGGAGAGTGAAGATATAAAGATTGAAGAAGTATTCAGTCTGAAACAAGAAGATACTGAGGAACAAACAGGTTGGTTTTCATTATGAAAGCTGAACTCACTCATTTGATCTTTATTAAAGTGTCTAAACATCTACAGAAATTGAAGAACGTTATATGACTCTCCTGATTAAAGCAGTTTTATTTGACAATTGAATACAAATTATATTGTGTGGCATTAAACAACATCTCCTTTTGAATTACGATGATTACAACAATGTAAACCATTAATTTATAGCACTTAGTTATGCTTATTTGTCATCAATTTTGTCATCACAGTAATGCACTTAAAACAATGAGTATGAAAAAAAAATCATACTCAATATTGTATGAAAAAAAATTCATAGTGCAAAATCGCGAGATTTATTCAGTTCACTTTTTTGAGTAACTTTCCACAACATCTATTGTTTCAAAGTAGCTTTACAGAAAATGCACGTGTCTACATTATAATTGAGTGATCTGTTATCAGAGGTGACCGTGTGAAATTACAAATTTATACAAAAAATCATGTAGTTTGGTAATGATGGTATTTAAACAGAGACAATGAACATTACTGGCATTTATGTAAAGTCCTTGCAGGGGTTGGTGTCATCTCTGCTCAGGTGTTTGGTCATCTCAGATCTTTGTAAGGGCTGGATCCAGACTGGAGCTGGCGTCATCTCTAGAAGCCCATCCAGAGCTGGAAACAGAAAAGCAGATAGAGAATAATTAGCAGAGCTGCTGTTCATAATATTTCAAGCAAAAGATATAAAAAGTTATAACTGGAGTATGAGATTATGAGATTTGGATATTGGCTAAAGAGATGTGTCTCTAGATTTAAACAGAGAGGGTGTGTCTGAACCCTGAACGTTATCAGGAAGGCTATTCCAGAGTTTGGGAGCTAAATATGAAAAAGCTATACCTCCTTTAGTGGACTTTGCTATCCTAGGTACTACCAAGAGTCCAGAGTTTTGCGACCTTAGGGAGCGTGATGTTTTATAGCATGATAGAAGACTAGTTAGGTATGCAGGAGCTAAACTTTAGGGCCTTATAAGTATAAGCTTTAGGGCCTTATAAGTAACAGGGTTGCCAACTTCAGAAAAGGAAAAGAAGGGAAAATCCTGGTTCTTTATAGAAAAATAAGGGACATATTGTGGCTGTTGGGTGAAAACCTTATATTTCCGTATTTTGTCAATTTAATTTTTTCATAAATCATTACTATTGGTTACTTTTTATGTCTCTCTGTGGGTTTTGTGAATATTTAACAATGAAAGCATTAAAATGACCTTTTGAACAAATGTCAAAACTCCATTGGATCCTTAAGCTTATAACGCCACCCAGCCATCTTGAAATGAAGTGCCGCCAGCTAAAGGTAAGCAGCGATTTTCTTTTCAGGTTTAACAAGTTCGTTTTTAAAGAGTTTTAAAATCATCCCTAGGTGGTTGCAAACTCTGTTCAAACTATGCAGTCTACCTGTTTAACACAATTTAGCTCTGATGTCAACATTGCAATTAAAGATGGAATAGTTTGCTGAGAAGACTACACTAGTCAACATTTGAAATGGATCAAAACCTTTCATCAAAGTTGTCCTAAAACCAAAATGCGTTCTTGTCTTAGGACAACTTTGATGAACTTTTTTGATCCACTTGAAATGTTTATTACTGTAGTGTAGGTGTGCGATGTGACAAGAAATTATCATGGAAAAATATAAAAAAATAAACCGTATCATTACTATTTTTCTATTTTGTAATATCAATGTTGTATAGTACCGATTACAGGACGGTTTATCTAGATAAACAATTTCTTTCTTCAACATGACGTGTCTTTAACCTATTTTGGTCAAACTTAGTTTATATAACTGCTGGTTTTTTATACATTAGCAGTCTCTGTGGAGAAAATGTGCACGATGGTCAGTTTCACAAGACAGTTATAGTTTAGATAGTGACAACACACATGGAGAGAACAACACAGAGCGAAAAAAAGAAAGAATGAGGAAATGACACTGGAGAGTGTAGTGAGAGGAATTTGAAATGGAAGCAGGTACAGTAACAGTGTGTTAATGATTCAGGAGATGTACAGGAATTGACATTTATGGAGTGAAAACAGTATCAAATCTTCCCACAAATGCACACGAGAAATCCACACTCGCGCACACAATCCACAAATGCACACGAGAGATCTTTGCTGAATGGTTTTGAAATACTGAAAGAATGATCCTCAAATACTGTATCTGTACCCGTTATTTCATGCACGACAAATCGCGCAAAAGAATGTCTATAAATATGCGCTTTTGTATTTACGGATTCTTTTGAGACTGTCATTCCACGGCCTTAACTCACAAATGCGCACAAGCCTATCTGTACACTTTACCTATGGAATGAAGTAGGCAGTCAGACATGTGGTAAAATGTCGATCTGAATGGCGATCCACTTCAAGGACCATGATTTTTATTTTTTTTTTCAACATTATTGCGAGCAATATTTGGACTTTCATCGTGATATTTAGATTTTTTTTTTCTCTCCATTGGGTACACGTGTATCTTCGTCTTCTTTGTCTTATGTGCACAAATTGTACAATTTTATTATCCTTTGTGTTTGTGAAATGCAGCTTTTTTCTGTACAGTTACATTTCCTCTGCTTTATTATCCTAACATGCATGTACGTGGCCTATATAAGCAATATGAAGATGTCGATGTTCCAATCATTTTTTTTTTTTTTTTTTTGCACAAACAGGCTATTGGCTACCTGTTAAAAACGAGAAAAAAATGTAATGCGTTAGACGTGTTATTTTAAGGTTATTCATAGACAGAGGGCGTAGCGTACCACAAATGTTTTTATTTTTTTTTATTTATTTTTTTCAGGGGTTTAGTATGTTTAGTGCATGCGCAAATAGCAGCACAAACAACAGAACATAAGGATTCAATCAAAAAAATGCAAGTGATCGCACTTCTGTCTCTCTTCCCCGCTGGGGATATAATAAAACCAAAACACTATGCCTTTGTAAAATAAAAAAAACAAATAGGATGCACCGTTTCGGTTTCCTTGAACTGTGCGGTCACAAAAATGAAACGGAACTCAGTGTAGAAGTGTCGGTTTTGTTAATATGTTAATTATTTTCTCTCTTCACAGAAATGACTCCTTATGTTCTGTTGTTTGTGCAGAAAAAGGCCAGCATTTTACCTTTATTTCTCTTTTTTTTTTATTCGTCAGAAACTTACCTATATTGTGCTCAGGGCATACAGCAAGTATAGCCTATATGTAAAGAAGCAAAACAAGCGCGTTCATATGGGAAATCAGATTTAATCAACAATAAAAACTGATGTACAGCCGCTGCTCAGTTCAGCTGATACAGCTTAAAACTGGTTCACCGGTTAATAAATCACTATGAATAAAGCATTTCCTGTTATTCGTGTTATTTGCAGAAAGTGTAGCTTCTCCAACATTTAAAAGACATAGACTAATACACAACAAACGAAAAGAAGAGAAAATATGACCAGACCTCGGACTTGAACTCCTGTGACTAAAAGCAGCACTGTATTGTCACAATGAACGCAGACCACGGCACTTTGGAAACGTGATACTTGCAGCGTACAGGTCACTGCATTTCACAAACACAAAGGATAATAAAATTGTACAATTTGTGCACATAAGACAAAGAAGATGAAGATACAAGTGTACCCAATGGAAAAAAAAAATCTAAATATCACGATGAAAATCCAAATATTGGTCGCAATAATGTTGAAAAAAAAATCAGGGTCCTTGAAGTGGATCGCCATTCAGATCGACATTCTAATACATGTCTGACCGCCTACTTCATTCCATAGGTAAAGTGTACAGATAGGCTTGTGCACATTTGTGAGTTAAGGCCGTGGAATAACAGTCTCAAAAGAATCCGCAAATACAAAAGTGCGTATTTATAGACATTCTTAAGGCAGAACACTAATGCAAAGGACTCGAGATTTGTTGTGCATGTAATAACGGGTACAGATACAGCATTTGAGGATTGTTCTGTGAGCAAAGAAACAATTAACGCACTTGCCTCTGCCTGGATTGCTGTTTACGCACGTGTGGATTTTGTGCACGCGTGTGGATCTCTCTCATGCATTTGTGGGAGGATTTGATACTGTTTTCACTCCATAGATATTTTTATGTGTAATTAGTGATGAATGGATAAATGGGCACATTTCACATCAGTAGTACACATTTACATACACACTGTTTTTTTGTTGTATTTTTTTTTAAGATTCCTGTGATGACACTGAGGATGATACAGTTGGAGGAAGAAAGAGAAAAAATGGACGGAGTTGGAGGAAGTGTGTTAATAAAAGGAGAAGAATGATGGGACAAACATATGTTGGGATGAGAGGGAACGAAGAAGTTAACATGGAGCCCCGGGTGATGGGACCAAGATGTCAGTCTGCTGGATGCGTAAAGTCCTCCAAGCATCACTGCAGTACAATTGGAGAAGCAGACAGGGAGAACATTTTTAAATGTTTTTGGGAGAACATGAACTGGGAGGAGAAAAAAATGTATGTACGTGGTTTGGTGGATGTCGTCCCAGTAAAGAGAAAAAGGGGGCGTGACAATTCAAGAAGGTTATCTACTCTTATTTACTTTTTAAAAGTTGATGAACAGAGAAAAAGGGTGTGTAAAAGTTTCTTTTTGTCAACGCTTGGATTAGGGGAATGGTCTGCTCTTAGCTGGGTGCAAGATGCAGGAAATACACACCAGAATGCAGCATCAAACCTCAGACGTGAGGATCGTGAGTTCATGAAGAGTTTTCTGCAGGAACTCCCTAAGGTGACTTCCTGCAACTGTAAGTCATCAGCAGCAAAACAGTACCTGGAGCCTGGCTTTCAGTCCATGACTGCCCTGTATAAAGTCTACCATCGTGCTGCTGAGGAAAAGATGCTGAGACCCTTCTCAAGACAGGTGTTCTCAGAAGAATTTAAGCAGCAGAACCTGGGACTTCACCATCCAAAGAAGGATCAATGTAATACATGCTGTTCCTTCAAGACTGGTAACTTGCCAGATAATAAGTGGCAGGTCCACTTTCTTAAAGAGGAAGAGGCCTGCATGGTAAACATGCAGGACAAAAATGACACTAGTGTCAAGACCGAAATTAAAAGTGAATGGTGAAAAAGGATTCTGTTTGGTCTTAAAGACCACATTCTCAAGTAAGAAAACAGTTTGTCCTAAAAGAATGATTAATTTCTCAATTTAGATTTTGCTATCTGTGTAGTCTAGGTGGTCATACAGCATATGCCTGTGTATACGAGACAAAGTACTTTCCGTTTGGCTTTCATATGGAATGGTTTTTTTTTTGATGCCGATAACATACGGAACGATTTTGTATTATACGGAATGGATGGCAACCCTAGTAAGTTCTAACATTTTGTAATCGATATGTAACTTAATAGGTTGCCAGTGTAAAGATGATCAAATTAAGGTGAAATGATCACATTCTCAACCTGACAACAACTCTAGAAGCTGAATTTTGGACTTATTGTAGCTTGTATATTGAAGATGCAGGACAACCACCTAGCAGTGCATTACAATAGTCCAGTCTATAGGTCATGAACACAAGAACTAGCTTTTCTGCTTCAAAAAGACAGATAACGTTCTGCATCATGGAAATGTTTCAAAGGTGGAAGAAGGCTGTTTTTGTAAAATGTGACAGTCAAGATTTTGACTTGACTTGAGCATCCTTCTAGATGCAAATTGTTTTCTAAAAGCTTCTGTATAGGGCTTAATGTATATTTTTTTCTTATCCCAATTTAATGTAAGAAAATTATTGGTTATCCAATTTTTAACATCTGTAACACACTGTTAATTTAGATCATTTAGAAATTTGTCTGGTCTTGATGAAAAATAAGAGCTGAGTATTATCAGCATAAAAATGGAAACTAAAAACCAACATAAAACTAGCTATATAAAAGCGTTCCATTTGTAATAGAATACTATCTGAAGTTTTCCTGTTTTTTTTTTTTGTTTGTTTGTTTTTTTACTCTTTATTAGTTTTTCTGTTGTAAAACGGGATGTTGGAGGTGAATTGGTTTGGGAAAATTAATTCTTATTAACTTTCCCCGCCAAACAGAATTTTTCAGACTTCTGTGTTTTCATTGTTATACGCAATAACGATATAACGATATTGCGCATCTCCTGAATAAGTCTTGATTGTGCTGATCAGAAGCACAGACCAGGAAGACACAGAAATGAGCAATTTCATATATAAGCATATGCATATGAAAAATAATACAATCATCAACACTAACCACATATAAATGAAAACTGCCTAATGTTACAGAGTGAAATGTCAATCCAGGAGGTGGTAAAGGCCTATGCAAGCTTTGGGAGTACTGATAGAAGTCATCTACTGCATCTTTGCTTTCATAATAATACTGAATATGATCCAGATGTAGTATTTGAAAAAAATGTGATTTTCTCAGCTTTTTGCTCAAAGGGTTTTTTTTATGACACCTACATTCAAGTGTTGATAAAAAACAATGCTTGAAGCTAGAATAAAACAGATTTTTTTTTTTTTGAAAGTAGAGGGTCTGTTGGTTTTTATTTTGATGTATTGCATGTTCAGGTATTCATACAACAAAATATTCAGGGGGCCATGAAATTTTAGTGAAAATCAGCAAAAATGCTGGCGGTGGCTGGCAATTTTTTTCAAAAATGCTGGCAGTGAAAGAGTTAAACAGACTGCAAAATGTGGCCAGTTTTTTTTTTTTTTCTAACCATTCCAACCAAGTCTAACCATTACACTAAGTGAGGTATGGTGGAGTGCAAACAAGTCACAAAGGCTGTGATTATACAAATAAAAAGTTTGATGCACTGCTTGTTTCAGAGTGAAGTGTGTTACTGTGTTCATTTACACAAGTTGTTCCATGTGTAAATGATCCAGTGTTTTCAGTGTCACAGAGTGCCTTGTTGACAGTAACTACTGCAGCACACAAGCTCCAACTCTGAATGTGCTTTGAGTTTGAGATGTTTATATCATGCATTTGAAAAAAAAAAAAAAAAAAAAATTCTACCCCAGGGCTGCAAACCCAGGGTACAGTTACACAACAAAGATATGCTAAAAGTCACATTTTCACAATTCACATTTTTGTAGTGTACACAGAGACGATTAACAGCATTGTTTTCAAAACCCATTTTCAAAGGTTTGCTTTTTCAGGCACCCAAAATGCAGTTGTTATGTAAAGGAACTGCCAAAATGCATAAAAAGCTTTTCGTTTTTAGTTGAAAACAGTGTCTTGTAATTGCACCTTCAGTTAGGGCCACAGCCCTGCAGAGTTTAGTTTCAACCCTAACAAATCAAGTCCTTAACGCTTCCTTAACATTTGAAAATGTGATATGTATGTTGGAGTAGGGTTGGGACTAAACTTTGCAGGGCAGAGGCCCTGAGTTTTGCAACCCTGATCTACCCAAATTTATAATAAGTGCCATGTGTAGGTTATCAACAAAAGAAAAGCTTTAAGGCCTCCCTGTGGTTTTTCACTAGAAATTATTTTTGTGTGATTTAATGTTTGGAAGCAAAGAAATAAGGTAGCCACATATTAGAATTGTAATTCTACATTTACATATGATCATATTTCTTTTACTATATATTTTAGAAATATATGCTATTTGTGACCCTGGACCACAAATCCAGTCATAAGGGTCAGTTTTCTGAAACTGATACATCATCTGGAAGCTTTCCATTGATTTATGGTTTGTTAGGATAGGACAGTATTTGGCCAAGATACAACTATTTGAAAATCTGGAGTTTGAGGGTGCAAAAAATCTAAATATTGAGAAAATTGCCTTTAAAGTTGTGAAGTTCTTAGCAATGCATATTACTAATCAATGACGTTTTGATATATATTTATGGTAGGAAATATACAAAATATCTTCACGGAACGTGATCTTTACTTGATATTGTAATGATTTTTGGCATAAAAGAAAAATCGATCATTTTGTCCCATACAATATATTTTTGGCTATTGCTACAATATTAAAAATATTAAAATACCCGTGCTACTTATGACTAGTTTTGTGCTCCAGGGTCATATTTAGTAAGCACTTAAGCTGTAGTTGGTTCAAAATCTAGTGGCTTGTTTATTGACTCTGCAGCATTTCTAAGGTGGAATAAGGCTTTTGTACCAAGGCTGGAAGTGTGATTATCAAGGACGAACAAAACACAACACCCAACTTCTTAACTGTAAAAGATCTGCATAATTAGCATGTTATGTTAAGATATTTTTGGTTCTTCAATAAATAATGGTTCTGTTTTAGCAGAATTTAACAGGAGAAAATTACTAGCTACCCCATTTATATAATACACACTGCTAATTTATAATTCTGAAGTTTTGTCAGGTCGTGAGGAACTATAGAACCGAGTATCATTGGCATAACAGTGAAATCTAATGTTTCTCTGGGAATCTCATAATCATATAGAAGGAGAAGTAAAGGACCTAATATTGAGCCCTGTGGTACTCCATACTTTGTTGAGATGTCTCTTCATTTGCACAGACAAAGTGGCAACAGTCAGACAGATAGGAGCTAAACCTTGCTAATGCTTGTCCACAAATGCTAATATACATAATTCACAGGCTATCTGAGAAAATATTGTGGTCTGTGGTTGAGAGAGATAAGTTTAATAAGTTATCCATGTTACGGTGGAATTTAAATCCTGACTGATATTGTTCACAAATACAACAAAATTAAACATTATTTAAAAGGACAAGTTTTTTCTAATATTTTAGACCAGGGATGTCAAACTCTGTTTCTGGAGGGCCACAGCCCTGCAGCGTTGAGCTCCAAATGGCTCCATCAAACCTACCTTTAGTTTTCAAGTAATCTTTAAGACCTTGATTTAGGTGCATTGGAGCTAAACTCTGAAGGACTGTGACTATCCAGGATAAATATTAGATTTGGGCCATTGTTGCTTTCTGTCCCAATGTTGGGGATCTTTCAACTTGTGTTTGTCTCTTTTCGCCCTAGACCTGATGGTGCTGAAAGAGGAGAGTGAAGTACTAGACGAAATGCAAGATAAAGATCAGTATAAGAAACATGATTTCATAACTGGACAAAAATCACTTAGTTGCTCACAGGCTGAAAAGACTTCCTCAAGAAAAAGAGCTCAAAAGACATGGACTAAAAGTCATTTCACCTGCCAGCATTGTGGTAAGAGTTTCAATCAACATGGAAACTTTAAAGTCCACATGAGAGTTCACACTGGAGAGAAGCCTTATACATGTCAACAGTGTGGAAAGAGTTTCACTCAAAAAGCAACCCTTAAAAGCCACTTGAGTGTTCACACCAGAGAGAAGCCGTACACATGTGAACAATGTGGAAGCAGTTTCACTCAGCAAGGAAGCTTTAATAGGCACATGATACTTCACACCGGAGAGAAGCCTTACACCTGCAAACTGTGTGGAAAGAGCTTCACTCAAAAAGTACACCTTAAAGTCCACATAACAAATCACAATGAAGGAAACTCTTTCACCTGCCATCCGTATGGAAAAGGTTTTAACAGAAAAGAAGACCTTAAAGTCCACATGACAGTTCACACTGAAGGGAGCTCTTTTACCTGCCAACAGTGTGGAAAAAGTTTTAACAAAAAAAGAAACCTTAATTCACACATGAAAATTCACACTGGAGAAAAGCCTTACTTATGCACTCAATGTGGAATAAGCTTCAACCAAAGAGGAAACCTTAACAGGCATATGAAAACTCACACTGGAGAAAACCGTTTTACCTGCAAACAGTGTGGAAAATGTTTTATTCGAAAAGGAAACCTTAATTATCACATGATAATTCATACCGGAGAGAAGCCTTACACATGTCCTCAATGTGGAAAGAGTTTTACACATAAACAGACTTTTAAAGTCCACATTAGAATTCACACCGGAGAAAAACCTTACGACTGTGAACTGTGTGGAAAGAGCTTCACTCAAAAAGGACACCTTAAAGTCCACATGATGAATCACACTGAAGGAAGCTCTTTCGCCTGCCAACAGTGTGGAAAAAGTTTTAACAAAAACAAACCTTAATTCCCACATGAAAATTCACACTGGAGAAAAGTCTTACACATGCCTTCAGTATGGAATGAGTTTTATGCATAAACTCTTAAAATCCACATGAGAATTCACACTGGAGAGAAGCCTTTCACACGCCTTCAGCTTGAGAAGAGTTTCACATATCAAGACCTGAAATGTAATTTGCAAGCTCATTCTGGAAAGAAATTGCAGATTTCTGAATGTGCTAAGGGGTTTAGAAAAAGGAGGCGTTTTAAAAATCACCTGCACATTCACTCTGGAGAAAGGACATTTAACTGTGGTCAGTGCAATAAAAATTTTCTTTTGCCATCGCATTTACAGATATACCTGAAAAGTCATGCAGATGTGAGACCCTATTTTTGTTCGGTGTGTGGAAAGAGTTTCAAATGGCCCAGCAATTTAAAATGGCACCAGAAAATACATATCTGTAAAATTAAGGCTGCATTCACACTGTAGCTGAATGCAGGCCAAATCTGAACATTCCGTAGTCAAAACATTTGATTCAGATTGGGGAATACAGTGTGTTCTCATTGTTAAATTTGTTTTTCAAAGAGTCCAGTGTCCAGTCTTCATTGGTTAATTGCTGTATTGATTGTATGTATTTAAAGACTTTGTAGTTGCAATGTTTTTGACTACTTGATGAAGACATAATGGGTTGAAATGTTATGAAACATAAATGGTTAAAATAGAAATTGAGAGTATCGTGACAATGTGCTTTCTTTTTGGTCTTTATTAAAGGGGTCATGACATGAGAAACTACATTTCCTTTGATCTTTTGACACAGAAGAGGGCTTTGTATGCTTAATACATTCTGCAAGTTTCATAACTTGCAGAATGTAACTTTTTTGTGTTCAAAATTTACTAAATTTATACAAGCGAGTACACAATGAATCCATTTTCCAAACCGTGTTTTTGGCTTGTCTTGAATCACTATGGTACACCTATAATAAGTGTTTATATTCAGACTATTTTAGACTGGTTTGGGTAGGTACCACTGCGGAGTAGCCCAGTACCTGCGTGATTCGTCATAGACATAAACAGAGAAAAGTAGCTCCGGCTAAAATGTTCTTCCACAAGACGCACACAGTTCTGTTTATTAACCGCTAGAGCACCAAAAGTTCATTGTCCAACCTTTTTTTTATTTTGTGCAAAAAACTTTATTATAATTATATATAAATTTCAAGGAACATATTAAAATAAAAATAAAAAATCCATGTCATGACCCGTTTAAGACCTCCTTGGATGTTTCTAGTCATGTACCTCCTCTAAAGTTGTTTTTTGATGTGCACATTCCATTTTGTTTTGCATGAATGCAGATAGCCATCATTTCCAGTACCTCTTTTGGCATGCCTTAATTTATTTTATTATTTTTTTTTTTTGCCAATGTTGATGTAAATAAGCATTCTTTTCCCATCCCTCTCAGTGTGCTTCATAATGAACATTTCATCCATCATTAGTGCACAGAGCAGCTCCTGTCCATTGGCTTGTTCTGTAGATGGTTTGTTTTGGAGAGAGGTTAGTACCTCTTCACTAAATCAGCACTCTTTTCCAGTGTTGCTATACCATATTCTTATTGTGGATGGGTGAGGAATCTCCAAGTTGACATACTTGTATGCCTTAAAATTTAAAAGCTCCGCTTTTTCCGTGTGCCTTTAGCCTTGGACATGACAGAGTGATCTGAGTAATTGCAACTAATTTGAAAAGCTATTGTACAAGCTATAAATATAAATAGAGACGTTTAATAAGTAGATTGTAAATGAAACTGCAGGAGCAGGATGAACGTGCGACTACTCTGCACGCCACATAATGGAATGACTTTAAAGTCTGGCATGTGTGTGATCCTCAGACGTTAAGTGTATGATGCCCAGTTTTTTCTCTGTAATACTTAAAAGTTGGCAAGTGTGTAATGCCTTTAAACTCAGTTAAGATTTTAAAAATCATGTAGTGTATTCCAGCATTTACAGACCTCCATTATAAACTGATATTATGTACCTTTTAATTTCTTTGATAACAATACTATCATTAGTTCTTTATGTTTTATGAGTGAGTATTTCCTCACACATTATTATTATTGTCTACCTCTCTCAGTTCCCTGGTCTTCTCTGCCACAGTCCACACCAAATGAGAATTGAAGCACCAGCAAGTAGGAGCTACTTGTGGAAGCCTACCCTGACAAATTTCATCCAGCATCTTCGCTGAGCGGGTAAAAAAGGAAGCCAGTCCAGAGAGGTGTGAAAAGAAGTCCTTGCACTCTCTTAACTGGGAGACTCCTTGTGCCACGACAAAATTTAGAGTGTGGTCATAGCAGTGAACGAAGAGGGCCTGTGGAATGGTTTCCTTCACTTTCGCTTGCACCCTGTTCAAGCCAGATGCCATAACGGCGCTCCATCGTAGCACTGCGATTAATTCCAACTTTTCATTAAAAGTTAATCTTGAGAAAGGAGTTGACAATAAATTAGCAATGATGTCCTCACTTATGTTTGCAGCTTCCATGGTCGTGACGTCAGTAACAGTTTGTTTTATTGTTTTTCTTTGGAGTTCCCCACAGCGGGCAGAACGTGTCATAAAATTAGTGATAACAGACCCCACCCGTTTAGAGGAACGATATGATTGGTCAATTTTTCTGTCATTTGAAATTACGCTCATTGACTTACTATTGCTTGGCCCTCTGTAATTTCATAGCTGGACCGCCAATCACAGAACTTTAGGCGGAAACAATCTAATAAGAAGAAAATGGGTGTCTTTCATTTAACTCTGAATAGACAGATTTGAAGAGTTTATTTCCACAGAAATTGTATTTATTTTATTTAGATGTTGATTGTAAAATTATGAATTGCTCAAATAATTTTAGCAATGATAACTTTTATTTAAAAATAATTTTGAAAAAGTTTGTAATTTAAACATTAACAAAAATATTAAATATTGTTTTTACAATATTTTAGGCCCTGATGGTTCCCCTCTGATAAACATATAATTTATTAATTACATTAATAATAATAATAATAATATCTTGAATTTACTTAAAACAATTAACTTGTTCAACATAAAACAAAAAGCTATAAGGAAACGAACAAATTTCATGCTATATGTATTATTCTACAGACATTCAGCCCTTTTTGTAAAAAACTTGAGTGGGTCTTCAAGGAAGAGTCTTTACGGGTTCTTATGGTCACCACCACTCATCCTTAGCATCTTTTGCTATTTGCACTAAGTGTAAATAGTCTTTATCGCTATTTACAAATAGCTGCTGCCATAAAAAAGTCCATATTAGTTGTTCTACTATTTAGTTAATTTTTTTCTTACTACAGATGATCTGGCATAGCAGAGACTGAGAAAATGGCAGCTTCCTACATTTCCCTTTTCATCTGTGACATCACAGCATTTGAGAGAGTTATGAAAAACAAACATGAATGTATAAATACTTAATGAAACAATTAGTGTAAAAAAAACCCTCATACTGTAAAGTATTTGTTTATTAGTTATATAATAATTTGTGCCCTATTTATTAGTTATACAACATGACATGGTCACTTCACGGTAATTTCTAACGATTATCGTCAATTTGATTTCATATATACTATTTAAACTAAACTGAGCTAGACAATGACATCTCTGAATTCAATAATGAAATGCCTTTAACTGAAAATTGAGTGTTTAATCTTATTATTATACATTACTGACACTCTATCCTCCAATTTGATACTGTTAAGTGCTTTGACACAATCTGTATTGTTAAAAGCGCTATATAAATAAAGGTGACTTGACTTGACTTGACTTCAAGGTTTCTGTTTGTGATCATGGGTTACGAGTTTTTGCGGTGCATAACATTTGATCAGTCTTTCCCTTTGCCAAGGGAGTTCCAAACACTTATACGAGACAGTAATGCCCTACACCCTTCAAAGAACGCATTTGCCCTTCGAAGGGAGTAGGGCATAGGGATGCTCACTTCCGTTTGGAATTCGCCCACTGACTTAACTGTGTTCTTTTGTTGTCTCTTTCAAAGGCTGCACTCTTTCTGTGAGCCATTACTCTTGACTAGTCTCGTGCAATTACCTCCCCACTGGGTGTGTCGGAATGATAATGACCATGATCAAACAGGAGAAAATAACTTATATAACTTATGATTTTTGAATATGAAATTAATATTTGATCTTTTTCTCTCTGAAAATCACCATAGCAACTGTAAAAGCACAAACCGGCACTGAAGTGGCAAAAGTAGGCCTCAATGACACATATGTCAAAACATTTTCTAACCCTCACATTAAAACTCAAACTTTGGCTTTCCCCATTCCCCAGGCATTGACATAATGCATTTATATATATTCCCAGAAATGGAAATGCAATGTTTCTATGGAGCAAATTTCAATATCAAGCTATAAAAGCCTTCAATTGAAAATGTCTGGTGGTAAGGGGTCAGTTTCACAATGTCCTTCAAGAGACTTTCTTGCAGCATGAGGTCACAAAATTTTTCACAAGCTTTAGTGCCTACATGAGAGATTAGCAGAAAAATATAGAAGGTTGTTTTAACTCTAACAGCAAGAGTACTCCATAAAGGTTTGTAAAAACTTCTAGTAAACATAGTAAAGCTGTTAATTGAATAGTCAAAATGATTACGCCACATACCGGTTAATGAATCTAATAAATTGTTGCTGTTTTTGTCACACTACATAAATACATACTAATTTATGGTGTAGTGTGCATGCTTTGCTCTAGGCCTTTAGCTTAAATGGGTAGTTCACCAAAAAGTAGGTTCACTTAACTGCACTAAGAATACCGCATTTACATTTTGTAGGACTTCTCTCCTTTTCAAGACACAGATAGGCCATAGACCTCGTAATGAGTTGATTCGAAGTTAATCGTCAATATTCTGAGTGGTTTCCTGTCTCACCCTATATCACAGAAGTTATAATGATGAACTCAATCAGGAGAACGACAATAGATATTTTCTTGCAACATGGGCTGAGGAGGAGCACTTCATGATCAGATAAAGTATAACTCACTCAGGAAACAAATATCTGTTGTATCAGAACTGAAAGAGTCCTTTCGCAACCCGAGAGGAACCTCGTGATCGCTGCGTATGGACTATAGGGTATCCACCGGAAAAGGACAATTCACTGATACCCTCAGGCAATGCAACCACCGGACATCATACAACGTGACTGACCCATGACTCTCATGACTCGCTTCCTGCTCTCCTGCGTGTTTCCTTTTTCAGACAAAGAAAAGTTTCAAATAGAGGATTTCTAAAAGGCAATCATTTATTTCCATTGCTAAGTGTATCAACAAGTAATTTTTATGTTTTACATATGAGTGATGAGTATTGTAAACAATGAAATCTAATCAATGTTGAATAACCTTTTGTTTAGCAGAGAACATTTAAACATGCATATGAACTGTGTGATATTTGATGTTGAATGAAAGCTTGTCTTAATTGCAGAACAATGAAATGGATGAAAAGTCGCTATTATAAACAGTGTTAGTTGTATGACATGTTATAGAAGTATTAACAAAACTTGCAGAGATGGTCTCACATGATGGATGAAGTATTATGTTAATGTATGCATGGAAAAGGAACCGTACGAGGCGTGGTTAGAGCTCTACAACAGCTCTGATTGGAAGACCATGATGTGGGACGAACTTAGTCGGCCCGCTAAAAACTCAGTGTCATGAACTGAATCTTGGCTTGCTTTTTCACCATGGTTTGAAACTGCTCTTCGCCTTCGTTTATCGTGCTACAAAGTGCTCACACGCTGTAACATTACGCGAGCGAGACGCCAGACTCAAACGCTTCTTTGGAACTTCGTGACTTTGCGGAAATCTTCAAAGCCTAAAGCCGTGCAAACAGACTATCAGAAGAACTTCAAAAGCGTCATCCGCAGTCAAGGCAACCGACTTCAAAAGCTCTCACCTAACCAGGCAACCAACCAACACGACAAAGGCTATCCTAAGACGTCACCTAAACTACAGCCAATCTGAGCCAGGATTCCACTTTCAGCTTAACACAAGCCAAGGAGACAAACCCCGATCAGCTGAGCAGCCAACGCAAGTAACCAAACAACGTTTCCATCTTTTGCTGAGAATTCGGTGCAAAGTCGTTATTAAGTGGTAAAGATAAAACTAAAGCTCTGCTTTTTGGTGACTTTCTGAGAGCGAGTAACTGAAGTTGAGATTCTCTCATAACTCTCTCATAATTACCTCAAACGCTGTCAATTCTCATCCTTTCAACTGTTTGTGTGTGAGAGAGTGTGTGTGTTTTAGGTAGTCTTAGTCTCATGTAATCTTAGAAGTGGTTGAATAAATTCTTGTTTGATTATAAAGAAGCATTGTCTTGTGTTGTGTATTTTAAAGTCAAACTCTGCCCAAGATCATGTTACCTGGCTCATAATTAACTAAATACCAGATTTTGTGTTATATTCATTGGCCACGAGATAAGACAGAATTGGTAAGATACACTAAGTCGGGCTAGACGCTGGACGGATAGCCGACAAGTTGTATACTATAAGATTTGAATCAGTTCAATCAAATCGATCCGAATCTTTTAACATTCGATTCCCTTTAAAAGCTAAAACCCTTACTTAATCATTACATATTCTTACAATTTGGATCTTTTACAGTAAACTTTGATTTTGGTACTGACACCTACCGGCGTGCATGCAGCACCATCAATAAAACATTGGCCAGTGCAATCAATCTCATCTATGGCTTTAATATTTAAAAAAATAAATAAATAAATAAAATAAAATTCAGTGTCAGATGCCATGCCACTTAATGTTAAGTATGCCTCTCAAAAAAAAAAAACTAACATATTGAATTTATGTTAAAAAGTACATACCTTTAGATCAGTGGTTTTCAACCTGTGGGCCGCAACGGTATTGCAGGGGGACCGCCAAACATTAATAGAAATAATAATATTGGTAATGTATGTAAAAATGTCCAGTCATAAATAAATATCACAATTTGAAATATAATTGAATAACGAGAAATAAATAATAAACCGCTACTATGTGTTCACTATTCGAGCTCGCTAATTGGTTTAATAATAATCCGCCAATTTATCTAACATATTTTTGCTGCATACATCATATGCTACAACAGATTTAAACATCGATAAATGATTGTCAATGGCATCGCTGAAAAGGACAAATACTGACGTTTCTTCATCTAAGTTAGCCTGACTCTGAAAGGACTCAAGATAAACCTAAACAAAGAAAATTATAGTACTGACTAGCGATAGGTTTGATGTTTGGGAGCAGGGATCGAACACCTTCCACTCTGTGTTGTGTGCTCGTCTTGTCAAATGAAGCTTTGAAACCGCAGAAACTACGACGACACTCTAAGACAAAACATTATATGCGTCCAAGCCTACTGAGGTTTTTGAGAACAAACTTAAAAAGAGTACCAAAACAGTAAAAAAAACCCGCTTGAAACTGCGTTCTCTGGCAACGACAACAGTAACACAGTGTCCTAACTACACGCGATGCAGCGACACACGATAAAAGGTATCATTTCCATGTTAATCCGAGTTTTTGATGGTGACACGCAAAGTTTCTATTTCTGAGACGTCACGGCTGGAACAACAACATACAAAGAGTGATAATCTCAGGTACTGATTATGTGTTTCATTCAATGTTAAATGTGTCTAATGTAAGTTTGAATATCATTTTGCATGACATTTATGGCCATACTAAAAACAACAACAGATAGTGTACCTCAGATCTTACAAATGGACATGTTAAAATGTGAACTCAATGTGAACCAACAAGTGTTTTCCATAACAAAGATGGTATCAGTCACTCAGTATGTACTTTTAATAATGTTAAAAAAAGTAATATTTATAAAATAGATTATAAACTTGTCCATTTCATTGAGAGTGCAGTGAGTTTCTGCACTTCTGAATGGCTGTGATATTTGATTGATTCTGTAGCGTTGTTACATTGCATCTGGTGTTGCTGGAATCGTCGCGTCTGGTTAGGACACGACATGGTTTAAGAGTAGAGGCATCTTATTGTGTCGCAAAGCTCATTGAAAAAGGCTGGAAAACCTCACACAATTGGTAAAAATGAGATTTTACCTGCAGGACACACAGCGGGTGTATTTAAATTTTTTTGTAGGGGACTGCGGAAACATATGTGTTTGGTTGTGTGGGCCGTGAGTAAAAAAAAACTGTTGAGAGCCTCTGCTTTAGATGCATGCCAAGTGCCAAAATAATGTTGGATGTCTGGTCGGTGCTCCCTGAGGTACTTCTGAATTGAAGAGTGTCAATCAGTGACGTGCACCAATCTTCATCCCTGCAGATTCTAAGTAGTTCATGCTCCTCAAAAAGCCTTTTAGCTCCATCTGAAGGCTTGCACCTACCTCGTTACTCTGAGAGAATAAATAAATTTTTATTAATTCTTCAAAACATTCAATCTCTTCTAAAAAAAAAAAAGAAAATGAGGGGATAGTTGTATTTGCCTGCACTAACTGAATGTCCACGACCCTGTTGTCATCCAAGCTTATCATTGTGTAGCTACCATAATTTGCACATTGTCCTTTAGGACAGAATGGAAAAAGTTGTTTATATGGTGCAAGATTAAAAAAATTAAGCAAGTGACAAAACATCTCTACCAGCCTTTAGATCCAAAATTAAATTGCTGTAATTGCTCCAGATAGTCCAAAACTTTTGGAGTGGGTACATTCTGTCACACGTTCGATGGCTTGCGTACGTGGGTTTGTGGAATTCTGGGATGAAACTGGGTGCTACGGACTCAGGGGGACCTGCTGAGTGCAGTAAAATATTTTTTTTTATCATGATTGGGCCTTGATTTAAAATGTCCAAATAAACACTATCTGGAGCCCATGCAATAAGTCTGAATTGGGACACTATATAGAAGGTAAGTGGACAGTCATCCCATTTGCAATTTATTCAGTGGGATCAGTATCGTAGATTAGTCGGATGATGCTATTAAATAAATTGGGAGTGGGATGTGTGTCCATTTGCAATTTATTGAATGGGACGGGTACAGTAGAGTAGGTTAGTGGGATATTGCCCACTTGCAGTTTATTTGACAGGCTTTCTCCAAGGGGACCGTGGACACATGATATATTACTATTTAATAGTAATTAATGTTAATTAATGAAACACCTCGACTGAACTTGAAATATTTATTGAACCGTTTTATCAAACATTAAAATAAAACACTTAATAAAATAAAAGTTAAAAGTACTCTTTAAAAACATTTTTAAAAACTATTTACACTAAAAAAAAAAATAAGGATAAAAAGGACTGTTATTAAAACGAATAATAAAAAATTAACATTACTTTTACCTAACTTCATAAACATTGCAATTGGAACAAAATAAAAAATAAATAAAAAATCATCAACATCTGTGGTTGGGAAGTCTCCCTGGGGATACAAAATAGGCATGCCAAGTTCCTCTGTAAAACAAACCATCAGATTAGTCTACCATCAACTGCAACATTATAAGAAATAAGATTATAAACTGATTCTTACCCAGCAGCTCTATTAGTTCCACATTCTCTGCAGGTGGGGCCGATGCTTCTGTGGATAAAGCCCCCGCCGACACCTGAGGTGTTGGGGACAACACCTCAAACAGTGCTGCCCCCACCACCTGAGAGAGACCTCTCCCCCACCTCCTCATCCAAACGCGGCACCTCTGGATTTGTTGCACGAAGCGCCTTCAGCTCCCGGATTGCGGCCCTCCACCTTAGGGTGTGGAGGGCCTCCATCTTTTCGGACTCCTGAAACAAAAAATGTTTGTTAATGGTTAAATTACTAATACACGTAAAGCTATTTAATGTATTGTTAATTTAACCTCTTAACCTGCACCCCCCATTTTGGGACTCAGCTGAAAATGACCTACCTAACTTAAAATGTTAACAGTTCCTGACAACAGTGTGCTACACAGACAATTTTGGTGTCTTTCAAAAGAAGACTCTTTGGGCTTTACTATCCATCATCCAGAGTTAATAATGCTCAAAAAGATAAAAAGTTATAGACACTGGAGTGCCTTAAAAAGAATTATACCACACTGAATGTTTTTTTATTTCATATACAAATACATGAAATAAGTCCTGGAGCAATCCAGAAAAGTAATGGGTTGAAAGTCACATGTCTCATGAGTTTATATTTCAAATTTGAAGAAGATACCATGAAAAATGAGGTTCCTGCAATCATTTTTCTGAGACTATTTTTAGTTATTTTTGCTTACACAAATTTAGCAAATGCTTTCCACTGATAAACAGCGATCTATCGTCGATGCTTGAGCTTAGACCTTTATAGTGATATATAGTTTGTCAAGATTAATTTTGTCTCGTTTCATTTAATCTATTCGTAAACACTGACACGTGCAAACAAAGAGCGTTCAGTGCGCCGGTGTCCATATTTTCTGCTTTTGCTCTATTTCGCCAACAAAAATCATTCCAAACACAGCCACAGCACTGTTTTTGCGTCTCTGTGCAACATGACGGTGTTTCGTTCCTGAATGAATCAACCGTTTAAATGATTCGGTTCAATCGCAATGACTCACTTATTAACAGTGAATTGCTGCCACCTACTGGCGGTTTTAATTTCACATTTAAAGTATCTTAATTTTTAAAAATAATTTCAAACATCAGTTTTCAATGTTTTATGTTTCAAATATCAACACATTATTTATGCATTTGTAACTGCAGGTTAGCATTCTATGTCCCTCTGAGCTGCATTAAACAGTGTGTAAATACATCTAAATGCCACTTCAGATGCATTGCAAAGATAAATTTTGTTGATACTGATTTCATTTGCTTGGTAACAGCCCAAATGCAAGAATTTGACTCAAAAGATGATGCACACTTTTAGAAAAAATGGCTTAAAAAATACCCATAAAACTTATTGGAAAAGATTAATTTCTATCACTGCTGTGAACTGACCACACAGAATATGAAGAATATCAAAAAAATTCAGGAGTCAGCTGTCCACGGTAATCTTTAAGATACCAGCACAATAACACACTCAGCAAAATATCATCTAATTATCATTATCAATAAAATCCCAGAAAAAAATCAAGATATAATTTTTTGTCAATATCGCACACCCCTAATTCATGTCATTTAATTCATATAATAATTTTATTGATAATAATTAACTCAATATAATAATTAATACTTTTAACTTATCCATTTTCTTAAAATTTTTTTAAAGACTGAAATGTAAAATTTATCATTTTATAAAAGTTGTGTGAAAACTTGTATCTGAATTGTAAATTATGCTTTTTACAGTCATTTTACAGTTTAATATGGTACTATAGACATTGCCCTACCCCGCTCATATGGTATTAATTTTATTTGTGCAGGTCTTAAAAAAGGTCTTAAAGTCTTAAATTTGAGCTTAAAAATCCTGCAGAAACCCTGATGATGTTATAGTCTAACCCTTTCATTGCTGTAACCCTTAAAACCAGACTGTCAGAGGGTTACTATAAATGCATGTGCCCGATGTGCACCATTTTCCTGATGCCACCGGGGGTGGCGATTGCACTGATGGCTTGGGCCCATCAGCGCTGTTTGCAGCTATATATTTTTTAATTGGGACCATTAAAAATTTCTTTGTTTTACCTCAAAAAGGAAAAAAAGGACCCAGTTCTAGGTATTTTTCTGCTTGTGTCTCTGCATTTTGTTTCTGTGGAAGACGACAAACACAAACATTCGAAGAGGAGGCATGTCCATTATTGAAGTGCAATAGCGCTTACCCAAGCTTTTGAACAGGTAATAGACGTATCCTATCCCTATCCCAACCTTTTCAAATGTGTCACAAAATTCAGTTTTGGGAGTTATTAAATCATTGACACCTCCACATAGTATCTTAAGTGTTAAATTTACATTGGGAGTGGACGTAACACATTTATTGTAAACGTTTGTCTGTTACACAGATAAATGAATTTCAGGCAACACACTACTGTACTAATCCTGTTTGGATTGTGTATACAATTAAAACTCAAACCTTTGTGTAAATTAACTTATTTATTTATTACTACTACTCTTATTTTAGGGTAGGTCCCAACACCATGCAACATACATAAGAATAAACAGGACCTCACCCATTCTGGTAATCCATTTAAAGGGAATTTGTGCACAAGGGAAGACACTGCAGTTGGGAAAAGACCACTGAATGTCTCATCTTTTTTTTAGCTTGCCTGTGGAAAATCCTACTGAGTTGTAGCTCGAGCTTTCAGTGTTAGAGTTACAAATGACCTGCTTCTATCATCTGATCGTGGTTGTATCTCTTTATTAGTTCTACTGGATCTTAGCGCTGCATTCGACACTATCGACCACAACATTCTTTTGAATAGACTAGAAAACTTTGTTGGCATTAGTGGAAGTGCCTTAGCATGGTTCAAATCGTACTTATCTGACCGCCATCAGTTCGTAGCAGTAAATGAAGAGGTATCATATCGATCACAAGTGCAGTATGGAGTACCTCAAGGCTCAGTACTAGGGCCGTTACTTTTCACGCTTTACATGTTACCCTTGGGAGATATTATCAGGAGACATGGTGTTAGCTTTCACTGTTATGCTGATGATACTCAGCTCTATATTTCTTCACGGCCCAGTGAAACACACCAAATTGAGAAACTAACGGAATGTATAGTCGATATAAAAAACTGGATGACTAGTAACTTCTTACTGCTAAATTCTGAAAAAACAGAGGTGTTAATTATCGGACCTAAAAACCCCACATGTAATAACCTAGAACACTATCTAACACTTGACGGCTGCTCTGTCAATTCTTCTTCATCAGTTAGGAACCTAGGTGTGCTGTTTGATAGCAATCTTTCATTTGAAAGCCATGTTTCTAGTATCTGTAAAACTGCGTTTTTCCATCTCAAAAACATATCTAAATTGCGACCTATGCTCTCAACGTCAAATGCAGAAATGCTAATTCATGCGTTTATGACCTCAAGGTTAGACTATTGTAATGCTTTACTGGGTGGTTGTTCTGCACGCTTGATCAATAAACTACAGTTGGTCCAAAATGCAGCAGCTAGAGTCCTTACTAGAACCAGGAAGTATGACCATATTAGCCCGGTTCTGTCAACACTGCACTGGCTCCCTATCAAACATTAAAATCTTGTTAATTACTTATAAAGCCCTGAATGGCTTAGCTCCTCAGTACTTGAGCGAGCTCTTATCACATTATAGTCCTCCACGTCTGCTGCGTTCTCAAAACTCTGGCCATTTGATAATACCTAGAATATCAAAATCGACTGCGGGCGGCAGATCCTTTTCCTATTTAGCGCCTAAACTCTGGAACAATCTACCTAACACTGTTCGGGAGGCAGACACACTCTGTCAGTTTAAATCTAGATTAAAGACACATTTCTTTAACCTGGCTTACACATAACACACTAATACACTTCTATTATTCAAATCCCTTAAAGGATTGTTAGGCTGCATTAATTAGATCAACCGGAACCGGGAACACTCCTCATAACACACGATGTACTCGTTACATCGTAAGAAGAATGGCATCTACGGTAATATTTGTCTGTTTCTTTATTATTCTGTTTCTCAGTCCGTGTCCGGATCAGATGGTGGATCGGCGCCGGGAGATGATGTCTGCGACCCTGATCGTCAGCGGAGGCCGGACACCTGGATGAGCCCCGGGGACATATCCCCAGTGAAGACCTCGACTTAAATACAATAGAACTTAAAATTAAACAAAATAACTATAAATATAATAAAATACCTAACTACATAAAACTATTATTGTTAGAAATTGCAACAATATAAAAATAGACATATAATACATTTATACATTTAACATTTAATTAAAACAATAAGTAAAAAAATAAATAATAATATCCTGGCCAGAGGAGAACTGGCCCCCCGACTGAGCCTGGTTTCTCCCAAGGTTTTTTTCTCCATTCTGTCACAGAGGGAGTTTTGGTTCCTTGCCGCTGTCGCCTCTGGCTTGCTCAGTTGGGGACACTTAATTTTTTACGATTAACGTCAATTTTATTTCATAGATACTATTTAAACTAAACTGAGCTAGACAATGACATCTCTGAATTCAATAATGAAATGCCTTTAACTGAAAATTGAGTGTTTAATCTTATTATTATACATTACTGACACTCTATCCTCCAATTTGATACTGTTAAGTGCTTTGACACAATCTGTATTGTTAAAAGCGCTATATAAATAAAGGTGACTTGACTTGACTTGTTAGTGACAACCATACTCTATCGGTAATGCACTAATAAAACATCTTCCAGCTGTCATAAGAAAGCCTACAGAAGCTGATGTGAAGAAGATTGCTGGTGAAGGTTTTGATAAGTTGAGCAGGCATGCTGCCTTTAGAAGGGCAGTAGGAGCCATTGATAGCTGCCACATTAGAATACACAGTAAAATCGACTGTTAATTAAGCAGTGTTGCTCTCCATTTACTCTTAAGGAGTTAACAACAAATAGTGGAAAATGCCCCCTAATGTTGGTGAAAATGATCAGAGTTGAATTCTGCATTGTTAACTTTACTCTGTTAAGCTCCGCGCCTCAAGCCAACCCTGAAGACCAGAGCAAAAGTTCTCTCGTCGCCATTTTCTTTTGCCTTGCACCAAAAGGTAAGCTCTTTTAATTAATTTATTAAAAAAGTTTAATATTTGATGTTAATAATTGTGCTACTATTAATGCATAAGTTGTAATTTTTTGAACTTTGTGTAATTTGATTGGGTTAAACTCGGAAATATCAAATAGGTATCGAATAGGCAAGTCAGTATGTTGGAGAAATGTGCTATTTTCATCTCAATGTGGTAATGATAAAGTTTAAATGATGTCAGTAATCTTACTTAATTTGATTTTCAGCTGTATGTAGCTTTGGTATATCTGTTTAATTTGTTTTTTTAAATGTTTAATTATGTAACGTCACAATGAGGCATAAGCCGACACATTTTTATATAAATTATATGATATTATGTAAACCGTTGGAAGGTTATAAACTCTATATTTGCTACTGTTCAGCTCACGAAAGACTAAATGTATCCAACGGCATCAAAGTTCTGTGAAGACGAATTAGTCGAACGCCGCCATTGCATCTTTATTGAAGCCATGTAGATGGCGCTGTGGGATTAGCGTTAACTCGGCTCAACGCTGCGCGACGAAGAAGCCAATGGGGAAGGCGTAACATCTCATTTAAAAACAGCTGCGTCTTTGTTTTCCTTATTTTAACCTTATGCATTGATTACGGTACCACGAACAACTATTTTATGTTATTGTTGTTAGACATGCACAGTTAGTTGGCCTGATCAGAGGTACATGTAAGTGCTGGTACAAGTAACGCATTTTAAAATGTTGCTTGTTTATTAGGAGTGACTGTTATTGGCATGGCATAGCACAGAACTAACGTATTATCTTTCTCCTTTTTTTTAAGTAACAAGCTTCTCCTGTGCATTCAAATCAGTCCCTGTCGTCATCCTCTGACTCGCAGGATACAGTCATCATTGAAGAAAGGTCTTCCAGTAAACGAATGAGACTAGATGATGGAGCTAAAAGGTGGGCAATAAGTTTATTACTTATGCATTTGGGGGACTGTTGAAACGCATAAATCTGCTTAAAAATACGACATTAATTTGATCTTTATAAGGTTAAAATTTACAAGAATATGTAAAATTAAGTATTATTTGAAGTAGTATTTTTATTATTTATGTATCATATTTATGCTTTTGCTTTGATTTTTTTATTTTATTTTTTTTAAAAATTATTATTAAGCTGGTCTGATCGATTCTCAATGAAACAAGAAAAACTGTCAATATCCTGACAGCTGACATTAAAGAAAAGTATAGGTAATATATGTATATGTATAACATATATAATATATATATGTATAAATGTGTGCATATATGATAACTGTGTGTGTGTGTATATATATAATTTTTTTTTCAAAATATTATATTTATTTTTGCAGTACATCACCACCAAGGTGAACGAAAACTATGCCAGAGGAATTGTGCCTTTGTTCCCGTGCCTCAGTGTCCCCTTCTTCAAAAATGGCTACGTAAGAATCACACTGTTTTTGTTTTAGTTTTAATGCATTGTTGACAAATTTAAAATGTTTTGATCGCATGCCCATAATACAGGTGGTGTATTTTTCTCTTGGATTTTAAAACACTTTTTCTCCTCCTTTTTCTGTATTTTTGTCTTTCTAAGAAGCATTACTATGTTGGTAAGAGTGCCACCGGATACTTGCTATGGAGAATCAAAACTATACAGAGAGGCATTTCTAAAGAATGAGGAATATAATTTGAAGGTACAAAATGAAAAGAGAAATCTCATTGTGCCACTTTTCACAGCAGTTTTGTAGCTACTGAGTTGCATTAACTGTGACTAAGGATTAACTTAATATAGCATTCTTTAAGCAGTGTTGATGCTCTTAAAATGCTTTCTTTGTGTCTTGTCAAGGCCAGAAGAGACCAGGAAAGGTGTCTACGTCTCAAGTAGGGATATCTTCTAGAAGGTTTGTTTTTAGTTATTTTTATTTTATTTTTGTAGTTTTTTTTTTTTTTTTTTTTTTTTTACATATCAGTGATAGTCCTCTGCAATTTTCTTGGTTTTTTTTTTCAGAGTGGAACAAGCATTGAGGAGCATCTTCAAGGCATTGCTGGAAGTGCTCAGCCCTGTCTCCTGCCTCTGGGAAGAATTATTCAGTTCACCAGTACTTCAATTTTGATCAGCATGCCATTCCATGCAAGTCAGTCTCTTCTCTTGATGCCTTTGACGAACTGTTTAATGGGGTTAATTTACCCAAAAATAAAAATTCTGTTATTTACGCACCTTTATGTCGTTCCAAACCTGTTAAGACTTTCGTTCATCTTCAAAACACCAATGAAGATATTTTAATGAAATCTGAGAGATTTCTGTCCGTACATTGACAGTCCACGCAACTAGCACATTCAAGGCCCAGAAAGGTAGTAATGGCATTCATTAAAGTAATCCATGTGACTCCACTGGTTTAACCTAAATTTTATGCATGCATTCACACGTCTGCTTTCATTTGAACAAAACACTCATCTGTCGTCGTGCTCTCGTGTACGCTTGTCAGGGATTAATATTCTCATAAAGTGGTAAATTATTTTTTTTCGCGCAAACAAAGCACTCATGTTGCTTAATAAAACTGAAGTTAAATCACCAGAGTCACACGGGTTAATTTAGTGATGTCTTTAACACCTTTCTGGGCGTTGAAAGTTGTAGTTGTCAATGAAAGGATAGAAGTCTGCCAGATTTCATTAAAAATATCTTCATTTGTGTTCCGAAAATGAATAAAAGTCTTATAGGTTTGTAATGATATAAGGGTGAGTAATTAAAGAGAATTCTAATTTTTGGTGAACAAACTTCTTAAGGCACACTTTGTTTTTGGCACATGTTGGCAAAGTGAAGGTCCTTGTATTGCTGAGGTTAGAGCAAGGCTGCTTAGCTAGGTGGTTCAACAGGTTCTGTACTGAATGTAGTGATGTATTGTCATTTCGTGCAGACGTGATGTATTTTTGTGCATGTATGTGTATGTTTCTTGAGCCTGACAGCATTTTAATAAATGTTTTAAATGTGACGTCGTTGATCTTGTTTTCTATTGTTTTTAAAACACTAAATGGGTTTTAAAATGAGATAATTTTTCACTATTATAAATGTAAATAAACTCTACATAAGTGAAATATTAACACTAATCAGAGTAAATTTTCCTGCAGAGTTAAATTGTGGTAACAGAACAGAGTTAATTTCCCCTAGTGTTAAACTCTGGTAACACTATTCAGTGTTGAGCAGTGTTAATTTTTTACTCAAAATAGAGTTAATTTAATTTAACACTATGATGAGAGTCAATTTATCACCAATTCTGAGTGGGACCAAATACACTCGGGCCGAGTGTTAAATTAAACTCTTATAGAGTTAATTTAACACTGCAAAATTTACTGTGTAAGATCTCCAGAAAAAAAAGTTTAGGTCAGTGGTACTACAACAGGAAACTTTACCCATCAATAGTTCTCCAGGCAATCAGCAATGTCAACGCAAAGTTTTTTAGCATTTTTGTTGGTTACCCGGGGGTCCGTGCATGACTCCAGGGTCTTTTAAAAAGTCCTGCTAATGTCTAACAGTCATACTCTCCACCTGGCTTTTTCCTCCTTGGAGATAGTCTACCCCTGTTTAAAAGAGCCAGTCTGCCTCATTACGCCTTTCAAGCAACCACTGCAAGGCATTGTTGAAGCATGCTTTATTCAGCACCTGATTTGTAATAGAAAGAACATTTGGAATGCTGAGGAATCTTTGGTGGGCAATATTTTTGCAATCACTGTTGGTTCACCACACATTTGCCCCAAAAGTTGTCAGCGTGCAACAGAAACAGATGAAGCTGATGGCCCTTGTTTATCCTGAATGTATGAGGATATTAAAAGAGGTGATGAAATAGAGGGACGCTTCCCAATAGCCGCATCCATTAGGATGAACCAAGGTCATATTGCAGCAGTAGCCTCTCCTCACTCTGACCCAACCCCAGTTGGTGGACATTTCAACTCTTAAAGAGAGAGAGAGCGAGATCACAGGACGTAATGACTACAGACCTGTTGCCTTAACATCTGTGGTCATGAAGTCGTTTGAGAAGCTGGTGTTGGCTTACCTGAAGGACATCATAGGACCCTTGCTGGATCCCCTGCAGTGTGCTTACCATGTAAACAGGTCTGTCGATGATGCAGACAACATGAGACTGCAACATCTCAACAAATCAGGGATTTGAGAATCCTATTTGTGGACCTCAGTTCACCTTTCAACACCATCATCCCAGCACTCCTTCAGGCCAAATTAACCCAGCTCTCTGTCCCTAGCACTATTTGTTAGTGGATCACCAGCTTTCTGACAGATAGGCAGCAGCTAGTGAGAATGGGAAGATTCAAATCCAGGACCCTCACCATCACTACTGGAGCTCCTCAGGGTTGCATTCTCTCTCCACTGCTCTTCTCTCTCTACATGAATGACTGGACCTCTACTGACCCCTCTGTCATGCTCCTGAAGTTTGCAGATGACGCTACAGTCATCCAAGACAGTGACAAGTTTGCATACAGAAGAGAGGTTGAGTAGCTGGCTGTCTAGTGTAGTCATAACAACCTGGAGCTCAACATGTTTAAAACAGTGGAGATGATTGTGGACTTTAGAAGAAACGCCCCAGGACTCGCCCTACTCAACATCATGGACAGCACTGTGGCTGCAGTAGAGTCATTCAGATTCCTGAGCACCACCATCTCTCAGGACTTAAAGTGGGAGTTCCACATTGACTCTATTGTCTGTCCCAGCAGAGGCTGAATTTCCTTTGTCAGCTGAAGAAGTTCAACCTGCCACAGGAGCTGCTTCCGCATTCTACTCTGCAGTCATAGAGTCTGTCCTTTGCATTTCTGTAACTGTCTGGTTTGGCTCAGTTACTAAATCAGAACTCAGAAGACTACAGCAGATTGTCAGGACTCCTGAGAAAATCATTGGTATACATCTTCCCATTCTTCAAGAACTGTATATATCCAGAGTTTTGACATTATTGATTGTCAAATCGTACCAATCGTGTCAAATGTTTCGAATAAAAAGGAAAAAATAAATAAAACATAAGTGCTGTTGTGACTGCTGTGTTGGGGGCACGAGTTGCTCTTACTGCGCTCTCAGGACCATTCAGTCCATTATATTTTAGAAAACACAACCTTTTCACAGTTTTAGTTAACTGCTTAAGGCCATTTCACAATTTCAATCATCATGCAGTAACCCAGTCATCATTTTTTAATACTGATCTGCAAGATTCATGTGGGTCATGATTTTAGGCCGGAATTCTGGATTATCTGGAAGAATAACATCCCTGATAGTTGAGTCTTCGGGTCAGAAAGCCTAAAACAAAAACAGCACCTATGTCTCCACAAGTTGTTTGGGAGCATCAGATACATGGCATCATGGATTCTATCTTCATCATGTGGCATGATTTCATCAGACAAAAAAAAAAAAAAAAATCACAAATATCACAAATACCTTTTTTCTTTGTCGTTGCTTTGCTTCACTAGAATGTTGCTCTAATGTTCTTTTTCTGTTTGATGGAGTTTTTGCAGAACCAGTCCTCTCCTCTTCTGCTTCCTCCTCCTCAGTGCAGTGTCTCTGCAGGTTTTATAAAGATAAATTTAAGAGTATTTAAAGAACTTTAGGACCAAAAAAGATATTTTAAGCAATAAATCGAAGGGAATACATGATGTAAATATACTCTGTAAATGTATATGTCTAGAGAGAACACGAGTTGTATTAGCAACACTTCAAAGTTTAAAAATTCATCTTCCCAGTTCCAATAGATCTCCATTATTTTAAAATTAATTTTACAAAGAAAAAATACCTTTAAGGCCTCGAATAACTCCCGAACACTGGAATATGAAAATAACATTTTATTTGTCTTGTTTTCCTGTGCAAACGTCCTAATAAAAAAAAGTTTTCAAACCCCACTGACAGATGTTTGTTTTGTTGTACGCATAAACTCACTTCAATTGGTTCAGTTTCTCAAGACTTCATTTTACATTTGCATCTCAAGTAAATGTGCCTTACTTTCAGCATATTAAGATACTTGTCAAAGCTCCAGACCACAAAAAAAATTTAAATAAAATAAAATAAAAACCATTACGGAGCCATTAGCTCCTACAAGAAAGAAAATAGGCCAAATTATTTTTTAAAATGAAACAAGATTAAACACGTTTCAATTTTGTCACATTCACATCTGCCATCCTTTTACAGCATCAGCATTTTCATCCATCTTGTGGATGTACTGGGAACTATGGCTCACTTAAAGTGGGAACTGATCGGCTTTTCTAACTTGAGAACTACATACAGTCACAAAGAATTGTACTTCAGACAAAATCTGAGCCAGGGCTGTGGACCATAATAATGTCGGCATTACTTGTCCATTGAGTGTAGTTTGGCTTCCATCTCAATGGATTCTATAAAACATTGTCATGTGTGTTGCATACACCCTGTCTATTTTTCTTCATTAGTAATATCTAAGAGGTAAATTTGGTGAAAAGCAGCCCGTTTATTTGAGTTACTGCCTGAGTTATAACAACTTCCTGTTTCGTGGTGAAACCAAAGCCACAAGAATGCAAGCCTGCAACCATTAGCCGAAAAAGCGTAATGGCTAAATCTAATGCTTCCGGTCTGGCAGTACATGGGAAAGAAGACCAGAGGCCGTTTTTTTTAATGGATGTCAATGGAGGAGAGGCTTCACTACGCTGAATAAACAGCTTTTTAGAGGAAATGGCTTATTTAATGAATCGACAGCCTATCTGCTAATCTTCAACATGTTTTACACTAAGCAATACTTTTGGATTGAACTATTTTTAGAGTTTACCACGAAAAAAAAAGCCATTTTTTAAGAGAAGTCACTGACTTTTTGCGACAGGTGGGATTCAGCTCACAGCACTTCACATTCATTCCTATGCAGGGTTCGTACGGGTGCTTGAAATCCTTGAAAATGCTTGAATTTTAACATACAGGTGCATCTCAATAAATTAGAATGGCGTGGAAAAGTTCATTTATTTCAGTAAGTCATCTCAAATTGTGAAACTCGTGTATTAAATAAATTCAATGCACACAGACTGAAGTAGTTTAAGTCTTTGGTTCTTTTAATTGTGATGATTTTGGCTCACATTTAACAAAAACCCACCAATTCACTATCTCAACAAATTAGAATATGGTGACATACCAATCAGCTAATCAACTCAAAACACCTGCAAAGGTTTCCTGAGCCTTCAAAATGGTCTTTCAGTTTGGTTCACTAGGCTACACAATCATGGGGAAAACTGCTGATCTGACAGCTGTCCAGAAGACAATCATTGACACCCTTCACAAGGAGGGTAAGCCACAAACATTCATTGCCAAAGAAGCTGGCTGTTCACAGAGTGCTGTATCCAAGCATGTTAACAGAAAGTTGAGTGGAAGGAAAAAGTGTGGAAGAAAAAGATGCACAACCAACCGAGAGAACCGCAGCCTTATAAGGATTGTCAAGCAAAATTGATTCAAGAAATTGGGTGAACTTCACAAGGAAAGGACTGAGGCTGGGGTCAAGGCATCAAGACCCACCACACACAGACGTGTCAAGGAATTTGGCTACAGTTGTATTTCTCTTGTGCGTCTTACCTGGGCTAAGACCTGGAAGAAAAACTGGACTGTTGCCCAGTGGTCCAAAGACCTCTTTTCAGATGAGAGCAAGTTTTGTATTTCATTTGGAAACCAAGGTCCTAGAGTCTGGAGGAAGGGTGGAGAAGCTCATAGCCCAAGTTGCTTGAAGTCCAGTGTTAAGTTTCCACAGTCTGTGATGATTTGGGGTGCAATGTCATCTGCTGATGTTGGTCCATTGTGTTTTTTGAAAACCAAAGTCACCGCACCCTTTTACCAAGAAATTTTGGAGCACTTCATGCTTCCTTCTGCTGACCAGCTTTTTAAAGATGCTGATTTCATTTTCCAGCAGGATTTGGCACCTGCCCACACTGCCAAAAGCACCAAAAGTTGGTTAAATGACCATGGTGTTGGTGTGCTTGACTGGCCAGCAAACTCACCAGACCTGAAACCCATAGAGAATCTATGGGGTATTGTCAAGAGGAAAATGAGAAATAAGAGACCAAAAAATGCAGATGAGCTGAAGGCCACTGTCAAAGAAACCTGGGCTTCCATACCACCTCAGCAGTGCCACAAACTGATCACCTCCATGCCACGCCGAATTGAGGCAGTAATTAAAGCAAAAGGAGCCCCTACCAAGTATTGAGTACATATACAGTAAATGAACATACTTTCCAGAAGGCCAACAATTCACTAAAAATGTTTTTTTTTTTTAATTGGTCTTATGAAGTATTCTAATTTGTTGAGATTTAGTTAAATGTGAGCCAAAATCATCACAATTAAAAGAACCAAAGACTTAAACTATTTCAGTCTGTGTGCATTGAATTTATTTAATACACGAGTTTCACGATTTGAGTTGAATTACTGAAATAAATGAACTTTTCCACGACATTCTAATTTATTGAGATGCACCTGTAGTGGTGTTTAAGGTTTGAAAAGTGCTTGGATTTTGGATAAAGTGCTTGAAAATGCAGTTGCATTGGTTTCATCATAATTCGCTTTCTTACGGAATACTAATATTCTATTTATAGTAATATTTTTAATAATAATATATATATATATATATATTTTTTTTTTACATAAAATAAGCTACAGCTCCGCTCGAGTCAGCGCGTGTGGCTGTAGTGTGATCTGTCGGTCTTTATTGACACGCGCCTCTGATGGAACAGAGCGGGAGATAAAAACACGCTGGGAAGTTGCCGCTTCAGTGAGCGTTGGCTTGAAAACGACAAATACAAATTATGGTTAAAATAATGTAAAGTCTCCTGTAAATTCTGCTTTTTTCAAGTCGTTTAAAAGGTAAGCAAAAATGCCCATGCTCAGTTAAACGAAATATGTTAACGTAAGACCATCACGATTAAAGTGAAATAATAAAATAAACATTTCAAATGTCCAAATGCAGCGCGGGTGTTTTTATGTTAATTTATCTTTGAAGTGAACTGACTGCCTTCAGTGACGTTTCAATGGCATTTTTGTTTAATCTCACTGACATATAAATGTCTGATAAAATAACGTTTATGAGCACAGCGCTGCTTTGTGTACAGCCGTTACCGGGGAAACCGCTCCAAAAGCGCCACCTAGTGGCAGACAGAACCTCAGATTTTAGCCTTTAAACTATTTTTAAGAAATAAAGTAAAGGGATGAGTCAAAAGTGTAAAGAATTATTTTAATTTAAAGCACAAAAGACATCTTACTGTTTAAATGTTTTAGATTTTTGAAGGCACAAGCTTTTTGTTCTAAACAAAAACAGCAGGTGAGCTAAGGCTATTGAAAATGCAAATTCATCCTCTGCCATGAAAGCCACTGAAAAACAAAATAATTCTTTATCCTTCTGACTCATCCCTTTTCTTTATTTCTTAAAAATATTTTAAAGGCTGAAATGTGAAATGTCACTTTATAAAACTCTATTTGTGAAAACTTGTATTTCAACTGCAAATCATGTTTTTTTTTTTTTTGCAGTCATTTTATGGTTTAATATGTTACCATAGACATTGCCCCGCTTATTTATTTGATTTGTTCAGGTCCTAAAAAGCCTTAAATTTTATTTTTTTAAAAAATCCTGCTGGTACCCTGTAAATTACTTCTTTCTTTATTTTTATTTTATAATTTATATACTTTATGTTGGCTGTTTATATTATGCAATGCTATATGCAATTCAGACCAGTGGTTTTCAATAGCACAATAACATCTGATTTAAAGTGAAAAACTCAAGTGTGTGTGTAAACATGTAATTTACCACAGTGTAAAGTGCTGGAAAATCTTGAAAATGCACATTGAAAGTGCTTGAAAAGTGCTTGAATTTGAATTTGGAAAAGGTGTAAGAACCCTGCTATGGTATCCGTAAACAGCAATTGAGTGTCGCACAACTCTGACTGAAGTTCAACGACGTCAAGGCTGTAATGTGATTGGTTATTACGGCACACATGATCCAAGTTAGCCGTTACGCTTTCTCCAATAGTAAGTAATACAGACCCTCTTATCTCCCTATAGTAAGATCATTTTAAGATTAAAATTTGTGAGGCTGCCACGAACACGCCCTTCAAACAAAAACTCAAGATCTTCGCAATTTAACATCACAAAGGGATTTAGATTAGTCTGACCAAATTTGGTGTTCATCCAATTAAATCTCTAGGAGGAGTTTGTTAAAATACAACACCTGAAAATGGTGAGACAATGGAAAATGTTAGACATCTTATAATGGTCCCAGGTTGGATGTTCTAACAGAACAATGATCCAAAACAAACGTCAAAATCAGTATCAGTATTTTTAAGAATAATTAATCAGAAACAAAATTAAACCAACATGCAGGGGACATAGTTGCACCATTTTGTGCAGTTTTAGTTCAAAAACTGTCTTAGTGTCTTTTTCACACTTGTATAATTTAGAGATTTTTCTTTCAAAACTTGGTACCTTTTGTCCATTGGCATAGTTTGTCCAAGGCTTATAATAGACCCTACTCTTAAAAGCGCTCTTTTATTTCCTTCTTGGACAACCAACCAATCACAGCCTTCAAAAGACTTTTTTAAGCTAAATTAGGAGCTCTCTGAGAGGATTTTAAGAATCTTTAAGAATACAGGCCCAGGTCTACTAATGAATAATTAAGAGAAAATTGTTAAACAAAGACAGTGCAAAAAGGTCCTTTTAATGAATCAGGTGCTAATCTATTACTTACAGAACATTATCTTCTGAAGATTTGAGGTCTCAAAGCTCCTCTTCTGAAAACAAATAATGACGCGAGTCTGTTTGTGAAAATGTGGCTTAACATTCTTCGTACAGTGTCCTCTAATCAGAAGTGATAACTGGCAAATCTAATAAAATAGAGATCAGTATTCACATAAATGCCCAACTAAATTAACATACAATCAGACAAAACATTCAGTTAAATATTGTTTAGGATTTGAAAATCACCTAGTGTGTCAAGTGAAACTTAACTGTACTTGCTTCACATACCAATCTGCTTTTTTTCAGCCTCATCTTCCAACAACCTCTCGAGCATCAAAGTCTTCCAGTGAATGTAATGGTAAAGACAAGTTGCATTCAAGTGATCTGGTATATGTACAGATGCTCCCTGTAATTTTTGCAGCATTGTCCTCTGTTCTTTCAGCTCAGTTTTAATTTCCATTAAAACCTTTAGAATGCTCCGCTTAAAGGGCATATTCCAGGTTAGAGACTCCAGTGAGTCGATGTATAGAAAAATAATGTAGGAATCACATTTTCTTCAAAATATACTTTAAAATACTCTATTAAGGCTTCTGGGGTCGTTTTTGTGGGAGAATTTTACTTCCGCATCTGAAAACCGCCAAAACCGGAAGTGACGTAACAAGAGGGAGAGCGGTCCATTTTAACCGAAGGAAAACAATGGATCATAATGACAGTTCGGATGCAGAGGAAATTTTAAATGTTTATTTACACTCGTATGACAGACCACAGATCAAATTATGAGCCTGCTATGCGGCCAAGAGAGCAGAGACAGGCCAGGATTAGACAGAACAACGATCAGAGGAGACAAATTGAGTTGACGTGTGAGGAGAACAGAGCAGGTGTCTTTGTGAGACACCAGTGTTAGTTTACAGATATACACACGTTAGCTAATGTAATCAGGCAATAGCAAAGCTAGTATTGGTCATCTATGAGTATTGATACTTACCAGTAACAGAAACTAATAAGAGTTGATCAGGCGTGTCACGCTCGTTAATATCCCACACTAATGTTATGTGATATAGCGGTGTCTCATCACCGCAGGAGAGAAATAAACACGTTTTTGTTTCATTAAGTGTGTGGTAAATGCGAGGCTATGGTCACAGCTGAGGAAAGTCAGTGCTGCAGGGAGTTAGATGCGTTACACACCAGCTCTTGGTGGAGAATGTGACCCCCACACTTGATGTGCAGTGTCTGACTCTGCACCCAGGCTTTGAGGCTTGCTGTCTGAACACATATGTGCTACAGATAGCCTATATACACTTCAGACAGGAGCACAGACCTCTCCAGGCCACCAGACATCAGTGTGTTTAGGGCAGAGATCACTTATTACTCTAAATACTTGTATGTATAAATACATAGTAAATTAAAGATTTGAATATTAAAAACATCTGGATAATTTTGTTTTTTCAATAAGTTGCCTATATTTATGTAGGTCACAACTACCTGTAAGTCACACTTTTTGATGCCATTGGAATAAGACAATCAATACTGACAGCATACAGACAAGTTGTCCGCTGGGCCTGTGTCATTCTGGGCAGCCCTTATCTGCATGTGTGTCAGCCATTATTAGAGTTTACAGAGGAAGGAGGACTTTATAAAGGTTTTGAATGGCCCCATTTTGGTGATAATCAATAAAAAATAATCACAATCACAAATTGTCTTACTGTATAAAAACTTGTTTATGAAGTTTACATCAGATATATTATGTTCACTTATTTGGTAGTTAGCAAATGTTAAAAATCAAGACTTACGGTGCACAGCTGACATTTACGTGGAGCAGTATCTCGGATCCGTGAGCATGTCTCTCGCCGGTGTTACAGTTTAACTGGTTTCAGTGTTATCTGGTGACCAACTTCAGGTTCAGGTCTCAGCTCCAGATGTGATGGGACGAGCGCAGCAGATTCACCGATTCTGAAAGCACAAACTGACCTGATATTAAGCTGTCTAATAAACGCACACTTGCTCATTACATGGTTTTGGTATTCTTGTAATGGTTACAAATTAATGGTATGATCGCCCGTAGCGGCTGAATTACAGAAAGAAACAAAAGTGCCTCTTTGGCAGGGGTTTCGAACACGCGCTAAAAACAGCGGCGCTGAGCCGCCAGAAATGAACTCACAGAGCTGCTCTGATTCAGTCGAGGATTTCTGGATTCAATTAGGGTTTTACTCTCGGTGTGACAACATGCAGCTGGCTGAATCAAGGAAATGTGCCCGTGTTAACTTGTGACCTGTGTTTAGTTGTTATGAAAATGAATATTATAGTAAAAGTATATTACATTTTATGGTTTGTGATGTTAAAGTACATTTCATTGAGACAACTAACGTTAGCCTAAATTTGTGGCTACTGTGGTTTAATTACAAACGCTATCGTTAAACTATTTACCCCAGCTAACAGAAGACCAGCGGGTCCGCTGACGAGCCGCTGGTTTATTATGACTGTTTGCTCCCGGTCCACGGTTCATAATCAGATTACGCTAACCAAAATATTCTTGCACACAATAATGTATAAAAAACAATGTACAATCACAATTGCAAATTTATTTTCAGTGAACAGATTAAACATACAAATGCATTTACAGTATATTTATCAGATGGTTTTATCCAGTGTGACTTTCAAATAGAAGCATTCAGTTCACATGTCCGTATACAAAAGTCAACCACAAAATTAACCATGGTTTAACTGTGATTGTTGTAGTAAATTCACAATAACTACCATAACCATGGTCTTACTACAGCATAGTAGTAAACCTAGTAACTACAAACTTTACCATGGTTTCAAAAACTGTGGTTACCACAGTTTTACTCCAGCATTACTAAAATATTACTATAGTAGAACCATGATATCAAAACCTTAGTTTGAGGGGAAAGAAGAAAAAAAAAAACACTTGATTACTAGTTATGGTTACTAGTTTTACCATAGTAAAAACATGGTTAACTGTTTTAAGGGTACAATGCTTTTCACAATCAAAGCAGCTTTAGAAAATGCATGTTACAATAAAAATAAAAATAAAAAAAATCCTTTAAACAGCCCGAGGTGATTGTGACTCAATGGGGAGGCATCTTCTGGCAACAAATTAATGTTCATATGTCAATAACTCTAAGATAATACAAGTTATGTGTTCAAAGTCATGTTCAGTTAAACAGACAAACATTAAAGGGTAAGTTTGGTGAATTTAAATCCACTTTATACTGTCACAAAGTATATAATATGTAAATGAACAATTTTCTGATAATGCAAAACATTATTTGGCTGACAAATAAATGGGGATATTTCATGGAACTCAGAGAAAGATTAAACATTGTTCATTCACATATTACCATCATAGTAACAATACAAAGTGGGAAGAAAATCACTCAACGTATGCTTTAAGCCAATGATTACAATACATAACATTTGTCAGGTTGGTATGTTCATCTATAGTTGCCATCATCTGGAGTCTTCATGAGTGTTGGCATCATCTGAAGTCACCACAAGTGAGGCTGGATCCAAGCTGTAGTAACACTGGGATGGGCAACCTGAGAGATAGAAACAGGAAAACAAAAGTAGAAGAATTAGCAAAAGATGATCATGTACATTTATTACTACACTCAAAAAAATATTTAGGCCCAGTTCTTAAGATTTATGTATTTCAATTGCATATAAAATTTCCATCCATTTTGATTACATACTTTATGTGATGCAAATTTGCCAACCTTATGTAAATGAAACAAGTAATAAGATTTATGTAATAGTACCAATAAATCCAGTTTGTTTTAAATGTATAAGAAACATGCATATGTATTAGGTAAAAACCCAATGTACTTAAAATGCATCACATTTTCATAATTTTTATCAATAAACCCACAGTATTTCATATAATTAATCCTACCCCACCCAATCACGCCGTGCTACAACAAAATCTAACTACAACACAAAAAAAGAACAACAAGACCACCCTGTTACATTATATCAATTTATTAATGCTTCAAAGCATTTGGCTATATATGAGCTAGCAAGACATACTACACAGTGTTCATACACTTGTGTGCAACAACAAAAAACAAAAAGTGCCTTCATATCTACATACACATAAAGGTTAAACACTATTTTCAAACCATACTGCAGAAATAAATGCAAAAAAATAAAAAATAAACATTTTTTAACAGTGCAGAAATAAGATCAGTTTCCTCAAGAACTGTGCAAATTTGAGGTAGACAGATACATGAGGTAAATCGATGATAACAGTACTGCTCACGTTTCACTAACATTTAAAAAAAAAAAAAAAAAAAAAAAATCTGTGACATGCAAAAATTTAGAACAATAGGATAATGGTCAGAAAAAAATACCATAAGGCGCAGGGGTTTGAGTGGCCCTGCACCACCACACTTTCCATGCATATTTAATTACATGTTAGGAGTACATGAGTATGAAAGGAACATTCTACATCTACATTTTAAACTTTTAACACTTAAATTGACTCAAGTACAAAAATTTGACATCTCAAAAATGACATCTCAATTGTCATTACTTAAGAGTTCTTTGGTGACAGCTTGGTTGTATCCAGGATTTTCTTCAAACGTGCACTTGAGCTCCATTGCGTAGCTGCAGTTAAGCACAAAAATCAGTCCAAAAAGCATCAAACACTTCCACACCAACATCAGTATGTTGGTCTCCAGGACCAACACCAGCACCATCTGAACAAAAGGTGTACATGCCCACTGTTGTCTGTGCAATTCCAGACTCAGCCTCTGCACTTTCACAGTCCTGGAGGATAAACAAAGAGAATGAGTAGTGCTCCAATGCCAGTCACAGAATTGGATGATTATTGCAGTGATTTTTATAGTTACGGCTTGTTGTATGTTTGGATTAATAATTCTTTTAACTCAAACTGATGCAGTGTGTAGCTTTTCATTTCTTAAACAACCATGTCTGAGGACATACCAATGTACAAATTCCAGCATGACAATAACAAAATTCATCAGGCTCAATTTGTGAAATAGTGGTTCAGTGAGCACGAGGAATCATTTTCATGTTTGAATTGATCACCAGTCCTGAGCTTAACTCTACTGAATGTCTTGAGGATGTGCTGGAGTCCACTTTACAGAGTGGCTAGACTCTCCCATTGACAATACAAGATCCAGGCCAAAAATAAATGCAATTCTTGATGGAAATAAATGTTGTGATGTTGCATATTGTTGTTTAAATGTCACAACAATGTTATGAAAGCTATAGGTGGTCCAATGAAATATTATGGCGTTTTTCCACTGCGTGGTACGACTCGGCATGGTTCAGAATGGCACGGCTCAGTTCGGCTTGGTTTGTGTTTCCACTGCAGTTTAGTACTGCTTTAGTGTGGGCAGGATTATTCACGTGTCGTTATAGTTGCGCCGCCTCTACTGCCGTGACTCCTGAAAAAAAATTTTCATCCCACGTCGCTCCATTAAGCTCTCGCTGGATCCACTCCTTGGCTATCAACGAGAGGAACGTCTGTACTTCCTCAACAGACAACGAACAGACATTTTTTTGTTGTTAAAAGAAAGGTGCGCTCATTCAAAACAGTTCCGCTCGATCCTTCGCTGGCTGTGCTGATTTAAATCTAGCGGGTCTGTTGTGTCTGGTGCCGCAAGTTCAGTGACGATTTTCTCCGGCCAGTCAGTGATCAGCAGAGTTTACACGTCACGTTTTGGTAACGGTACGGTTCGCATTGGAACCTCGGCCGAGGTGGTACTAAAAAAAATACCAGGTACCAGGTACTGTACCCAGTGGAAAACCCCCCAAAAGTGAGCCGTACTGAACCGTGCCGTGCCGTACCATGCAGTGGAAAAGCACCATTAGAGTCTGCAACTCCTTTTTGGACAGGCTATGTAAAGTCGACTCCAGCACATCCTAAAGACTTTCAGGTCAGGACTCTGTGGTGGACGATCTTTCATAGTTTGAGCCTGATGAATCTTGACATTGTTATCCTGGAATATAGACATGGGTACGACTTCTGACCTGGTTGTTTGAGAATTAAAAACACAACATGCCAGAAACATATTAATAACTTCAAGTAATGAGTCAATCCTTAAATATCAAGTATTTACTCATTTAAATCCAGACAGCGACCTTTTTTGGCCTGGCAGTATAAAATAAGAATTAAATGTATAGCCAGTTATTTTGAACCATACTACCTTAAGAAGAAGAGAATTCTGATGGAACTGGACACAGCCAAGCTTAAAAACATGATCACTCGTGTTGTTCCAGGATGGCCAAGTGGCTTGATATAACTTGCACTGCATTTAAAAAAAAAAAAAAAAAAAAAAAAATATTGAGTACATTTTACAAGAAAACATCATTTCAGTATTTTACTTCAAAATGTCATATTTTTAAATTTATTAATCAATCTTTCTTTGTAATTATTTGTACTTAAGCATTGCCATTTGTAACAGCTGCGAATGTGCTATTATGTCTCAAATGAATTGTAGAAAACAAGCTTGTTAAGAAAATTGTTTTGAATTCAATGTACATAAATCTTTAAGTTGACTGAACTTGTAAAACAGTTACCAATACTCAAGTTTTCATACTAACTTCTAGTTACCTCAACTAAGAGATAGTGAGTTTTACTAAATCAAAAATGAGCTAATTTGCTGCATACTACACACACGGGCAAAGCCAGACTGTGATGCCAATAAAAAAAATTAACATAACTATCAATGTGAAGAGTTCAGATGCAAAAGCCGCTAAACGCCACCTCCATCAAAAATGAGATAATGACATTGAGCGAATGCTTACGGCACACAGTACACGTTCAACAAATATTTTTGCTTCAAATCCTCTAAATCCCAGCGTCAGCCCATTCAGAAATATCGGTTTGTTGGCAAAAGCCTCTAAAGGCCACTTCCCTTCAGCAGCAAAAGCCGCTATGTTCCGAGAACCAATCAGAAGGTGCGAATCGAATCATATGATTTCGAGCGGTTTCAATATAGCAGCGCGCTGAGGAGCCGGCTTTTCTGTGGAGATTGTTTTAGATTCAGATTCAGATTTTTACCATAAAAGATGGAGTATGATGAAATGGATGAGCCTGTCCTACTATCATTGAATAGCAGAAGAAAAAGTTATTTACCTCAAAACTCTGCCCGTTATAAGGCAAAAAAAGTAGATACAGTGGAAATGGCTCGGTCGCAAGTGTAGCATGCATTCACAACAGTTTTTCATGCAGTGCCATTACTTTGAAGGAATCTGATTTATTATACATCAAACAACAGCTCTATTTCACCAAGGACAAAGTCAAACAAGATGCCATTCTTCTGTCTCATATGGATGTTATGCCAGATGTATGTATTTTTAATGCATTTTTAATGTTCGGTTGTTTGTGTAACGTCTGTTTTTGTTGTTAAAATAAATATGCTGCCATTTTGTGCCATTGTGGTTATACTGTGTGAATCTTTTCTTTTTGTTTTGTTTTTTACATTTTTTGGGGATTTTTGCCTGTATTCAGACAGGGTTTCTAGTTGCATCTTTAGTGATTTTTCTACTATTTACTGTCTTGTCCCAAAGAGGTGGATTTAGAGGTTTTTGCAAAAAAAAGCACAAGTGGATTTAGCTGGTTTTGATGCAAAAGAAGATCTAACTTGTTAAAAACCAATGGATTGTCTGAAGTGACATTTTTGAAAAAAAGTTATTTTATTCACTAACTAATTACCTTATTACCTTTAAAATGAAACTACTGAACCTGATCATAAGAGCCTGATAAAAAAATGCTCATTTAAAAGAAAAGTCGTCTGATGGATTTAGAGGGTTTTGCATCTGAACTCTTCATGTAAATATATCCATAAGACATTTATAATGTAAAAAGAGCAGGTTGACATACACTTACCACATATTCTTTAATGAGTGTCTCCATGTCTTCATTGAGGTAGATACTTGGGCTCCTCGGGATGTAATGGCAGTTGATTTTAGTCTTCATTCTCAAACATGCAGAACAACAAGATCCCAAAAACACGACATTAGTCATTGATTTACTCAGACATAAAGCTAAAGCTGAGTTAAAAATCTCGCTCAACTAATGCTACAACTATACAATAAACCCTGTCAATTGGCACATTAGTATATTACAGTGATTTGTAAAGAAACATTTAAATTGCATGTAAGGCTGTTTTTATATTTAAATAATAAATTTCTAATGATATTATTTTTCTTCTCCAGTTTACTGAAATACAAACATTTAGACAGTGTATGTCATTACTTGTTTTTTTAAGACTAATTTATTCAAAATTACATTACATATTGAAGAACAGGTTAAGTAAAAAATATAATGTCATCTAGTGCATATATTTAGCAAAATTATACTTTTTATTTATTTTTTTCTAGTTATGCAAGTTTAGAGTTTATACTCACTCAATGGCTTTTCTGTGACATTGTTTACAAGCCGTTTCTTTGACGTCTTGAAACTCTGAGCGATAACATGAGATGTGATTCTGTTCCTTTCAACATCTGATGGTCGTTCATGTTTATTTGCTGTGGAAACTAGAAGTAAAGAGGAAGAGATGATTGGTTCATGCGAGTTCTGCACTGCTGCTTGTACTGAGGCACTAAAATGATCTTTCACGTTACATTTAACACCAAAACTGTATTTACTCTTTAACTTTAGTGATACCATTGACAGAATCTGACACTTTGTTTCATATCACAAGTAACAAAACTTACTGTGATTTATTGTGTTTCATTAACTTTTGTTCACGCATCAAGTGAAAACAGTATCTATTGATTCTTAGGATTTACAATGAGATCACGGTCACAATGAGAAATGATTAAAATCGAAAACAGATTTAAACCCAGCCCTAATTAGTACCATTAGCTAGCTAGTGAAATAAACGGTAGTCCATGTGTTAAGAATGTTTTAGCTCTTTATCTTTCGATGCCATCCGACTATTCTCAGTCCTTGCATTCATGAAGACATGGGCCCATGGAAAGAGTTATGAACAAGAAGCCAATTGTCTTTTCACAAACTTCTTCCAAGTTTATTGTTTCATCCATACATTATATAGTTTCATTGCTAGGGGTGGTGCAGTGGTACATCCAATGAGAATTATACACCACATCTGTGTGGTACTCAGGCCAAGAAATACGTCATATAAAATGGAGATATCATAAAGAAGGTATGAACATATAAGGAATAAACTTGGACAGAGAGAACCACATCTTGATGCCAAATGTCAATAGTACAGCCTAAACTCAGTCACCTCCGAGCTAGGAGGCCCTCTTCCTCAGCTGAACATTTGAACTCCATTTAAGATGTATATATGTGAGGATAAGAGAGATACACTCAAACAGAAGAGAGAGAGAGAGCACAGACGGGAGGAGGGAGTAAGACAGAGAGAATGAGGAAAAACACGTATGGGAGGAGGGAGCGATCAGAAGAAAAGGAGTGAGAAGGGAGGAGGGATTGCATAGAGGCAAACTCACAGAAACATCTGGCAGAGAGCATGATATAATTTAACAGCATGCATTGATATTAGTGTAATACAATATCATCCGCACTAATAATACATGTATATACAATGAAATCTGTCAAATAATATACACTGGGTACAGATCAGATATATCTTACCTCACAAATAGATTATGATCCAGGCTGCTCCAATGCAAAATGATAAGGAGATTCAGAAGAACACTTCTTCTGGCACTGCTTTTTTTGAATTTGCACGTGCATTACCAAAGCCTTGTTTAGACACGTCATTGTGCAGTACCACCACTTACCGACTGGAGTATGGTAAACGATTACAGTCAAGTCAAGTCACCTTTATTTATATAGCGCTTTTAACAATACAGATTGTGTCAAAGCACTAAAAGATTCTATTTGTATCAGTGGGGATTTCTTTAAGACTGCAAGGGAAGCTCAGCTTTCCCTATAATGTTAAAAAAATTAATTGTCAAATATGTACTATTGTGTTAACATTTTATTGACTAAAAATGCGTTAGAACACGTTCATCTCAAAGACGAGTTCGTTTAGAATCAGCTACATATAGCAGGTCGGCTGACTCGATTTCCTTCTCATACATTCCCATAGCATCACAGTGTATTTCCCTGTTGAAGCCTAGCGTCCATTGACTTCAATGGGGCTGCATTGAACAGTTTTTTCAGTGTTTCGAAACTAGACGGTCACTGGATAAATGCTGCGATTATGTCCCGCCCATGGACGCTCAGCGTCTCTGGGGGTGAATGGAGGAGTGAGCTGGCCTGGACTCCGGGCTTCTGCGTGATGATTGGAGGGTCTGTCGAAAGACTGCATCTCCTTTTTATTGACAGCGATTTTGTACTATAAAAAGTCGCTGACGCTGAAGCTAATTGAGCTCAGTCCCATAGCGGATTTTGCAAGTGTAGTCGAAAGACAAACTCCTGCAACCTATTTCTTGGTATTTGCTTGGCGAAATTGCTAGCCAATTTTCATCAAACATTTCACACAATTATACATCACATTCCTTGTTTCAGTTTAACCTAATTCCCACATTTCCCCCGTCGAGTTTAATATCTTTTTTTTTTAGATCGTTTGTTCATTCATTCATTCATTCATTCATTCATACAGTAGGCTAGGCTAGCGTCGTAGGGGTGAACTAGCCGGCTAACAAACTGCACACGATGGCAGACAGTGCTAATATTGTCGACCTGATTTTGGTGAAGCCATTTGAAAGGCTTCCTTATGAGGAGAAACTTAGAATTAAACAGCAGGGCAGATCAACTGGACAGTGCAATGCCTCAGCTTTACAAACTGTTCTCATTAGTGGCAACAATTGGAGCTACATCTGCAGGTGTAGAAAGGAGCTTCTCCTGTTTAAAGCGGCTCAAGTCCTACACCCGTAACACAATGGGCCAAGGCCGTTTAAGCAGCCTAGCTCTGCTGGCCATTGAGAGGACACTGGTCAAGTCACTGGAAAAGACGCCTAGTTGGTACGACAGGGTCACAGAGCATTTTCTTTAAAAGGAACGTAGGGCAGAATTTACGTATAAATAAATGGACAATTTTTATGATGTAGGCCGAAAACGAGCTTCCCCTCTTTGAAAGACCAGCAGCCGCCACTGATTTGTATGTAAACCAATCTCATGCAATTTAACTAATTGGATCAGACTTGTTTCAGAGCTAGCTGTATTTAAACCCTATTCATAATTTTTAACTGATTAAATCTAATAGTTTTGACAATTAACAGATTTATATTGATTCTAAGTAATCGGAGTACATAAATTTGTACTATTATTTAAATAAAATCAAATAGATGCAAATACTTAATAAAAAATTGTGCCAAGAATAATTTTTTTGAGTGTAGAGTTCAAGGTTATGAGATGTGTTATGTGAATGCTTGGCTAAAAAGATGTATTTTTAATCTAGATTTAAACAGAGAGAGTGTGTCTGAACCCCAAACATTGTCAGAAGCCTATTCAAGAGTTTAAGAGTAAAATGCGAAAAAGCTCTGCCTCCTTTACTGGACTTTGATATTTTATATAACTATAAATAGTCCAGAGTTTTATGACATTATTTAGCTTACTTTGCTATAATTTGGTTAAATCACAATCTGATTTTATTCTATATCCCTTAGTAAGCATATAATTTGTCCTCAGTATTCAGGGAACAGACACAGTCTACATATGTCACAGTATTATTGAAGTGGGAGGAACATCATAACTGTAATTTACACAACTGTTCAAAAGTCTAGGGTCAGTAGGATTTTTTGCATCTTTGAAAGAAGTCTCTTATACTCACCACAGCTCTAGGGATGCTCCGATTGATCGGCCGATAATCGCTTGGGGGTGTTTGATCGGCGGTCTCTAAAAAGGCCGATCTCAAAAACCGATCTCTAGCTGATGACGCGCCTGCTGTGAGAGGTTTGGTACAACATGCGTCTCAGTCTTTGTCCGGCACGGGTGAAATAATTATAATGCTGAAGGAGAGGTAAAATTCATATTTCTTAATTAAATAACTTATAAAGTAATTTGAAAACCTTATGCGAGACGTAATTTCACAAACAGCGTGAGTGAATCACCGCTCTCTCTTTCTCTCTCAAAATGCGCAAACGGCTTCAAATCAAATCACGTTTGCACTATAAGCGAGCTGCACGCTGAACAGTTGACCGAAACTGTCACTTGCACAATCGAGGCAGGGTCGCGTCGTCACTATAGTTTATAAATTGCATTTCTTTTTAATTCTTGCCAGTGTTTAAACCATTCAGCACTCGCACGCTCTCCTGGAGACCGTGCGCTCATGCACACTCACAGCGCGCGTATGGCAAGCCCAAAGGGTCAGAATTACGCTATAGATAAATCGCGTTTAAATACAAAACGCCGTTTTTTGACGGGGTTTAAAACAATATTAGCGCCGTAAAAAACGCACGTAAAGCGTAAAAAACAGTATTTAACGCCGTTTTGGTGTTTGTAAAAAAGCGCCGCTTTTGGCTTGCCACAGAACGCCGTAAAAAACGCCGTTCAGATTGCACAAAAGCGCACGTTATGGCATTTTCCTTATAGTATAATAAGCCACGCCCGCTGATTTCCACAGCCAGTACCCTGATAGCACACGTACATCTCAGAGACGTCTATTTGACGTCTGCATTTACATCTGCAAGACGTATTTTTTAGAGTGTTTGCTCATCTGCAGTACGTCTATTGGACGTTTCCTTTTAGATATCAAATAGACGTCTATTAGATGTCTTTAAGATGTTTATGATTTAGAATGTATGTAAAACTGACATCTGAAAGACGTCTGTCAGATGCTTTCCAGATCAAGAGATCTTTAACAGACGTCTTGCAGACCTACGTGTGCTATCTGGGTAATATTTAACTGTTCTCACCCAATCAATGATGAACAGAACCAGACCAGACCAACTGATCATTTTAGTAATTCACATCAAATTAAGATCATGGTAAGTCGAAACATTATTTTGCTTAGTAAGCGGACATTGGAGAATTACAATCGACAACTGACAGGAGATTTTAGACCCTGTGTGCTCCAATCAACTTTATTGAGGTAAGGATTGTTTCTTCAGACTTCTTAAAACATTGCTGCCTGTCAATCTGTTCCTTAATCGCCGTCGGCGCTCATTCAGCTCGTCAGCTCATTTAGGAGCGGCCACCGATGGTTAACAGTTACATTAAAGCTAACATTCATAAAGCTAGCTTTCTGCTAGGTCTGATGGTCTAACGAATTTTGGATAGTTTTTACTCCACGAATTGTTTTTAAGTTTTATGAACTTCCCACATATACACTAACACCAACCCTTTGCTATTATCCAACACATGACATTAGTGATTACTTAAAACCTTGTCTTTAAACTCTTGTAAAATTACTATTATTCCGAAGGATTATAATGTTATGCTTGTTAACGTCATATTTGAAATATTCTATTTTTATGATATCAATCTTAATAGTCGAATATTCTCCATATGATCGGTTTGATTAGGGGTGCTAGATAAGCGTTTTGTAACATCAAATATCATATTTTGAATCTTAAAACTGTGTATTTGTGTTTCGTGTTTTTAAAAGGATCTAGTATAAAATGGCATCAATATTTTGGCATCTCCATTGCTTATTTTTAACATCGTCTTTTGGTTTTAGATTGGAGCCTTGAATGGGTAAGAGCGCGGCTGATTACTGTACCAGCAGCTGATCAGTTACTCCTGACATGGAGTATAAAGCAGAAGTCACTAACAATGACAGAGTGCATGGACAACAAGGTGAGTGAAACATTAAAAATCCTAATCAGACACACCTGAACAAGCTAATCAATGTCTTTAGGATCACTAGAAAGTTACAAGCAGGTGAGTTTGATCAAGGTTTGAGGTAAAAATGTGTGGCACTCGAGGGCCAGAGTTGAGAACCCCTGTTTTTGAGGTAAACATTCCAGGATTTTATTAATGCAAGTGAACAGGGCTCAATATAGACCATTTGACAGCCCAAAATCCATATTTTAAGCGCAAGTAAAATTTTTATTTAAAAACAAAAAGCTCTGTGATGTCCATTCACAAGATGGTTTACTTCACAATTAACAACTGTGATGTATGCAAGCTGAGAGGGTCACACGTGATGTGGTGGCAATTATATATAAAAAGTGTGCATATATATACATTATTATTTTTCCTGAAAATAACTGCTCATTTTGCTAGAGAATATGCTTAATAACCTAAACAAGGACTTTTGGAACATCATGGTCTAAGTTGAATTCTGTTCACTTGCATTAAGTGGAGAAAAATGTTTTCTTCTGAAATCATATTTTCTGTTCCGCTAAAAAGGAGATCAGTGGCACTGAACCACGTTTCTGGATCCCACCCCACCAAACCAACACAGCACATCTTGCATGTTTCTTTTAATAAAACACAACTGATTCAGCCCGTTAAGCGACTCCAAAACCTGAAAAGGGTGTGGGCTTTGGGAATGTGGTTGGGAACCACTGTTATACATTATAGATGACCTGGGGGTTAGTAAATAATGATGGAATTTTTATTTTTGGGTAAACTGTACTTTTTTTTAAAAAATATAATTTTCTTCTCACCATGGCTACATCTATTTGATACTGTAAAAATGCTGTAAAAACCATAATATTCTGAAGTACTATAACTTGAAATAACACTTCTATTTAAATATATCAGGGATAGGCAACATCAGTCCTGGAGTAGCTCCAACCCTGAAGAAACCTCACCTGCCTGTAGCCTAAGCCTGCGTCCCAATGTGCATACTATCCATCCTAAATTCTGTGTGATAGTAGTAATTTTCAATACTATTTAGGGCAGGTAGGGTGGATAGTATGCACATTGGGACGCAGGGTTAGTGATAATGAAGACCTTGATTAGCTTGTTCATGTGTGTTTGATTAGGGTTGGAGCTGAACTTTGCATGACATCGACACTCCAGGACCGATGTTCCCTATCTCTGGAATATATTAAATATAATTTATTCCTGTGATTTAAAGTTGAATTTTCAGCATCATTAATCCATTTGAGTGGGAGTATATAATTGTTTCTGCATTAATACGAATTATATATTGAAAATTAACAGTCGTTATGTTTGCATATGTTTGTTCCAGGGAGTTCAATTTGAGTGGTTCCGTGTCATATTCTGACATAAGAGATGCTGCGCTCAATGAAATGGTTGCTGACATCATGGCTGGGGAATGACCAGCTTGGATCTGAGGCTGTGAGGGCACAGTTACTGACAGATGGTGTTTGGGTCCAGAGAAACAGTGCAGAGGAGTTTAGTTTGAATTTACCCTTGGGCAATATCCCAAAAACCACAGAGAAGACTCTAGAGTGTCGCTGGACCGAACACCCTGTGGCACCTTGATGGCTAATTGGCAACCATAAATTGATGAGGTAAATATACATGGGTTACGCAGCAATAGTAGTTTTTTTTTTATATACAGGTTATGTAGCTTATAATTATTATAGTTTTAGACATACAGTACAAATGTTTAGAACAATACGAAATTTAATTTTTTAATGATGTCTCTATCCCCTCCAAGGCTGCATTTATTTGATCAAAAATAGTCAAAACATTAATATTGTGAAATAGTATTACAATTTATTTTCAGCTTCATTACTGCAGTCTTTAGTGTCACGCGATCCATCAAAAAATGCTGATTTGCGTACTCAGTAAACTTTTATTTTTTTTATTTTTATTTTTTTCCCCCCCATGTTGAAAACAGTTGTGCTACTTAATATTTATGCTGATACCAATAATAACCGAGCAGCATATTAGAATTATTTCTGACAGATTATGTGACACTGAAGACTGTAGTAATGAAGCTGAAAATTCAACTTTGCATCACAGCAATAAATAACGCTTTAAAATATTAGAGTAGAAAGTTTTTTTTAATTTTTATTATTATAGTAAAATTCTACAATATTAATATATTTTGCTATATATAAGCATGAGACCTTAAAACAAGTACTGTACAATTGTGTTTTGTTTGTCTAATGTCTCTCTCTCATTTGTTTATATGTTTTGGTTTAGATGGAGAATTGTCATTCATGAAGGTATCAATTGCTGCAGCCATCTTATAGTCTTCCTCTATGCCTTCAACAACAACTGCAGCAGTATTGTAATGCATTGCTTCTTAAACGCCGTGGCCAGATGTGGAGTGCCTTCTTGGGTTAGGATGGATCATGGAGGAGAAAACCAGTGCTTTCTGTGTTATGAACATTTTCAGGGGATCTGGAAGAGGCAGTGCTATCAGAGGCAGGATAGCACATGGCGGGGACTGACTAATGTTTACTACAAACTCTTCCATTTCCTGGAGAGTGAAGGTATATTGGACGTAGACAATGAAATGCACCTCTGGGCTCTTCATTTGTTCCATTTTATATATATATATAAAAAAAAATGCTGTTTGGATTTAAGTAAATACTGGTATGGCATTTGAAGAAGATTTTAATTGTTGAAGATCTGAATTAAGTATAATCAAGGTGAATCTTGCCATTAATATATCTATTTAATCTTCCATTATGTTCTAAGGCCCCTGTGTAAAAAGTGCCTACGTGGCTAAAATGTGCAGACAAGAAAACATCTGAAAAATGTAGGGGGGCTTTTTCCTTTACCATAATAGGACTAGGAGGACTCTTCTCCTTAGGGAGATATATGGAATTGTATACAAAAGAGACACTCCAAATGTATAAGAACCCGCCTTAAAAACTTGTGTATATATACCAAAGCCCAGAAACATTCGGGAGACTCTTCTGCAGAAGCGATCTCAGGTTTATTCTCGCTATATAGATAATAAAGTCTTTTCTTCTGGCATCAAACTCCAAGTCTGAGTGTGATTCTTCGAACGTGCAGCGGAAGACACTACACATATATTTGGCAACAGTTCTTTTAACACTAAACCCTGGTTTCACAGACAAGGCTTCAGCTTAGTCCCAGACTAAAATGCATGTTTGAGCTGTTTTAACTGAAAGAGACTTGCACTGACTGTTCTTAAATTATGTCAGTGCCATTGTTTTGTCTCAAGATGCACACCAGTAGTGTTTTTTTTTTTTTTGTTAATAAAAGCTACATAAATGTCCTAATTGAACTATGGCCTAATCCTGGCTTAGTCTAAGCCCTGTGTGTGAAACCAGGTATAAGTGATGCAGTATGTAGCATTGTCTTTCTTACACTGTCGGAAGATGATGTCCCATACTCGGACTTTGTGCTCTGCATTTAACCCATCCAGCACAGTAGTGAAAACACACACACACACACACACGTTTGTTTTTGTGAAAAGTGGGGACATCCCATAGGCCTAATGGTTTTTATACTGTACAAACTGTATGTGCTATTGTCCTACACCTAACCCTACCCCTTACAGGAAAGTTTGTGCTATTTCAGATTTTCAATACACTCCATTCTTTGAGATTTACAAGCGTCTTGAAAAGTGGGGACATGGGGTAATGAACCGAAAAGTCATCTTCTCCTTGTAATACCTATGTCATACCCTTGTCATTATACAAATTTATCTCCTCATTTGTCACAAAAACGCGTGCGCACACACGAAGCAGTGGGCAGCCATTTTTGCTGCAGCACCTGGGGAGCAGTCAGGGTTAAGGACACCTCGGTCATGGTTGAGTGTGGAAGAGAGCGTTGTACAATCACATGCCGTTTTGTTTTTCTTTGTGTTTTCCCCCTTCATGTTTGTGATACCAAAACAACTGTCCAAATCACCCACAAAACCTTTTAGTCAAACGTTTCCACAGCCCTGCTCCACTCCCATATATTCGGACCTTAATAGTCACTTATAACTATTGAAATCTTTTGATTGTCATTGTATTATGATGTAAATATTGTAAGATACTGTCATTTTGATTTATGTTCACGAGTGTCATTGAGAATGTAAACTTTTAACATTGTTAAAATAAAAAGCTGGTTCCCATACAAGTGTTAAGACATATTTATTCTTTGGCCATGAAATACACTTAAATCTCGCAGCAAATTTTTTAAAAGAGCTGTTTAAAAAAAATAAATAAGTAAAAGAGTGTAAACCCTTTGGAATTTGGTTGGTTTTCTGCATTAACTGTTCACGAAACATCATCTGGTCTTCAAAGTCACAGGTATAGCCAGACACAATGTGCTTAAGCATAAGACACAAACAATTATAATCTTTCATGTCTTAAATATTCACTGTGCTGCTGAAAATGTATGTAAACTCAATAAGTGACTGCTTTGTTGCTGTTACCTGGAAAACCCACAACTACTGTTTTGTGTTGAGTTTCATGAGTGTTTGTTCTGGGCAGTTAAACTGCTAACTGTTCTTCAGAAAAATCCTCCATATTTGAGCACATTAAAACAGTGACTGTTTTTAAGATGTTGTAAAGTGTTCAAATACGCAGAGTATGAAGGAACAAACAACAGACTCATGAAACATTTGTAAGTTTTCCAGGTAATGGCAACAAGGTAGTAATAAAACCCTATTGGATAAAAACCGATTCAGAAGAAGAATCCATGAAATAAGAGACCGAATGAATGCTCAGTTTCATCGACTTCTTAATGAAGACCCCCAGAAGAAGAGCAGACAGCTCTACTGGAAAGGTAGGCCTATTTAAGGTTGGATACGTATTTGGATATTTTGAAATATTGTAAAATCTTTTAGCCAGTTATCTTAATAAATTCAGATTATTGCATTAAAAAACTTCTAAATTAATTGTTTGTCCAACAATGTTAATAATTATTATTGAACAAGTAGTTATGAAATGTCAATTGCACAGAGAAAAAAAAAAAATTAAATTAAAAATTAAAAATGCTCGTACGATATCCTTGCATATTTTCATAATCCATAATGCAGAACTTTTACAAGAAATGTTTGGGTAAAACCACTTATATATTATATTGTAGGCTATATGATTGCTGTAGCGGCCATTGGTGCTGCCCAGCCGACAGAGGGCAAATAATGACCTAAAATCAATATTAGTTTGCAGTGTATCATTCATACAGAATATAGGATAAGCAATATATAGAAATCGTTGAGATGAGTGTATCTACTGCACACTACAAAAATCTTATACATGGCCATAAATGAACAAACGTGTTTTACATACGACCATATATCAGATTTCTGTCAACACAGGTGAACTACTGACCTAACAAAATATATTTCTTTATGTACGTAATTATGCATTATACAGAACATATTAAACGTAGGCCTACATATATTATGTTATATATTATACATGTTATTAGCGTAAATTCATTCGGATATACAATTTTTATTACAATACAAGCCTATGACTATATTATTATATTGTATTGAAATTCAAGGTTTACCTGCATCATCTTGCTTGGAGCAATCTTTATTCAGACACCAGAATGACCACTTTGTTATGTTTAATAGGTTGATGTGTCGGATCTTATATGTTAACTACTGTAATGAAGATAAACTTAAGTCATCAATAAGCAGGGAAGTTCCTGACCTAATAAATATGTAACCAAGTACATGCTTAGGACGTTTCACTTTGCAGAGTCTGAACGGTGAGACGGGGTAAATCCAGGAAACACAGGCTAGAATCAGAGCACGAGGAAAAAACAGGCTAGGCAAGACTAAGACTAGACTATGAAAACAAGAAACAGGTTCCGTATCGCAGCTAAAACTAGGAGAGTAATAAACGCAGGACAAAACTGGAACTAAGACAGGGAAAACGAGTCAGGCTCCATATCGCAGCTAACACTAGGAGAATGATAAACGCAGAACAATACTGGAACTAAACAGAAACACAGAATGGCTCGGTAAAGCAGCTATCACTTGGAGAGCGATAGACGCAGAACAATACTCGGCGATCTAAACAAGGAAGTCCATGGTTTATGTAGTGTGTGTGATTGTGTGATAGGTCTCAGGTGTGAGCGTGTGATAGTGAAATGACTGCTGGGAAATGTAGTCCAGGATGATGTGTAACAGTCTGTGTAGTGTGAGAGTCAATATGATGGAGGAGTGACCTCTGGTGGCTAGCGGATGGAAGTCCGTGAACCAGATTTATGACAATTACACTGACCAGCACATCCAAATTGTACAACAACTTAACTATAGCGAAGCGGCAGTGCTCATAGCACAGGATTGTTGTTTACTGAGTTGATTACTGAAAAATAACAGGTTTCATCATCTTATCCCCCATGTTTAGGTGAAATAATTGTGCAGCTGTTATATTGTAGATAAAAATAAGACATTAATCATAATAAACAAGATAAACAAAACAGCCCTTAGAAAATGCAATGATGACTCGTGTATATATATATTTTTTTTAAAGGTTTGAGATGTTCCGTAATTCAAGTGGTGGTGGACCGATCCGTCAGCGAAGGTGCAGAGTGAGAGTACCTAGACAACTCACATTTAAAGTTTCTATGCTAAAAAGTGCCACCATTTCCCATTATAGATCACACAGGGGTGAGTTCACATATGTGAATACTTTTTTTAAAATAATTTCATGCTTTTTGACATGAAAGCTGAAATAGTTTTTTTTAATACTTCCAGATTCCACTCCACCCTGCCGTATTGTGGTGCGACATGATTTGGATGAAGAACAGTTCAAACAGGCACTAAGAGTTAATTTCCCTGATCTGCCAGAAGATTTTGAGCTATGTAAAGTAAATAGCCAAAGACAGATAATTCCTTTGCAGCTGGAAAGTTTTACTCCAGATCAGATTCACTCAAACAATGCATTGGGGAGATCTGCCCTTTATATTCGTCTGAAGGTGAGTAAATTATTCAGTACAATACTAAAATATTCAAAGCATGGTTGTACTGCCCATAGGCCTTTGCTTGTTAAATCTGCATCATGGCATGAAACCTGTGTGACAAACACAATAAGTTTGGCATCTTCATTGAACAACAAAAATATATTAAATGTTCTTTAGCTTTTACTCTCGCCTCTGTCAACACAGAGCAAGTCTTCACATTTTGGCTCTGATTTTACCTCTGTAAAACATACACAGTTTTGCATAGTTCTTCATTCATATTCTCTGGCTGAGATGCCACTCCACATATTTGCATTATAGGTTGAAAGGGAGAATTGAATTGAGCTGTATGCACTTAAAATAAAAATCAGTATTTTGATAGTGTCTGGACTACATCACAATGTTTTTTAGTAATAATTTGTTATTGTGATGTACTATTTAAAAATGTTATTTTTCTAAAACATGCTAGTATCATGTGAAAGCATGTTTATTTATCTGTCAAACCATACAACTATCAAATTTCAAGGTTTTTCATAATTTTTTTGTAATAATTTTTTACAAAATTTCATAATTTCTTTTTGTCAAGCCAAGATAAAGCTTGTCTAGTTATTATTATTATTAAATGATTATGTTTGTATGATTTTTCCAGTAAGTTTAATTTCTTTAAAAAAAAAAAAACCCATGTGCCAGGTTGACCACACCACTGCAAGCGTGCCCACAGGAAGCAGCAGCCATACAGCCCACACCAACACAATCCCAGCGTAAGTACACCCCATTCATCATGACCGTCAGGCTAGGTTCATGATTATAAGTATACATTTTTTAAAAGCAAGATGCCATTTCAAGACATGTGTTTTATGTCTTGCTGAAATTCTGAAGATTTTTTTTATTTTCTAATTAAAATATGTTGTGTAAAGTATGGCAATAATAAATATATTTTCCAATTTTGTACATATTTTGTGCCAATTAGGGAGGAGTTCTATATAGATTCATCTGGATCTGACATTGAAGAAGTACTCCTGGCTTCCCCGGTCAGGAGTAATAGTCCAATCGTATGTATTCTATCCATCCATCCATCAGTCTAAAACTCACATATATTCACACTTATACACTTAAAATCAATTTACTGACTCCAATTCACCTAATCTGCATGTCTTTGGATGGTGAGGGAAACATACCAGGGAAAATACCAGGAGCTAACACAGGGAGAACATGGAAACTCCACACAGAAAGCCTCCTGGCTCAATTTAACACCTACCAACCAGCTAAATGTGTCTTTATGTTTTAGCTGCTAAAATATGCTAAATGTAAACTTATAAAAAGTTCCACATATTAAGCCTGTCAAATTTAAAGCATTTGAAATTGTTTTATACTTTTAGGCCAGGCTTTTTGAAGCAGCATAAAGGCTATCTTCAAATTTTATTACCAGTTTTATATAATAGTCCATCACCCAAATGAACAATAATTTTAATGCATTTCATATGTTGGTGATAATTTGTTTATTTTGTATTTTCAGCTTGACAGAGAGGTACCAGCAATTCTGAAGGAGTTTTGTGAGGACAACCTGGACTTCTATTCCAACATAACTGTCATAGCAAGACGTAAAAACATTTTAAAGAGTGCATGTGTGGCCCTGTCAAGAGGGTACTTTGAGTGGCACAAAACTCCCAATATTGAGTTTGTGGGAGAAATGGGAGAGGACTATGGAGGTCCAAGGAGAGAATTTTTCAGGTAAATTAGAAATTACATCTATATAATGTCTACAGAGCCCTTCAAAAGTTTGGAAATGCCCTAGGTTTCAAAATGGATCTTTGGACAATATCAGATTAAGTCCTTATTTATTCTTGCCGTAAATGCATTAAACAACATTAAATAGTAGCAATAATTAATATTTTTTGGATGACAATGTCAGTATATCCATGTGACAGCCAGACATGCCTATTTGGCAGCTGTGATGTTTGATTATTGGATTAAACTTGATCCGTAGTTGCTTTCATTGTTTACATTTTTATCAGTATGTGTGTTACCTGGGAATTGAACCCACCTGAACCTTTGTGCTGATGTGCTAATGGAATGCAATAACAATTGAGCTACAGGAACACTTTTAGCTCAGGTGCTTTAGAAATATCAAGTTTTTTCAGTCTTGAAAACAGACAATTTGATAGGTACATGATTTCATAAAATGTTTTATATAATTTTATTAGATAACTAATTAAAAGGTGTTATTTCTTATCAATGCGAACCTATCATGAAATATTAATGATTTATGATGATATGTTCCAAAATCCCAAGCCCAAGGTGTTTACAGATTTTTGTGACATTGTTTTCAGGCTACAGTACTTTACTTTTTTAGTTTTTTCTTCCTTAGACTCGTCATGATTGAGCTCCAAAGCAACCTTGGGATATTTGAGGGCAAACCTGGACAGCTGCTCTTCAGCTATGATCAGAAGGCTCTAGATGAAATAAATTTTATACAGCAGGAAGACTAATGGCCTGGTCCATAATTCACAATGGACCAGGCATGAGGTGCATAAACAAGGAGCTTTTCATGTTAATGTGTGGCCAGAAACCAGACCTCAGCACATTTGATCGTACTAATTTCCTGGAAAACGACCTCGTAGTAAAGCTGGCAAAGGTAACTAAAGTAATTTTACATACCACATAATGTAGTTATGTGCTCATTTAAGGAGAACAATGTATTCAGTAACTGTAATAATTAATACTTTTTAAGGCCACATGTTTTTCTATGATTTTAGGTTGTCAGATGCAGCTCTGCAGAGGAGCTGACAGAGCTTAAAAACTCCCTGGTGGATTGGATTTGTGACTGTGGCGTACCCAACATTTTCACAGCCTCATTGAGTGATCTGCCCACAATTTATGGGCAGTTAGTAACCCACTACAGGTAAAGACATAAATATAATTTACTGTAATTTCCAGCTGTCAAATTTCTCCTAAAAAAATCTCCTAATAAGGTGCACAATGTTGGGTCTCCTGAATTTTAAAGCAATGTCCACATTCAGAGTGGACATGTTGTTCCATACATGTCATTAAATCCATCCATTTATGTTAGGAAATAGTGAAATTTTTTTTTAACACTTTAAAAGGGGTTTAAAAGACACTCAATGTTCAGTAATATTATCGATTTGACTGCACTGACACTATAGTATGAGAACTAAACTTGAACTATAATGAACTGACTGATGACAACAACATTTTCTGCAGAACTGCTTTAGTTGATTCGATTTCGGTTCATAACTGATGATTTTTTAAGTGTTCACTAGTTAATGTTTAACATATATGGTTATCTCTGGGCTCCTATTAAGGGTCATCAAATTTTTAAGGTTTAGAGCAGTGGTTTTCAATCCTGTTCCTCGGGACCCACAGTTCTGCACATTTTGCATGTCTCCCTTATCTGACACACTCATTTGAGTTCATGGAGCTCTTTCCTAATGAGCTGATGATCTGAATCAGGTGTGTAAATTAGGGAGGCATGCAAAATGCGCAGAGCTGTGGGTCCCCAGGAACTAGTTTGAAAACCACTGGTTTAGAGATTTAAAGGTATCAGGTTTATTACTGGAAGCTGCTTTGACACTATGTATTGTACCAAAGCAAAAAATTTGTCAGCCTTGACAACAGCGAAGTCTTAAGCCCCGTTCACACCAAGAACGATAACTATAAAGATAACTATAAAGATAACCAGTGGCGGTTCTACATTGAATTACTCTCAGGGCGAGACCCCCTCTGAGCGTGTACAATCAGAATGTAACAAGAGCAGAGAACAACAATAATATAAAATATTAATTATATTTTTCCTAAATTGGGCACCTGACGGCTTTGACCTTTTCCTCTCCATCGCTGTGTTTATTTGGCACTCGACAATCAACAGATTTCCCATCCCCCAACACTGTCACTCATGACCAGAAGTCAAGACTAAACCAATTCACCTCTACATAATCGTTTTGTATTACCTGTTTTTATTAGCCATTTCACACAATTCAGAAAAAAACAAAAACGTGCAAATTATAGGCCTGTGTTTTAATATTACGAATGAAATGTGCGTTATTTGGAAGAAAGTGTGACTGACTTTAAAAAAAAAAAAAAAAAAAAAGCGTGCAAATTATAGGCCTGTGTTTTAATATTACGAATGAAATGTGCGTTATTTGGATGAAAGTGTGACAGACTTTTTTTTTCTGTTCAGAGTGCCGAGTATGATCCAGCAGTTTACTTCTGGGCTGAACTCCTGTGGCCGGTTGTGGGAGGTGGTGCGTAATAATTGGACAGCTTTCCTCCCCTTGTTTACAAACACAAGAGGTACACTGACAAGAAATGAAGTCAGAGACTTCTTCAACATTGTCTGGAGTTCACCAGGGAGCAACAGGCGAGACCTTGAGGAGGACACTGTCTTCCAGTGGGAGTGCTGGCTTATGTTGATTCAAGGCAAGTGTTTCTTTAACTGCACACTCTTTTGTAATGTAATTAGATTTTGCTTCTTGCTTTTTACATTTTGTTTTACACACAAACAGAGGAAGATGTGGGCATATCCTTTGAGGATGTCCTAGTGTTTGTAACTGCAGCAGATTCTGTCCCTCCACTGGGCTTTCAGCAAAAGTGCCAGGTGGAATTTTATGACCAACAGGAGCCAACCCAAAGAATTCCATATGCTTCAACCTGTGCCCTGACTCGCTACTTGCCAAGAGGTGTGTCAGAAGAAGAGGAATTCAGGGAATTAATGTTCCTTGCCATAAAAGGGTCTCTTGGATTTGGGAAGGTATAAGCGTCACCTGTTACATTTTTAAAGTCAATAAGCAAAACAAAGACATGGTGGTAAGGACTCAATTTGTAAGTGAGGCAGGTGTCTGTCAAGTGTGGAAACTTAGGCGCACCCCATTTCAACCTAAAAACATTTTCTAACCTAAAAACATTTGGAAGCATTACTTACCACCATGTCTTTGTTTTGCTTATTGCTGAAAATATTTCATGCCAGAAACAAGTGGATAGGAGGGGTTGAAACCCATCTGCTTCGCCCTCACACAAAGACATAGCCTGTCACTAGAGAAGAGAATTGTTCAAAGGGGTTCGTAGAAGTTACTGTTGATTGAAGATGAAGAGCAGTGATAAAATAACATGCAGATTAACATTTTAGAACTTTACATCTATAAGAATTGTGAACTTTCATTTTCACATCAAGTTTAAAAGACTTCACCTTGCCAAGTTTTCATTAATTTCCCTTCAGTGTTTTAAATAGAATATTATATTCTGGCGTTAATGTATTACAATACAAATCGATGCTTGTGTTCATTAAATAATGTTTTTGCAAACATCTGAATCTTTTGAATTTTTTATAACAGCTCTGGTAAAAATTTTGGGGCAAGATCTAAATGTATTTGATTGTCAAAGAATAAATCAGAAAACAATTTTGGTGTGGGAACTGGGCACTTTTATTTCACCAGCATTCCAGAAGACCTCAACATTGACACTGATGCACATGACCTTAAATTAAAATGACTACTACAACGTCTTAACATATTTACATGTTAAAATAATGACTATTAAAGTCATAGCCGCAAGCAGCACTTATTTTGGTCCATTCAAATGTAAAAAGGTGAGCAAATTTAACCAAAAAATTTGGATGTTTTGGACAGTTCTTTTGGTGTCAAGAAATAAAAACATGAAAGTGATAATGTATAATGGAACATACTCTAAACAAACTTGAAAGGTTAGCTCTATATTTTGACCATTTAATGAAAGTCAACCATAACATGCAGCCATAACTTCTATTTTGGGATGAACTCGTCCTTTCCTATGATTAATTTAAAGATGTCAAAAAAGACGAAACATTGCAAAGGATGTCTAATCCAAGTTCTGCTTGTGCCCCACCAAGTGGATTAAATTGTGCAACAAGTTGCTCCAAGGTTGCATTGTCCAAAGTGTAGTGATTCTGTGGTACTGGTACTCTGTCTGCCAAGTCAACCATTGCTGCCCCCTGCATTCTTGATGTTGTTTCTTCTTGTTCAGATGGTCCTTGAACAACGGTTTCATCTGCTGGCCCAGCTCTTCTGCCAAAGATTTCTTGCATTGCTGTGGTTCTTTGTCCTTGTTGTTCCAGGCAGCCTCGGACAAAAATCTGCATTGGGGTCTGATGTCTTTCTGTTCTCAGCCCATGGTTGTTCCATTGTCGGATGAAGGCAGTCAAGTTCCTGTTGATCCTTGGCAAGTAGACATAATGAAGAGCCCAGAGATGCATTTCATTGTCTATGTCCACTATACCTTCACTCTCCAGGAAGTGGAAGAGATTATAATAAACATTAGTCAATCCCCGCCACGTCACCCCAGAGCCTCTCAATACGCTGGTTATGAGTGCTCCTGCCTCTGATAGCACTGCCTCTCTCTGAGGCCCTGAAAATGTTCATCATCACACAGACATCAGTGTTTTCTCCTCCATGATCTGTTCTGACCCTAAGAAGGCACTCCATACCTGGCCACAGCATTCAAAAAGCAATTCATTACAGTGCTGCTGCGGTTGTTGTTTGAAGCACGGAGAAAGACTATGAGACGACTGTAGCCATCTATACCACCATGGATGACAATTCTCCATCTAAAACATAACAGAGAAACGCTGTTATAATAGAAGGCATTAAGAACAAAAAGAAAATACATTACAGTACATCTTCCTATAACAAATATATTGATAATGGGAAGTTCATGAATACTTTTTATAATATGTACTATATTAAATGTTACATGTATGAATCAAAAAAGCATAGTCATGTAACTTGTGTATCTACCTTATCAATTTGTGGTTGCCATCAAGGTGCCAAAGGGAGTTTGGTCCAGCAACGCTGTACAATCGTCTCTGTGGTCTTCTTTGTGCCATTGCCCTTAGTGCAGCCGCCCTGGGGTTGGTTTGAATTAAACTCTTTCTCACTCTGTCTCTCTGCACCCGTACTCCACCTGCCCGTAACTGTGCCCTGACAGCCTCAGATCCAAGCTGATCATTCCCAGCCACAATATCTTTGATCATGTCATCAAGGGCATCATCAGTTACATCAGAATATGTCACAGATCGATTCAAATTGAACCTTCTGAAACAAATAAAAATTCAAACATAACTATTGTTTATCATCAAGATAATGTTGATCATTGCTCTCGTAGCTCAAATGGCGCTATAGCAATGTAAAGGTCATGGGTTTGATACCCAGGGAATGCATGAACTGAAAAAAAAAAAAAAAAAAATACATGAGTTGAATGCAAATGCATAAATGTAAATACAATGTTCATTTCATGCACATCAAATAGTTTAAAATGAAATTAGCCTACATCTTGATGCAGCTTACTTCATGTGTCGTTTGACTGTAGCCAAAGACACTTGCAGAATCTCTGCTATCGAAGGAAGAGAAAAACCACATGACTTCAGAAAAGAAAGTTGCTCTCTTGTGATGCTGTAATGGGGTGCTCCTCTACCTCCACTACAGGTAAGTGGAGCCTGATAACTGGAACTGGCTGCAACAATAACAATGATAAATAACTGTAACCCTGTCAAGTTTCATAAGTCACAAAGAGTGGTTTATGTAGAAACAATGTTAAGAGAATAAAATGTTTAATGCTCTTGTCAGAACAGCTAATGTAATAACCATGTATGTCCACTATGTGGATCAGTGATCTTTGCTACAAGTTCTACTACAAAAAAACTAATCAAGGCTATTGAATATCCATTACTACTTAGCTTACTGTTAAGAAAGTTTTAGCTCTTTATCTTTCGATGCCGTCCGAATATTCTCAGTCCTTGCATTCATGAAGACATGGGCCCATGGAAAGAATTATGAACAAGACGCCAATTGTCTTTTCACAAACTTCTTCCAAGTTTATTGTTACATCCATACATTATATAGTCTCATTGCTAGGGGTGGTGCAGTGATACATCCAATGAGAATTATACACCACATCTGTGGTACTCAGGCCAAGAAATATACGTTATATAAAATGGAAGTCTGGCAAAGAAAGTTCTGGACATATTAGGGATACACTTGGACGGAGAGAACTACATCTTTATGCCAAGTGTCGATATGCCAAGTCACCGCTGAGCTAGGAGGCCCCCTCCTCAGTTGAACATTTGAACTCCATTTAAGATGTATATATGTGAGGATAAGAGAGATACAGTCAAACATAAGAGAGAGAGAGAGAGTGAGAGGAGGGAGTGAGACACAGAGAGAATGGGGAAAAACACGTATGGGAGGAGGGAGCGATCAGAAGAAAAGTGAGAAGGGAGGAGGGATTGCATAGAGGCAAACTCACAGAAACATCTGGCAGAGAGCATGATATATTTTAACAGTTCCCCCATTTGTTTATATAATAAACACCGTAAAGGCTCTCTGCCCAATTCCCCTTCTCTTAACATTCAATCAAAATTTTTCTCATCCCACTTAAAATCAGCACATATAACAGTTCTAGTCATCAAGGCACTTACGAGCATCTTTTACCAACTTGTAAATCAAGACAAAAATCATTCTGAAGTATTCGCTACTTCCCTTGCCTACAATTCCTAAGCATTCCTAGACATATTCAGTAAACCTTCATTAATCAGCATCCGTATCAGGGATGTATGGGATGTATGCAACACAATATTCCTACGATAACACATAAGCCTTGTAGCTTTTCCTTGGCCTCAGATTTAACAATATGGTTGGCTGGTCACTAACACGTTCATAGCAGATGTATGGTATATCTTCATTATCTAGCCAGTTTTCCTCACCCATCTCTTCAAAGAAATATGTAGAGGTGAGCAGGTTTTCAGTACAGCCAGGCATATTACCAGTTTTGCAGCCATGGCCTAATACTTTTAGTAATAGTCTTGCAAGTTCTAATTTCCTTCACCTAATTCCCTATCTAAACATTATGTATTAGATTGCAAAATTGCAATGCTTTACATTACATTGTTCACATCTTTGGTTTCTAAAAGGTTATGAATACCTATTTATTACCAACTAGATATTCGTAAGGTATGAGACCTTAACCAGGACAATCAGATTTGGGCCAATATAAGAACTAACCCCTATGTCTCCTGGACTTCTGCTGTGTCGAGGACTTACTACAGCTCTCAGGCTTTTAGTGTCAGGAGGCCTTCTAGACGTGGTTAGATTTTTCCACTCATATAATGTATGCTACCATTTTAATTTTAGCCTGTGATAGTAATGTATCCATTGTAAGTGTCAAGTTAATCTAACAAATTAACTTTTAAAGTCTATTTCAATACTATAGACCTATGCAGGAACTCGAGTCAGCTAAAACAACAACATTATCAGTAATGTCAAACAAACAGACAATCAATCTAAACCACATCACAATCTTCATTCCATGCTGTATCAGAATGAGGTCAGGATCAGGATTATTTAATCAGTCTCTCTTGCATTCTCCTTGTTCTATTGGACACTGAGTTGCTCCTCAATCTATCTTTGATTCCGGCAGGCTCTTTATCAGTTGGAGCAAACAGCGGGCTTTTAAGCCACCAGTTGAGTTTGCTCATTCTCCTCGTTGGTCCCCCTAGGGGACTCTTCTGCCCCTGCCAGGGTTAGAGGCACGCCTGGTGTGAACTCAGGGTGTTTCTCCTTTCAGCGACGTTAAGGTAACACCGAAACCATGTATCTCACTCTGTCAGTCCAGATTAGCAGAGTAAACCATCCTTAATATCAGAAGAACTACTTCTACCTGTGAAAGGAGATCTTAAAGTGCTTTTGTTAGGGACAACACCTGTTTACTCCTCACCCAGTCGATCCTTGTTGTAGTGACCTGTGAGGAAAAAATGAATGTGGCCTGAGGGCTGTCCATTTTTCCTATAACACCAGTAGATTGACAGGGCTGGAACCCATATCATTCCAATTTCAGTCAATATCATTTATAATCTTATCTGATTTCTTTCATATTCCCCCTGTATACCACGTCTAAGTGGTATACACTAAATTTAAAGTCATCTCAATTATGTCTTTGTTGTTTAAAGGTGTCTAACTATTCATCAAATAGTTTCTTAAACATGACTTTTTTTTTTATTTATTTTTTTTTTTTTTATTCAGGCTTTTCACTAATATCATTTTTTTTTGTGAAACACTCAGCCCACATGTAACATGTTAACAAACACAATGTATTTCATACATTTGACACAGAATCAATTTGATGAAGTCCATCATGACATCCTGAAAGGGAAAAAGTTAAATATGGGGTGGACAGGGCAAGCCTGCTTGCTCTGCCTTCCCATGTTTTACACTGCGCAGGTGTGGCACTTTTCTTTCTGCCACAAAAGTTTCCCAGGCCAGGATAATTAGCCAAATTAATCCATAGCCATTATTTCTCGGGCATAATCTACATTGTATGCCCTCTTTGAAAATTTGAAAACAGCTGTTCATGGCAGTTTGTCTGCCTTGGTGCACCATCACTCACACACTTTCACACACTCTCACACACCCCACCTCTGGCCAGAGCATCATCTCTTTTTGTCACTGCCTCCGAAGACAGTAACTGAATGGGGAATGTATATTGTTAGGGTGGAATACCACCAAGTCTACTCGAATAAAACAATTTCGATAATGACAGACGCTACTCAACGTAGGCACTGTGGCTTTCCCCTTGCGACAGTGTCTAAACGTTGGACTAAAACAGCTGGACGATGTCCATCACAATGGGGTTGAATTTCATCTTGCGGTCATGAACTCCAAAGTTTTCAATATTTTTTTCCAAATAAACTTTTAGGCCTAGGCATGCCATAATTAAAAGAACCAATTTTAATTTCTGAAATATAATTCATTATTCAACTGTGCACTTTTCGCCTTTATTATCTCTTCCTATTGCTCATGAGCTGCTCTAAAAAAATTGGAGATCTCTGCATGATCTTGGATCCATGGCCAATAATATTAACATGATGTTACCGCAATCTCTGGGTAGGACAGCATTTGTGATTTCATGAATTTAGAATTTGTAGAATTATTAGTGAAATTCAGCCCTAGGAAATATCTGTTAACCAAGATGGAGTGACCAGTTTCATTGTTTTACCATTCATATTTTGATCTTGGACACTTTGTGCCCCTCTATTCCCTTATTTATTTTTTTAAGGAATCCTGGAATGTTTATCAGCTTGACAAGAAGCTCTGTCTTTAAATCAGAGTCTAAACTCTCTATATTTCACAGTATCTCCTCTCTATGCTAAATCCAGTCCAAATTTTAGCTGATTGAGAAATCAGGCAAACACATTACTTCTTTCTATGGTGTTGGACTGGTGCCTATTAAAAGAAAGCAGTGTGTTGTTAGTTGAACAGATTACAAAGAACTGCTATAAAACCAGTGAATTATCAAGTTGCAAAGTAATATGACAAATCAAAAGTTGAGGCGGTCTCTGTAGTGATCATTGTATATGCAGTACCTGCCCACGAGGGAAGAGGTAAAAGTCTCTGATACCATCAGTCAGTTGAACATGTTTTGGCTGTTTTAGCGTCTCTCTCTTCATGCAGTGTCTTCCGGTCTGACACTCGGTGATGAGGATCTGGTGGGGCATCGGAGTTTTGACTCTGAATGCAGTTATCTTCCTCTGTGCCTCTCATGGCAGATTTTTCATGTCTGCATTGTTTCTCAGTCTTTCTCCAGTCTAACCCCTGAAGTGTCGGATTCCTCTTATAGGGGGGTTTAGCTGATCGCCCATCAGCTTTTCCTGTTCTCCACAGCCATAATGTCTCTTTCTTCATGTTGCGTCGCCCATTGGCAGCTGTCCCAGAAGTCATCTGGTTTCTTCTATAAAATGAACACTCAAGAGAACCGCATTGTAAATTTTGACCACAACTGCATATAAGCAATCTGTGCTATGGTCAGTCATCTTGTGCAACTGTCCAAAATTTAAGGAATCTCATCCAGTTAACAATATATAGCAGTTCCTTATTTCATTTTAATAAAGCAAGTTCTTCTTTGCGAGAAAAGAGCAAACAATTCCTTCTTTGCAGAATGCAGAAAAGAGCAGTAACCTATTCTGACTGAACTGAGCATATCATACTTCTATAAGCCTTATAAATACATCAGCATGATGTATTGTATTATAACTTCAGACTGAAATCTTATAAATAGTCCAGCAAATGTGGCAAAGTCAAGAAAAAAAATTTCTTCTGTTCTCTTTTTGATTATTATTAGCTGAAAACGGCCGTTTAAAGTAGTCACTCAATCTTGTTCTCATTGATCACAATGCACAAGTTATTTCAGTTAACACAAGCTAAAGTCTTAATCTCTGCACTATATCACATTTCAAGCTGTCCCCCAGTGATAACGGACACAAACTTCATACATCTAAAGATAAGATGTAATACAAACTAAATCTTTGAAGACCTGTATTTAGCATTATACTGTTTCTTAAGTTATCAACATAATTCTCTCCTGGCTCCCACATTTCATATAAAGTATAACCTTTAACTTTTCGGAGCCAATAAATAACTCAAATCTCATGAAAAAAATCTTTTCAGCCAAGTTATCTAAATACAGTTGTAAATCTCTGCTCTATACATTGTCATCCACGTAATCAACAGTATTGTCTCCTAATTTTGGATTTGCTGGTGACTGACAATGCTTTCAAAAATAGCAGCGCACTTGATCTAACACAGCAGAGACAGAACAAAGCAAGAGTAGATTCATTTAAAACTTCACTAAATCCTAGTGAACTGAATGGCAAATAGCCAGTTGAATTTGTACTAAACAATTTTCTGAAACATACTAATCTGCTGTTTCATCCGTCCTGTCCAGATCAAGTGACATAGACAATTAGAAAAATTGTTATTTAGCAGTTTATTTGTTTTAGTGCCTTGCAAGGACTTCACTATACCAATTTTCTTATCGCATTTAGAAAATCATTCAATCTTGAAAGGACTGAGAATCTCAATGTGAGAATAGGTAACAAAGATAGCTTTTCACGAAGCACCCATTCCTTTTTTAAGAATGGGTAATGAAAAAGGTATTTTGCAAAACATCTATTCTCCTTCCCACATTTAAATTGTGAGGATAACCAATCGGTCGCGATCCGATATCCCATACTATAGCCTACGTCCCGTATATCTTAAAATACGAGGATAACCCACTCTGCCAAATATGGTAGAGTGTAAATTCACGGCACGAAAATGTGCTCAATTTCTTAACAGACAGTAAGAATAATTCATTAAAGATTATTTCTCACCTGTCTGTAGAAATTCCCGGAAAGACGAGCCCCCATTTGTTAAGAAAGTTTTAGCTCTTTATCTTTCGATGCCGTCCGAATATTCTCAGTCCTTGCATTCATGAAGACATGGGCCCATGGAAAGAATTATGAACAAGACGCCAATTGTCTTTTCACAAACTTCTTCCAAGTTTATTGTTACATCCATACATTATATAGTCTCATTGCTAGGGGTGGTGCAGTGATACATCCAATGAGAATTATACACCACATCTGTGGTACTCAGGCCAAGAAATATACGTTATATAAAATGGAAGTCTGGCAAAGAAAGTTCTGGACATATTAGGGATACACTTGGACGGAGAGAACTACATCTTTATGCCAAGTGTCGATATGCCAAGTCACCGCTGAGCTAGGAGGCCCCCTCCTCAGTTGAACATTTGAACTCCATTTAAGATGTATATATGTGAGGATAAGAGAGATACAGTCAAACATAAGAGAGAGAGAGAGAGTGAGAGGAGGGAGTGAGACACAGAGAGAATGGGGAAAAACACGTATGGGAGGAGGGAGCGATCAGAAGAAAAGTGAGAAGGGAGGAGGGATTGCATAGAGGCAAACTCACAGAAACATCTGGCAGAGAGCATGATATATTTTAACACTTACACAAAACAATAGATCACTACAGATACCTGAAGATAGATTTTGAATGATTTAATGTATATTCAAAGACATTCTGTTAAATAATGTCTAAACAGTCTCATATTGCAAGATACAAAGCTTTTTAATGTTTTACTTCCCTTGTTGTTCATGCTGCCTACATGTGTTAACTTCTGCTATATATTCCGCTATATCACGGAGTAACCGATCCGCTGCCGGTGTTGTGCCCATTTTCCACCCCTGCCAAATTACTACCCCCTCTCGTTGAAATCACTACCCGATTGCCTAATCCTAACCCCTCCCCCACACCTAACCCTAAACCTACCAATACTAGGGGGGTAGTAATCTGATGGGGGTCAGAATTTGGCACAACACCGGCACACTGATCAGCCTCCCTCTTACCCATTCAAGGCTTCTCTGCATGGTTTCCAGTCTGAAACACAATAACGTGAAATGGTAGTGAATAGTAAGCTAAAGAAGCACTAAATGTCTTTCTTTTTTTCAAATGCAGAGAAAAATGTCGCCGCCAACTGACTCACTCAACTGTAACCCATATGAAAAAAATACTATAGTAATTCATAGTAAATACTATAATGTTTTTGAACCATACTATAGTAAAGTACTTGAATTAATTTGTTGTGGTAATTCTATAGTTGTTGTGGTAATATAACAACTATAGTAATATAAATTACTTTCCCCAAAACTGTACCAAGTTTTCTACATCTATCGGATATATTATACTGTTTTATATTTACTGTAGTAACAACTAAATGCTACAGTATTTATTACAGTTTATCAGTTCACTATAGTTAATACTGTATGCTGTAGCATTCATTAACAAAGTGTTGTAAATACTATACAGTATACTACAATTTACTGTAGTTTACTATAGTAAATACTGTAGTACTTTAATAATGTCAGCATAAGCATCGATTTGAAAGTGAGAAACTGAGAAAGTTTGAAAGCGATCCTTACCTCACTAAAGCTGACTGAAGCACACTGGGTCCAGCATCCTCTGTTAGCTGGCGAGTGCAATCATTTAATGTTCGCTTGCAGCGCAAAATTAAGTTTCTTCTGTCCATCTTAAAGCGAACTGGATTTTTCTCCTTTTTTAATGGCGAATAACTCATGCGAATTGGAAAACCACAAATGATCTGTAGTGAATTAGTCTGGTCTGGTTCTGTTCATCATTGATTGGGTGAGAACAGTTCAATATTACTGGCTGTGGAAATCATTATACTATAAGCAAAACGCTGTAAATGACGCGCGCTCTGTGCAACCAAAACGGCGTTTTTTACGGCGTCATATGGCAATACGAACGGCGTAAAAAGCGGCGCTTTTCATGCACACTAAAACGCCGTCAGATACGGCGTCGTTGACGTATTTTCGCGCGGTTTTTACGCCGTTTGTAATCACAACGGTGTATTTTGCGGCGCAAATACTGTTTAAGACGCCGTATTTGACGGTGTTTGGTTGTAAACGCGATCAATCTATAGCGTAATTCTGACCCTAAGGGCTCGCCATACGCGCCATATTTTTTCCGCGCTCATCATAACGGATTAGAGCGTTCACACTGCGGTCCGGGGGGGTGTTCCAGGAGCGGTGCGTCTGCAGCAGTGCAGAGATCGTTTCCACTGCATGCGCTTAATTAAAGTAACAGCGCATTGTTTGCAGTAAATATGAATATGGATTGACACGAAAATGTAGTAATAACACCATAAATGCATATAATTAAAGTCTACTGTGTTTCACAGTCAACACATGGCTTTTTGGCTAGGTTTAAAGGGAAAGAGCACTTTTAGATAAACAAGGCAATAATAAATGGTACTCGTGGAGGTAGAAAAAAACCCTTTATGAACTACAGGACTGCTTGTAATAAAGATTTAAATGCAAAATGAAAGGCAGTAGAGCTGACTGTTTCTGTCAATGGTAAGTTTGTGATAATGTAAGAAAAGTAGTTTAAATGTTTTGCCACTTGAGCAACTTAAAGGTGCTGTATGTAGGATTGACACCTAGCGGTTTAACCAGGTATTGCAGTCCAAATTCAAAATATTGGAGAGGGTTTTTTTCACCAGCCCCTCCTCCTCAGACTTGACACACGCAGGTTGCCAGATTAACGACACCAACAGGAACGAGCACACATGACGATGAATGAAATGAAATATGCTGTGTTTTCTGCCAACTGGCAACCTGGGGTGATGAAATACAATTGGGTAAACTGGCAGTGGGCAGGTTTCACAAACCAAAACATATACAGACATTCCGGGCCGGTGTTCTATCGATTTTTCCTACCTTGTCAGATTTTCCTACCGTAGCGCAAAATTATAGCTATATCTATCGATCCATCCTACCTCATCGAAAAAATCTACTGCGAGTTTCTGCTTCGCGCCTGTGACTACGTAAAATAATTCAGTTTAACTTTGCCAAAGATTCTTATTAGGCAATGATATAGGCTATTTACAGTATCAAGAACATCATCAGATTGTCCTACCACTATAAAATAGACAGGTAGGATGATTTTACAGCGCAAAATACCTCATCAGATTGTCCTACCACTATAAAATAGACAGGTAGGATGATTTTACAGCGCAAAATACCTCATCAGATTGTCCTACCACTATAAAATAAACAGGTAGGATGATTTTACAGCACAAAATACCTTATCAAAATAAACAGGTAGGATGATTTTACAGCACAAAATACCTTATCAAAATAAACAGGTAGGATGATTTTAGTTTTTAAATCTGTAGTTCCTGAACAGATGTTACAAACTCAACCTAAAAACAGATGATAATATAAATTTGAATTTTATTGAATTTTAAATTTGAATATAAATTTGAAAGATTAGTTATTGAGATTATGTATAATAATGCAGAATAATATGAACAAGATGAAAAGGAGTGAAATAAATTCATTCAGTCATAAATTAATTTTAAAAGTTCAAAATCATACAACACAGAGGCACATAATGCAAAATATGCAAAACAACAGCTATTATTAATAGAAATATGTACTAAATTAGACCACATAGTGCTGCAGAATGATCCGATTCAAGTCATACAGGGAAATACTCTCATAAACTATTTTAAAGAATTAATTTGTTCCCCACACATTTTTTGCACATAAACACATTTATGCTATTCTTTTTGAATTTACAACATTCAAAATGTGCCCATCTATTGCAGCTCTCACACTGTACCTGAAAATAAAATCAATGAATATATTAGTAAATTTGTATATCTAAAACAATTTAGAATATAAAAATATATAAAACTTATTCTAAACATTAATATGATATATTATATTAAATATTGCATATAAAAGTATAAATATTTAAAACTTTGCAATTAATATGAACATTTTTTTCATTTAAAGAGCAAAAGTAAAAAAAATAAATAAAAAAGACAACCACACACTGAAAAAAAAAAAAAAAACAGTAGTTTCATGTTGTTTGTATACCATTTCAATCATTTTGTTAGGATCATTTTCCAGCATGCTGCAAACCACACAGTAGTCCTCCGCATTATCTATCAACAAATTTGTTAACATTAAATTGTTAAATGTGAATTCATTGGGCAATCATGTCATAATGTACAATGTCAATATACACACTATGAAAAATACAATCTCAGGTGTGTTCTGAAATGACAATAAATCACTCTTGCATTACTTTCTGTCGCTTTCAACTTATTTTCTACTCTATGATTTTTTTCCTCTATCCCCTAGATAGCATCTACAGAGGTGTACTACATGACATACGTTACAATGGTATTACAGAATTACAACAGCACGCACCTCGACATCTAAGAAGTGTGCAGGCTATTTTCATGCGTGCTGAGCTGACTGCTTCAGACATAGTCTGAACATGGCTGATCGTTCCTGTCAGCAGGTATTGTTCAGCAAACTGAAACATTAATTGACAGACAATATTAATCCAATTCATTATAAAATTTTCATACCTGAAGCCACTTTTGAAAATATTTGAACACATACATTCAACACCAAAACTCCACAACTGCTGGAATCCATCTGCGGGTTGTGTTTTAGGGTCTGTAATTGCCACTGGGCTGTTTGCTCATCACACCTTCTCAGGTTTAAAAAATTCCTAGATTTGTTTGAGACGTTTAGAATTGAATAGCATCAAAAATATTTTAAACAAAGATGAAACAGTTCTAACAATGTTACCTCCAGTTCCGCAGAATTTTATGTTCATAAGAACCTTCATTTCCCATTGGGTCGATCAGGAGGAGTGTTTTTTCAGGCATGTTGATAATCTAGAATGTAATGTCATGTAATCATAAGTATGTGATATTTTTTGGATCACCAATGGAATGAATAAACCTCTAAATTATTGACCTAAAGCATAAAAGTATGTCTGCATAGGTCTTACATATATTTTGATGGTCCCCTTAGTCTATTGACTATAATCAATTTTACAACTACATATCAACTAACTCTCATTAGAGTATTAGTAGACTTAGGTTAAGGTTAGAGTTGGAAGAGTAAGTTGACGTACTTGCAAAGTTGCTTATAGTCAGTTTGTCTGTTGGGGAACCATCAAAATAAAGTGTTAGCAGATCTTTAGCAGACATTCTACTAATACTCCAATGACTGCTAGTTGATATGTAGTTGCAGAGTTACTTATCAAACAGCTGTCTAAAGGGTACTATCAAAATAATCAAACTGATATTACAATAAAAAAAAAAAAGTTCAAAGCAAATGTGTCATATTACACATTCATCTGATCTGATATCTGATCTTTTTGCTGTTTGAGACAATTATTATTATTATTATTATTATTATTATTATTATTTATAAGTGGTCTTTGTCTGCTTTAAGTAAAGTAACATAAGTAGCATGGCAAGATATGGGACTTATAATACAATGACTATGAGAAAAACGTGTTCACTGTGTGTTATAAATCATCATACTCTTAAAAGCTATGGCCCCAAATAAATATAGCCCAACTTTTCAATGAAAAATGCTAACAAAGATTATCCCTGGTGCTAGCTGTCTACGTAATGTGACATTACGTACAGTTCTCATTACTGCTTGCTGTCTTGGTATAATAAAACTAACAGGAATAGTCAAAAACTTACCTTACATGAAGAAATCCACGTGCGAGTAGTAAAAAATTATGGGCGTGTTGTTCAGCGTGACAAATATGACACAATATCGATGTGCGCATGCGCTGTAAGCCCTGGTAGGACAATCTGACGGGTAGGATAAAATGTCAGAACACCGGAACGCACATTTTCAAAGGAGAATTACTGACTGTAGCATTGTTAACTATGATTAACTGTTTGTTAACGTTGTTAACTCTTACGTATGTTAACTTAGCATGTTTCTTAAATATCTGCAAACATATTACGGTATTTTTATACTTTAGTAGAGTCAAAATCCTACATACAGCACCCATAATATATAAATCTAGAAGTAAATGCAAAAGTCAAAAGCATTACATAATGTGTTGCTTTGCTTATATTTATTGTGTTTAAACATGTCTATGAAAGACTGTATTACTGTACTGTGTAAAAAAAGAATCACAATGCTGAAAAAGCATTTTCAGTCACAATGTTTGGATTTGAAATCAAAATAATGGATAAATGTTGTGTTTGTGGTAAACAGCCATGGATCAGTTGCGGACTCCTGTGTGAAAGCACAGTCAGTGCTGCTTCTGCACCGCTTATGTACCGCACATGGACTGCATACACACTGCAAACGGAGTAGGCCTATGTGTGAACCTGGCATAAAAGGCCACCTCATATACAGCTCACAAAATCAGGCATGTGCTGTGTGTAAGCTATTGCACGATTGTAAAAACAAAAATGCACTGCATGATCAAACATTTAGGTGAGATAAATATAAATTTTTGAAAAATGTCTAAAAAATGCTCTCCTCACCCCTCAAATTAAAAAATCCCCTCTCACAAGAGTCACCTAAGAGGGGAATTCATTCTCAAAATGAAATTCAGGCCCTGAATAAATGTCTAAAAATCCTGATTGGAGTCTCACTATAAATAATTCTACATAATAAAAAGAAGGCTTTAAAAAGATCGGTATTGACAGATACTGCTTTCTGTGATCGGCAGTCGGTGACCTGCCTCAAAAATCCTGATCGGAGCACCCCTACACAGCTCCATTTATTGTAAAAAAAACAAAAAAAACAAACAAAAAAAACAGTAAAACAATAATATTGTGAAATGATATTACAATTCAAGAGAACTGTTTTTTATTTAAATATGTTAAAATTGTAATTTATTGCTGTGATCAAAGCTGAATTTTCAACATCATTACTCCAGTCTTCAGTGTCACATGATCCTTCAAATATAAATCTGATATGTTTTGATTTGCTGCTCAAGAAACATTTCTGATTATTATCAATATAAAAAAACAGATGTGCTGATAAACATTTTAGTGTAAACTGATTTTTTTTTTCTTTTCAGGATTCATTGTTAAATAGCCTCCAGAGCTTTAAATGGCAGTGTGCAATACTGTTCAAAAGTTTGCAGTCAGTGAGGTTTTTTAAGAAATTCATATTTTTACTCAGCAAGGATGCATTAAATTGATGAGAAGTAAGAGTAAATATTTTTGTTTCAAATAAACACTGTTCATTTTAAACTTGTTCATCAAGGAATCCTGAAAAAAAAACAATACTAATCAGGAATATTTCCTGAGCAGCAAATCAGCATATTAGAATGATTTCTGAATAATCATAATGTAAAACTGAAGAGTAATGATGCTGAAAATTCAGCTTTGATCACAGAAATAAAATATATTTTAACATCACTCACTCATGTTTGGATGTCAAAACCTTCTTAAAATAACTTTAATAAAGAAGTGTAACAGATGCATCGTGATATGCAAATATGTAACGAAAAAAATCCATATGAAGTGATTTAATGAGCTTTCTCAGCTTACCTGTGTTTCCCACATCTCTGTCAGCAGCTTCCTTCTGAAATTTAGATATCTTGGAGCTTCTTATCTGTTGAAGAAGTGTTACTCCTGAAACCACAGAACAATTTTTATCAATAATTGTTTGCCATTAAATATCAAATTACGTTTTAACTAACGTAGACTAACCATGTTCCGTACACTTTTCGCCCTTCACCGCACGCCAGTGACCAGTCCTCCGCTGTTGAAAGCCAGACAAGCATGTTTGTGTGATCATTCTCTGGGGAAATACCCATTGCACAGTCCACACTTTGATTGTGACCACAGCAGCCCTGGACAGAGGAAAGATGCCAGCCTTGCGGAACCCAGCCTTAACGTTTTGGGCTGTGACAGCAGTGGGGTACACGTGTTTGAGGAGAGCTGAAAACTCCTTCTTCCCCACAACAATGTCCCCTCGCACCAGACCCATCCTGGAGGCCATGGTGGAGAAAGCAGTTTTCAATGGGTTGAAAACCGCAATATCCAGGGGCTGAAGTATGTGTGTGGTGTGGGCAGGTAGGCAGAGAATTTCAACTTTATTTTCTCTGCAGAACATGATTACGTCTCTTGAGACATGTGTCTCGTGTTGGTCCATGATTAAAATTAGTGGTCTCTCCTCAGGAGCATATCTAATAAAATGGTGGAGCCATTTCAGGAAGAGCTCCGAGTCCATGTAACCCTTCTCCTGGATGCCATAGAGGGCGTTGGGGGGCCCATCCAGCCTATAGGCGTTACTTGGGAGGCAGTCGGGGTAAATGATGAAGGGTGGAATGCTGTCCCCGGCTGCATTCACACAGCAGTGGACCGTGATGTGCTCCCTGGTCGTCTGCTGCTGCTGGTAGACATGTTTCCTCCCAGTCTGGCACAGGACCTTCTCCCTGGTCCGAGGCTTGTCTCCAAAGCCAGTCTCATCACAGTTGTAGATGAGATGTGGCTTGTCCTCCAAACTGTGCTTCACATAAAGGGCCTCATACAATTTGAAGAACCCTTCAATGGCCTCTGGTGTGGCACCATGGACTCTGGCTCTGTCCAGGGAATCTGCCGTCCTTGAGGCCAATTCTGGATGGCAGGCCTTAAACCTGGACCACCACACATCACTTGGCCCCTTCTCCAGGTTTACAGTGGTGGTCTCGGTTCTGCCACTCTCCTTTATGATCCCAGTAGCCAGCACCTTGACAAGGGATCTTGTCACTGGGAAGCCATGGTCCGCCATTCAGAATATAAAGGAAAGGAGAGCCTCTTCCTCTCTAGGTGTCAGGGCCGAATTAGGATGAGGGTTGTGGACACATTTATTTTTTTTATAGTCCTGTAGAGTGGTGTGGGGAATGCCAAATTTTTTCGCTGTTGCCCTTAAACTTGCTCCTGCCTTTACTTCCTCAACTGCCTCCTTTAACTTCTCCTTTGAGTACTGTTTTTTCTTTCCTGACATCTTTCTTTTGCTTTACTGACTTTCCTTTGAAATATGATATTATGTTAATCATGTAATGTTAATTTAACCTTAACTTCAAATTATTGTTTATCAAATTGTTTATATTCACAAAGTCTTGTAATTATATTAGTTAACATGATGTATGAAATCTTATTAAATAACTTAAATGTCTGAATGTCCTATCATTGTGTTTAACTTTGTTAATGTTAAGTTAAATAACTTCATGAAAATTTGGCAATGAAATAACACAATCAATTGAGTTTTAGCTGTTAGTTCGTTTAATTTGTTAAAGCATGACAATTAAAAATGTTAAATTAAATTAATGTAAGTTAATGCTAACTTAATTGATCTTTTATGAATATAAACATCATCACTGCGTGCAGGATGATGAGCAAACAGCGGCTGCTGCACGTCTCAGGTGGAGAGTGGCGCCAAGTGGTCATGGCCCACGATTGACGTTTAAATATTCCCATTTCAAAGCATTTATTCAACAAAAGGTAATTTATTTAACAATTTGTGATAACATAATATTCATTTCATAAAGACTGTAATACTGTGAGAAGCATAAATTAAATAGAAATGTACATTTTCGCTGCTCTAGTTGGCTCCCCACCCAAGCGGCAGTCTCACGTTTAGCTTGCCCACCGTCCATTTTCAAGCGCAGCGGGCGCACCTAGCAAACTTACTCAAATCTCACTGAAACAGATGGTGGGAGGGTCTCTGTCGTGATTGGGGGTGAAAGAGGGAGAAATAAAGATGACACAGACATATATTTTATGTATGACACGGAAGTATTTATTCAGCGATCGGCGGTAAAAGGTAATCTGTACGGAACATGGTTAGTCTACGTTATATTCAGTTAAGTGACGTCACCGATTAACAGTACAGCGCATTTTTTAGGCTAAATAAATTAGTCTAATTCCAATAACCCACTGACAAAACCTCTACAAAGCTATCAAAACCTCCCATCTACACATAAACGTGATTAAAAGTCAAAACTTTGATAAATAAGAGCTCAAATACAGAGTTAGCATAAAGTTCCTCTGAAAACAGTTGAGATGCTAGCGGACTTTTTCGAAGACACTAAACCATTTTTATGAAGTAAATATTCAACAGAAGCGTGTCAATTACAAGTAAGAAAAGTGTCAGGAACAGTTGTATATAATATTTGTGTGATTTTAGGGACTAAACTCACCTGAAAACGGTGAAAACACCAGCAGTGTTGCAGCTTGTCAGCTGGAGTGTTGTGCCCCGTTTCCATGGAAACTCCCTCCGCTGCAGTGTTTGAATGAGACTCAGCACGCGCGTCCATCAAAACACATCACAGTCAAGCATTTAAATAAACATATATAGAACATAAACTAAAAAATAAATTTCTTAAATTTTGAATTTTAATCTTTTTGGAGTTCTATGACCCATGCATACAAAGGTGTAAACTGCAAACCGCACATGATAGTGGGACAAAGTAGCACTTTTATATTTTTTTTTATAGATTTTTATTTTATTGTTATTTTTTATAAGATTTTGTATTGTTGTTTTTGCGATCATTCAAATTATTTATTTAATCTAAAAACGTGCTTGCAGTATTTTTATACAACTTTTGTTAATAATTATAACTCACTATTTTTATGCAGTGCTTCAGATTCCTTTTAACTGTAAAACTATAATGTAAAACATAAGTGTAAAAAATATATATTTATAAAACAAAGATGTCATGAAAGAGCTCAGTAGAAACACAGGACGGACCCTCCGCTTACTGGTGTACCGACGGAGGCCCAGCCGCGGGAAACCGCTGGTGGCGTGCCACCCAAAAAACACCTACAGCATTTTTAGATTGGTCGGCTCGCCGATGGTGTGCCAACGGTGGTCCGACCGTGTTAAGCCGCTGAATTTGTGCCGCCCAAAAAACGCTGGTGGACCGCCAGGTCATTGTTTGCTGGGACTATAGTAAAAACATGGTACATTTTCTTCAGAGACTAGCTGATGTCTCATTTGATTAATTTAAAAACTTTACGTTATTTCCACGTTGTTATTTTCTCGTAGAAATACTTTGGAAACATGTGACTTGATATATTATTTGATTGTAATAGTGAATGAAACGTAAATGTTATATTCTAGTCGAAACGATGCTTATATATTACTTTGTAAATGTGTTAACTTGTGCTTTGCGTTCACTAGCGTTTTTTTTTTTTTTTTTAATTTATGTATTTATTTATTTATTTTTTTTCTTTTTACTATAACAGTATATAAAATATAAACTTTTAGAATTAATCGGCTAGTGAACGCAAGTCACAAGGTAACACATTTACAAAGTAGGCTATAACATTTACAGTTGTGCTCAAAATTATTCATACCTTGGTAAATATGATCAAAGAAGGCTGTGAAAATAAGTGCATTGTTTATCCATTTGATCTTTCATTAAAAAAAATATAACCTTTAATTTAAGTAAAAAAAAAAAAAAAAAAAGTGAAAGTGGGGGAAAATCACATGAAATAAATGTTTATCTCTAATGTGTGACTTGTGTTCACTAGAAGATTAATTCTAAAAGTTTATATTTTATATACTGTTATAACAACAACAAAAAAAAACGCTAGTGAACGCAAAGCACAAGTTAACACGTTTACGATAATTTACCATGACGATGATAAATTGAAATAAAAATAAACCGAAAACACTGGCCGTTTCTCAATACCAAGTAAGCAAAGTTCGGTCTTGCGTCCTCAGTAGTTCGGACTTGCAAGTTCGACTCGGGAGTATGAACTATACTGAGGACGGGAGAACAAGTCCGGTAATTCTGCAAATGGAACACAGCGTACTTGATAACATCAGTCAGCTCGCCTAAGTTATCTACACTGTATTACAATACGACGAAATACGATATCAAACACCACTGCCTCTTTTCAGTTACATTTAAAATATTAATAGCCGCAAAAATGTAGTTCAGGGAACGTACATACATTACAGTGAAACGAAATATTATATCAAACAGCGTTGCCTCTTTTCTGTTTCATTTAAAATATTAATATCCACAAAAATGTGGTTCATGCAACGCGTACACGCATTACAATAAAACGAAATGATATCACACCACTGCCTTTTAGTTTTCTTCAAAATATAAAACACAACCCTCTTTTCTTTCATTTTAAAAATATAAAACATTAATATGTGGTTTAGGCAATATGTGCACATATACTCTGATTCACTGTATGTATAATAATATGTAATATGACAAGCACAACTCTGCCTTTTTGTTAAATGTCAGTTTTAATGAACAATAACAGCCATTATAAAAGTATAAGTATAAGAGACTTATGTTATAGGAAGTAAAGACAACAGCAAACAATTCAGTCACGATAACAAAGTCAGTGATGTTACGATTAATAAATAAATAATTTATGAAACATAACTTTGTGCTCAGCCAAAACGATATGACCTGGAAGAAATAATAGATTCATGAGACCAAAGATTGCCTGTTAGATATACCCAAAAAGAATTTTACCTCATGTTTAACCACTACAGAGACGTCAGACCCAGCGGCAAATGTCAGAAGGACTAGCCGAGGTGAGGCTGCTCTCGGCGGATACATGAGCACTGAACGCCCGCTGATCGCGTGGAGCTCACGTCTCCGAAATCGGCGAGACAAATTTTCAAATAGGCGCTATCTTTATAAATAAACCGCAGATGTGAGTTTTAAACAACTACATTCTCGACTGAAATACTCTTAGAATGGCATTTCATGACACAATAACAGTAATATTTTGAAAATTTTGCAGTTTTCCCGTCCGCCATTTACGCTCGCTGATTGGTGCGAAATGTATTCTGGGATACCTGGCTGCCTCAAGTTCGCACAAGTCACCTCTGGATGCATTCTTGATAAAAGGGGCGGAGCAAGAACACATCCGGGGATCTGAACTGCACTTGGCAGATGATGATGATATTTCACAAGTCCACAAGAACAAAAGTACAGACAAGAACGCATATTGAGAAACGACCACTGACTCGCGCCCGATCCCACTGAATACCAACAGCGCACGGCACATGACTCCAGCCCCATTCACACTACAAGCGACACGCAGTGACAAAGCGACACGATCCCATTCATTTCAATGGAGAGCTGGCGATTTCAGGCGACCGGATGGGGCGTGTCCAGCGACGCGACAAAGTTCAGAATCCCTCAACTTTATACAAATGAAGAGCGACTTTCGGGAGCGACAGCCAATAGGAAAGAAGACGGTAGAGCTCATGTGGTCGTTCTCCTCTCAGCCGTAGATAAACATACGCAATGGGAAAAAAGTAGGCTCTGTTTCTCATTAATTTTTGTTCATATGTACGGATTTAATTTATATTTATATTATATTTAGTCTTTTGCCTCCAAAATGCTTGTATTTAGGGGCAAGAAACCTGATTCGCTGTCAAGGCAACCAGTAGTGATAACGCCCACTAGCAACCTCATCGCTAGCCCCTGGCGACATGCAGCGACAAACCCTGCATTCCATTCGGAAGGGCTCATCCCTATGCCCTAATCCCTTCAAAGGGGTTTACCCTCCGGAGTGAGAGCTTTGAAGGGTTGAAGGGCGTAGGGGACCAAACAACTGTTTCTTGAAGTGCCCTTCTGCGTCATCATACTGAGGCGCCATTATCATGCAAAGAATCAGCGCAAAGGATCATGGGAGCCCAAAGTCTCCATCAGTTGTACCCTTCGAAATCCTTCATTCTGAAGGGCCCTTTGAAGTGGCTAGTTTTGAGCACTTCGGTTTGGAACAACCCTTCAATATGGCGGCCATGATTGTTTTCACTCTGAAGTGCCCTTCGGAGGGCGATATATCCCGTTTGGAACGTACCGAAAGTCGCTGCTAGTGTGAACGCAGCTTCCCTCTCCTGACGTAATATGACGTGATGTTGAAAACAGGGAAACTTTTTCTTCTAGTCACTTTTTCTTCTAAATTTGTGCCCTCACATTTTGTAAAACATTTTCAAATTCTGCATTAACGGTTCATATGGTATTTTCCTACAAGGTTATATATTCATTTGAAAAAAATTTTAACCTGCAATATGCACTTTAAAAGGAGACAACCCTGAAAAGAAAGTAAATAAATAAATAGTGATTTATAATAACATATATAAAACAATAATATATAAAAACATGAACAAGATTTATTATTATTATTATTTTTATTATTATTATTACTGTTGGTATGTTCGTTATGTGCTTATTGTTGTTCTCCTCTGTGTGGTTCATGTATCTCTTTTTAAAAAAATAACAATAACAAGTAACGTTAACAGGAAATACCAGCAGGAAAAGTTAGGAAGGATGTCAAGATTTATTAGTGAATAAGTACTTTTAGTTTGTTTAAGCCCCACCCAAATAAATCCAACTAAAAATTAAAATGAAACCACTTCTCATTTCTTTTTTTATTTAAACATTATTCATTCTGTTACAGGTACAGGCACTCCCTGTAATTTCTGCAGCACTGACCTCTTTAAATTCAGCTTCGTTATTGTTTTTTGAAAAGAGAGAGAACAAAAAAAAAAAAAACCCATACCTAAATCAAAACTACATGTATACAACATTGCAAAACTATCACACCTTGCATAACAAAATTAAATTAAATTTAAACATCCTTCCCCGTTTCTCTTTCAAAAGGAAAAAGGAAAAACACCAGCACCTATGTCACAAATGTTTCAAAGTACCTTTGTTTCTGATTGACTACATCTTAAATGGAAACAATACCTTGTCACTTTCAAAATAGTCTATCTGTTTCTCATTTGTCTTTAATTTCTTTTTAAGTAGAAAATCAAATGACCAGAAGGTACACAGACTTTCTTCTTTAATCATTCTTTGGTAGAATGACTTGTGTGACGCATTTTCTCTCAAGATTCAGTTCTCTGAGAGATGTTCTGACATTTTTCCTTTAGAATTTGAATTCAGAGAATTAAGAGTTCAGAATTCATTGTTGCATCAATGATGGCAAGCCGTCCTGGCCCAGGTGCAGTAAAACAGGCCCAAACCATGATACTATCACCACCATGTTTCACAGATGGGATAAGGTTCTTATGCATAAATGCAGAGTTTTCTTTTCTCCAAACATAGTTCTTCTCATTTAAAAATATCTCTATTTTGGTCTCATCTGTCCACAAAACATTTCTCCAATAGTCCACTGTACAGCCCTGCACGGGCCTCAAATATAGGCCCTAGCCTGGCCCTGACCTGAGAAGCTCAGGCCCTATCACAGCCCTTGTCTGACAGCTTATCAGAATTACCGGCCCCAGGCCGTTTTTTTTTTTTCCTTCTCCCAAAACAGCTTATACTACTGTTTCAGCTATTAAAATAGTTCAGTTTTGTATGTAATGGCAAAATAATTATATTTCGTTTTGTGTTTTTAAGTAGTTAATTTAGGAAAAGTTTGGAACATTTTTTGTTTGTTAAATGAACATTTTTTGTTTGTTAAATGTACATTTTTTTTTGTTTTTTTAAAGTAACGACGAAGCGGCCAGCGGCACACAGTGAGTTGATCATAGCCTGTGTTTGATCAATTTAGCCTTCTCAAACCATCATGACTTAAATAAAATAAAATCTATAGATATAAAACAGTTCAAGCATATTACAACATTAGTTTAAATGTTTAACCTATATAAATGTGCGCTGTTATATGCAAATCCAATTGTTTGTGCAGAGAGGAGCTAAAGCGCGCTTTGCAGGACATGGCACCAGCGCGATCACTTGCATGGGAAACAACTTAAAATGTGTTGTAATTTTTGCTCATAAAGGTAAGACTCATACATAATTCGTAACTTTATAGGGTCTACTTTTATTTGTGTGCACTCACAATATCAACAAAATGTTGTGCTTTTATAAAATGAAGAAAACAAACAGGATGCGCTTTCTCTCAGTCTTGAACACGAGCGCTTCACAAAAATGAACCGAAACTCAGCAAATACTTGCCTCACAGATTTGATATATACCTATAAAAAGCTTTAAATCACTACTTATTGAAATCGAAAACAAAAACTCTTTCATTATAAAATCTGTAAAGATGCATTTCTCTCTAAAGGTGTGTCCAATGAGGAAATCAGAAAACACTAGTTTATTAATAAATAATTCAAATATCTCCTTACCATTTCCCCCTGACACATTCATGGTAGTTACTTTTGCCGGTACTGAAGGCGGGGACACTAAACACTGTCCGAGCCACTCTTGACAGTCACGGTGGCCTGGTCTCATGTTGTTTCCACCAGCGCAGAATTTTTTTTCATCACCATTGAAGGATGTCTAAAATACAAAAATAAAGAGAAGCGTAAAATTGGCCCCGAAGCCCGGCCCTAGAGGCGTAAATAAGTCAGGGCCCATTGGGCCCAGGCTGAAATGCAGGGCTCTAGTCCTCTAGGCTTCTCCACATGATCTTTATCAAACTGCAGATGGGCAGCCAGCGATGTTATTTTTGGATGCACCAAGCACACCATGGTTGTTCAGTGTTTCTCCTGATGCTTAGAAGTTACCCTGGGATCCTTTGAAACCTCAGACTACCACACTTCTTGATTTTGGAGTGATCTTTGTTGGTGGACCACTCCTGATGAGGGTACCAGTGGTCTTGAATTTCCTCCATTTGTACACAATCTGTCTGACTGTGGATTTGTGGAGTCCAAACTCTATAGAGATGTTTTTTGTAACCTTTTCTAGCCTGATGAGTAACTATTTTTCTTAAGGCCTCTAAAGTCTCCTTTGTTTGTCACATGATTCACTTCCACAAACATGATCAGACTTGAGTCTGTTCCTGTCTGTTGTGCTGCTGAGAGGTTTGCGATTATAGCTCCGTGTAGCTTCGCTTTTTATTGAATCTCTACCTTACTTTCACTCCCTGTTGTTTAACCTTTTCAGTGGTGAGTTTAAAATATTCTAGCGGTCCCCCCAGAGTGAGTTTTTTTTAAGGCGACCGTTATTTTAGAACGTTTGCCCTTACTGTTTCCATGGCGACGCGTCATGATTGTCACGTGACACACCGCGGTCACAATAACACTGTATGACAGATGGATTGCTTTTATTTCATTTTTCCTTTTTTATTTAACATATTCACAAACTTGCTCACCATGGCATGGACAATCTGATATTCTGATTCACAAATATGCGTAAATGAGTGTGTTTTGTCCTTTAAACACCTTTATAAATGATCCTGTTCGTGATCTGTAACGTGAGATGGGCGCCGCCATGTTTGTTCGCGCCGAAGTTCAGAGAGTCCTGTCAGTCAGATTTACAGCACGTGAATTCATCAATTTCTCCAGAAATACATGCAAGTAAGTGGCCAGTGAACTGGGTGAAGAATAGAGTGAACTTTATAGGTACTTACACTATGTGTATCTGATATGAATAAAACACATAGACAAATTAAATTGGAATGGATTGTTATTGTTGCTTCCATAGACATCTGTGTGTATTTTACAAGCTCTAAATGTATTGTTTTACTATTACTTATGTGTATTTAAATGTCTGAAACCTAAAATATGCATTATGCGGTTAAGAACATTGCATAGTTGTGATAATATTACAGTCGCAGTGCACGTCTCTCTCTGGCTCAGTGCCAGTAAACGCGCGAAACCACAGTTTGAATTTGGCAGTTATGTGACGTCACCGAACGTTCTAAATCCCATATGTGGGACCTTACTCCCGGGGGCACGGAAATAAGAATCCCATATGTGGGACCGTACCGCTCAAAAGGTTAAAGTGATAATATATAACTTAATTCCCACCATATTTCTGGTGTTATCTTTCAAGCTAATCTAACTAATTTGATCGTTCGCTTTTAAAACCGCAGCATTCGTTAGCCAGTTAGCTTGTCACTCGCGGTTCCATCACGCCTATTATTGTTTTCCTTTTTTTTTTCTTTTTTCTTTTTTTTCTGCTCCGTTTTCATTTCTCTCTCGCTCCGTTTTTCACGAGTTCATCAAACAACAGTGGTAAGTGGTAAGTTAAGTTGGTATCATTCATCAATCACGGTGCGTAATGGCTTCTTCTCCTGCTATTGTTTTTTGCACTGTTTGCCACATGTACAGTTTATCTCTCTCTGTCAGCAGCGAGGGATTCACATGTGATAAATGCAGGGAAATAGTTAGGCTGATAGAGAAGGTTTTAAAACTAGAGACACGCATCCAAACTTTAGTTGAGGATAGTAAGAATGTGAGGGCTGTAGATACTGCTTTGGATGCGACTAGCTCAGGGAGTCCTGTACATTGTTCGGTTCCAGTTGAGCCCGTGCAGCAGGGAAACTGGGTGACTGTGAGGTGGCCTAGTTGCGGGTCAAAACACCGCTCTTCCGTTCCGATCAAAACATCAAACAGGTTCTCCCCACTCAGTGACGCACCCACTGAGAAACCTGATGAAAGTGCTCTCATTATTGGAGATTCTATTGTACGTAACTTCAAAATAGAGACACCAGCCACCATAGTCCAATGTTTACCGGGAGCCAGAGTGCCTAACATCTTGACAAATTTAAAAGTGCTGGCTAATGCTAAACGTAAATTCAGTAAGATTGTTATCCACATCGGCGCTAATGATGTTCGACTTCGCCAGTCGGAAATCACTAAAAATAATGTTAAAGAGGTGTGTGAACTTGCAAGTACGATGTCAGACACTGTAATATGCTCTGGTCTGCTCCCTGCTTACCGTGGCGATGAGATCGTCACTCAATGGCTGGATATCTAAGTGGTGCCCACAGAATAACATAGGCTTTATAGACAATTGGAAGAATTTTTGGGGCAGATCTGACCTTTTGAAAAGAGGTGGTCTTCACCCCTCCTGGGGTGGTGCCGCTCTTCTCTCTAGAAATACGCCACATAGTCTTAGAGTTCGTATTTGACTAATTGGGGCCCAGGTCAGGAAGCAGACAGACTGGCTAAACTAGCTGCCTCACGTCACAGAAGTCAGTTAATTCTCAGCACATAGAGAATCCTTCACCTTGATATCACACTATAGAGACCGAGTCTGTTCCCCGTACTAGAAAATACAGAAAACATCCAAACCAAAGTAATAGTAACAATTTAATTGACGTTCAACAAATAAAAAACAGATATAATACAGATAAAAACATGATAAAGCTTGGCTTATTGAATATTAGATCCCTTTCTACAAAAGCGCTTTTTGTAAATGATATGATCACTGACCATAAACTAGATGTGCTTTGTTTGACAGAAACCTGGCTAAAACCAGATGATGACATTACTTTAAATGAGTCTACACCCCAAGATTACTGTTACAAACATGAACCGCGTCCAAAAGTTAAAGGGGGAGGTGTTGCTACAATTTATAACAATATTTTCAGTATTTCTCGGTCAGGTTTCAAGTATAATTTGTTCGAAGTAATGGTGCTTCATTTAACATTATCCAAAAAACAAGTGTTAATGATAAATCCCCTGTGATGTTTGTACTGGCTACTGTATACAGGCCACCAGGGCACCATACAGACTTTATTAAAGAATTTGCTGATTTTCTATCGGAGTTACTCTTTGGACTTTATCTGCTGGCTGCAGATAAAGTCCTAATTGTTGGTGGTTTTAATATCCATGTTGATAATGAAAAAGATTTGTTGGGATCAGCATTTACAGACATTCTACACTCTATTGGTGTTAAACAACACATGTCAGGACCTACTCATTGTCGAAATCATACTCTAGATTTAATACTGTCACATGGAGTTGATGTCAGTGGCATTGAAATTTTGCAGCAGAGCGATGATATCTCAGATCATTATCTAGTCTCCTGTATATTCCATATAACTAAAGCTGTAAAGCCAACTCCTTGTTACAAATATGGTAGAACCATCACTTCTACCACAAAAGACTGCTTTATGAATAATCTTCCTGACTTATTTCAGTTCCTCAGCATATCCAATAGCTCAGAACAACTTGATGATGTAACAGAAACTATGGACTCTCTCTTCTCTAGCACTTTAGATACGGTTGCTCCTTTAAGCTTAAGGAAGATTAAGGATAAGAGTCCAACACCATGGTATAATGAGCACACTCGCGCCTTAAAGAGAGCAGCCCGGAAAATGGAGCGCAGCTGGAGGAAAACAAAACTAGAGGTATTTCGTATAGCTTGGCGGGAAAGTACCCTATCCTACAGAAAAGCATTGAAAACTGCTAGATCTGATTACTTTTCGTCTCTTCTAGAAGAAAACAAACATAACCCCTGGTATTTATTCAATACAGTGACTAAATTAACGAGAAATAAAGCATCAAAAGGTGTTGGCATTTCCCAAGAGCACAGCAGTAATGACTTTATGAACTACTTTACTTCCAAGATCGATACTATCAGAGATAAAATTGTAACCATGCAACCGTCAGCTACAGTATCGCATCAGATAGTGCACTGTAGATCCCCTGAGGAACAATTCCACTCATTCTCTACTATAGGAGAGGAAGAATTGTACAAACTTGTTAAATCATCTAAATCAACAACATGTATGTTAGACCCTATTCCATCTAAACTACTAAAAGAGCTGCTTCCAGAAGTCATAGATCCTCTTTTGGCTATTATTAATTCATCATTGTCATTAGGATATGTCCCCAAAACTTTCATATTGGCTGTTATTAAGCCTCTCATTAAAAAACCACAACTTGACCCCAAATATCTAGTTAATTACAGGCCGATCTCAAATCTCCCTTTTCTGTCAAAGATACTAGAAAAGGTAGTATCCTCACAATTATATTCCTTCTTAGAGAAAAATGGTATCTGTGAGGAATTCCAGTCAGGATTTAGACCGTATCATAGTACTGAGACTGCTCTCATTAGAGTTACAAATGACCTCCTTCTATCATCTGATCGTGGTTGTATCTCTTTATTAGTTCTACTGGATCTTAGCGCTGCGTTCGACACTATCGACCACAACATTCTTTTGAATAGACTAGAAAACTTTGTTGGCATTAGTGGAAGTGCCTTAGCATGGTTCAAATCATACTTATCTGACCGCCATCAGTTCGTAGCAGTGAATGAAGAGGTATCATATTGATCACAAGTGCAGTATGGAGTACCTCAAGGCTCAGTACTAGGGCCGTTACTTTTCACGCTTTACATGTTACCCTTGGGAGATATTATCAGGAGACATGGTGTTAGCTTTCACTGTTATGCTGATGATATTCAGCTATAGATAGATAGATATATATATATATATATATATATATATATATATATATATATATATATTTCTTTGCGGCCCGGTGAAAAACACCAAATTGAGAAACTAACGGAATGCATAGTCGATATAAAAAACTGGATGACGAGTAATTTCTTACTGCTAAATTCTGAAAAAACAGAGGTGTTAATTATCGGACCTAAAAACCCCACATGTAATAACCTAGAACACTATCTAACACTTGACGGCTGCTCTGTCAATTCTTCTTCATCAGTTAGGAACCTAGGTGTGCTGTTTGACAGCAATCTTTCATTTGAAAGCCATGTTTCTAGCATCTGTAAAACTGCGTTTTTCCATCTCAAAAACATATCTATATTGCAACCTATGCTCTCAACGTCAAATGCAGAAATGCTAATTCATGCGTTTATGACCTCAAGGTTAGACTATTGTAATGCTTTATTGGGTGGTTGTTCTGCACGCTTGATCAACAAACTACAGTTGGTCCAAAATGCAGCAGCTAGAGTCCTTACTAGAACCAGGAAGTATGACCATATTAGCCCGGTTCTGTCAATACTGCACTGGCTCCCTATCAAACATCGGATAGATTTTAAAATCTTGTTAATTACTTATAAAGCCCTGAATGGCTTAGCTCCTCAGTACTTGAGCGAGCTCTTATCGCATTATAGTCCTCCACGTCCGCTGCGTTCTCAAAACTCTGGCCGTTTGATAATACCTAGAATATCAAAATCAACTGCGGGCGGCAGATCCTTTTCCTATTTAGCACCCAAACTCTGGAACAATCTACCTAACACTGTTCGGGAGGCAGACACACTCTGTCAGTTTAAATCTAGATTAAAGACACATTTCTTTAACCTGGCTTACACACAACATACTAATACGCTTCTATTATTCAAATCAGTTAAAGGATTGTTAGGCTGCATTAATTAGATCAACTGGAACCGGGAACACTCCCCATAACACATGATGTACTCGTTACATCGTTAGAAGAATGGCATCTACACTAATATTTGTCTGTTTCATTCTTATTCTGTTTCTCAGTCCGTATCTGAGCAGATGGTGGATCAGCACCAAGAGATGATGTCTACAGCCCTGATCATCAGCGGAGACCAGGACACCTAGATGAGCCCCAGAGACATATCCCAGTGAAGACCTTGACTAAAAATACAATAAAACTAAAAATATAATAAAATACCAAACTACATAATACTATTATTGTTAGAAATTGCAACAATATAAAAATATAAATAAAATACATTTATACATTTAAAATTTTAATTAAAACATAATAATATACAAATATGAAAAATGAATAAATACATTCTATAATAATAAATAGTATAATATATAACAGAATTATATTAATTGAATTAAACTATAAATTTAAATTATAATAAACAAACAAATATATATTATAAAAATAGACCGAGAAAACAATAAATGCATTAAACTATATATTACAATTATAGCAAATGAATAAATCATATAAATGAAAAACTTCAAATAATGAATAAAACACAAATATAACAAATACATTAAATTATAAATTAAAATGCCCCATCGGGACAAGACCACAGGAATCAGGTAAGCCCTTTACACAATCTGACATGGCTGCGGTTGGAATTGAACTGCGGGTTTCGTCTGGCCAGAGGAGAACAGGCCCCCGAGCCTAGTTTCTCCCAAGGTTTTTTTTTCTCCATTCTGTCACAGAGGGTGTTTTGGTTCCTTGCTGCTGTCGCCTCTGGCTTGCTCAGTTGGGGACACTTAATTTCTAGCGATTATCGTCGATTTGATTGCACAGGTACTATTTAAACTAAACTGAGCTATACAATGACATCTCTGAATTCAATAATGAAATGCCTTTAACTGAAAATTGAGTGTTTAATCTTATCATTATACATTACTGACACTCTATCCTCCAATTTGGTACTGGTAAGTGCTTTGACACAATCTGTATTGTTAAAAGCGCTATATAAATAAAGATGACTTGACTTTGATAGATACCTGTTCTCTAAATAAAACAAGGCATGCACTGATACCTGATAAGTCATCCCACTGATTAAAAACAGATGGACTCCAATTTCACCTTCAAATTATTTGCTAATCCTAAACTGTGTCCCAATGTTGAGTTCGCAGACTCCGGAGGGCGCATTTTAAGTGCGAATGCGTCACAGTGGGCTGTCACAAACTGAAGTGCGTGGACTCCAAGGGGCGTATTTGGAGTGCGATTGTGTCACAGCATCACGAGGTAAGCTGTCCCAATTCAGAATGTGCCCTCCGAAGACCGCATTCCAAGGCCGATGACGCGACGAAGGCTGCCGTAATTCTAAAGCAACGTCAAATGCACCCTCCATTTCCCAGGAAAATGAAGTGTCCATCCACTGGACACTTCGCACCCTACCATATCCCAGAATTCATAGCACGCAGATGACGACAGCGGATGAGAGTTCTGTGGGGGAATTCACATTGAAATGTAAGTATTGTGTTTTCATTTACTCAAATACCTAGTGAAACAAGTGTTAAAAGCCAGGGATTTTTTAACACAAAGCCCACAAACAATAAGACAACCACTATTATATAAGGCAATAGTCTTTACTTTTCTTGTTTTGTAGTGCTGTCATGTAAGATATGTCCACAAATGTTTTAACCAAACATGAGCACTTCAGTATTTTGTATGTATGTCCTGCTGTCATATTTTCTAATGTTGCACCAATTTTTACATATGTTTAAATATGTTGTACATATTTTCAAAGATTGCACCACTGTCTAAATATATTTCAGAAGTGTTTCCATTTTCTCTTGTTTTAGAACTATTCTGGAAAAAATGACCCTGTTGGGGAAAGACTTAAAAAATACAAAGTAATTAAGTTAGACACATTTTTTTCTGAAATTCATTGTGCTGTTAACAGGCATGGTTTATTTGCTCTGCCTTAGGATTTCGAGTGTCCTGGGACAATAAATTATTTATTAACCCTTCTCTCAAGAAGAGAAAACAGTGGAAAAAATGGGTACATTAAAATTTTTCAGTATCTTTTTTTGTCACGTCAATGAAACAACCAATTTCTGTAGTATATTTTTGTGATGTAAGTTAAAAACTAAATGGTAAGTTGTATACGTTATTCATTTTTGTAATGTATTTTATTTGTAAATGAGCCTGAGTACGTTCTGTACATTTTGTATTTTTTGTTATGCATATTCATGTGTAAATAAAGGGAAGTAATTATGTAGATTGTTCATTTTTTTTAATGCAGCTTACAAAACATTCTTCTATACGTTTATTTTTTTGTCCTGTAAATAAATGTTTTATACATTAAAACAAATTGTTCTATACATTACTGAAAGTACTTTTTACAACTATTTACAACATAGCTTAGGTTTAACATCAGAAAAACAACATCGATTTTGAGCCCAGCCCTGCCTCCAGGTGTTCTGGGGTCTTTGGGAGGTGAATCTCTTGGTGAATGGCCAGCACCTCATCAGCGACTCGAAGGACAATGCAGTGGACAGAGAAACGAGGCATGTCAAACACTCTGGAGACCACTCTGTATGATATACCACTGGCCAGACAGAAGAGAAACACCAGAGTCTGGATTGTGGCAATTCTCAGAAGATCCAGCAGCACTTTCAGGGCCTCCCTGCTCAGCCCCAAACCATTAAAAACCTGTCCAGCGCTGGCACATTCAGCTTTATCCTGCAGTACAGGGTTCTGGTCTGATTTAGGTAAAGAAGGAAAAGAGAAATTGTTTAGAGCTATGACAAAGTAATTGGTAGAAGAAATATTGAGATACTTTAGTAAACTACTTGTAGGAACTACTAATACCACACTGGGGAAAAACAACTAGTCATATTTAAAACCTTAGTCATAGGGATAGTTTAACCAAAAATGAAAATTCCAAACCTGGAACAACTTGAGGGTGAGTAAATGATTACAGAATTTTCATTTTTGGGTGAACTATCCTCTAATTAAAAGTATTATCTTGCATGCTCTAATATACTTAAGGTATTGAGAGTAAAAGTAAAGGTATAGGCCTACAGTATTGTTGTGAAAAAGAATTTGTCAGGATGGTTTTGCATTAATATTACTGCTGCACTAATGTGTGTTGCATTTTACTTCTGAATATGTTCAAGGTTGTTAAATTTAAAGTTGCCTGCTTCATATACTGTTGGGTTTAATCTACAACAATGCATGTTGTAAAAGACCATATTTTTGTAGTATTGCTGTCCAGTGAGAGAAAAAAGAAAACTTAGTACTTCATATTTGTACGAGAATACTTAACAAATGTACTTCCTTGCAGTCCACCACTGAATATTTTGAAAATGAAAGCAACAACATTTTTTCAGAATATTAACAAACTGATGCTATATCAGGGGCTGCATCTGAAGGACTCGGACCGGTCATACAGAGCACTGGTCAGCTGTCACAGCTGCCGCTGAACATTGAGCTGTTCAATGCCCTATTTATTTTTCACCGTTCTATTTTTATGCTTAACTGCCTAAAAAAATCCAGGTTGCAAACCTGTCTACATATGCATGGTCAAGACAATGAACTATATAAAATCGCACCTTTGTAAGATATCAGTCAGCATTTGAACTGCTATGTGTGTGTGTGTGTGTATTTTGTAGTTTTTCCATTATTCAAGTAATCTCCAAGCAATACCTGCATTTAAAGTTGTAATCCGGCAATTAAAGACGCAGCAAACCAGTGTAATTTACCTGGCCTCTGTCTTGGCTAAGCCTGAGGTACATCACCGTCTCCTTCATTATGACGTAAAACAAAAACAAAAATGATCAATTCTGGCTCCACCTGTACTGGCAGGATGACAGCTCTCCTCTCGCACCATTGCTATGCGACAGGAGCAGTAATCAGGATCACCTGGCAGAGGAATTAGGAAATCCTTCGAAGGCGGAGCGTCTCAAGCACTTTGGAGGGTCCTTCGTGCACTTAGGAGGCATGGCCTTCGAAGTCCATGCACTCCGAAGTGTGTACACTCAACATTGGGACACACAGCTAGAGATTCACATACTTTTGCCACTCACAGATATGAAATACTTTATCATTTTCATGAATAAATAAATAACAAAAGAACATATTTTTTGTCTCACTTGTTTGACTAATTTCAGGATTTGTGCAAAAATCTGGTTATGTTTTGGGTCATATGTGACCCTGGACCACAAAACCAGTCATAAGGGTAAATTTTTTGAAACTGAGAAAGCTTCTGAAAAAGATCAGAAGATGAAGATCAGAAGCATCTGAAAACTGAATAAATAAGCTTTTCCATTGTATGGTTTGTTAGGATAGAACAATATTTGGCCGAGATACAACTATTTGAAAATCTGGAATCTGAGGGTGCAAAAAAAAAAATCTAATCAAAATATTGAGAAAATCACCTTGTCCAAATAAAGTCCTTAGCAATGCATATTACTAATCAGAAATTAAGTTTTGATATATTTACGGTAGGAGATTTACAAAATATATTCATGGAACATGATCTTTACTTAATATCCTAATGATTTTTGGCATAAAAGAAAAATCTATCATTTTGACCCATACAATGTATTGTTGGCTATTGCTACAAATATACCAGTGCGACTTATGACTGGTTCTGTGGTCCAGAGTCACATATTTATGCATAAATATAGAAAATTCTAAAGAGTTCACAAATTTTCAAGCAGTAGTTTAGCATTTGTCACATGACTTAAACCAAGGACCATACTAAATAATTCATGATGTGGTATACAAATTCATCTGTTGCAGTTATTTAACATAGCAAGATGTACAGTATCTTTACCTCAATTATTTGCTTTCCATAGGTGGTTGGGCAGTTGTTATGTGCCCCTGTGCAGTGGTCTACTCAATAAATTTTAACTTAAGAGCAGAAAGTCCCAGAGACTATGCTGACATTTTGCTCAGCTGGAAGCACTTCCCAAACATTGCCATTTATAACTTTGCGAAGGGATTAGCAACACACACCAACTTGAGAGAGACTGAAAGTTTGCCATTTAGTCCACATTAAGAAGAGGCTGACTGAAGCAACCATTGACAATCTACAGTTGGCTGCTGAAGGAAAGCTAAAGGTCGATTTACCATGGCTCAAAACAAAGATCCAAAAACTGCCATTCGATCAATGGATCAGCTGACCAATACAACCCTGTACAATGTTTTCCACGAGCGAAACAAAGGACCCTAGAGATGGCCCTTGGAGAATTGTCCCAGAACTGGCTGACTGGGTCAACAGCCAGTGTGCTGAGCAATTATTTGTTTGAATACCCTCACACCTTCTGAGCATATCTTTATAAAGTGGAACGTATTGCACCACTACACCACAAAATATAACTGAAAATATGTAACTGAAGCCAGTATCTGGAAAATGGCGGGCAAGTCTGTTCAACTGCAGTTGGATCACAATGGGCAGATAGTAATGGGTAAATTAATTTGTCTTAGTTTTTATTTTTTCCTCTCTTGTTTAACATGTATATCAATTTTATCCCTTACATTTATTTGGCAGTAAATTCAGGTAATTTAATTTTTTAATTTTTTAATGTTTCTTGCTTTCCACTACCTCTATTTTCACATCAAGTTATTACTTTAACATGGTACACTACTTTTCTGTTCACAATTCAAGTTATATCAATTTTATAGCCACACTAATATGAATCATCATCTGAGATTGTCATAGCCCAACTGACAATAGTCTTAGTTCCAGGTGTAACAACAAGCCAGACAAATGAGCAAGCAAGCAAGAGGATGGGCTGTCGACCATGCCCAGCACAACAGAATTTGGTGACGTATACATTGTGCAGTCATTTTCATAAATATCCCAAGCTCTCTATAATTCGTTATTTAAATCTAAAGATATTACTCATGAATTTATAACACACATAAAATGCTCGTAACTTCATGAAACATGCACGTATCATGGAAAATTCATTATTTGCAGAAAATTCTCCCGATTAAAAAGAGCCCAAACTCACCATATCCCTCAAGCTCACTCATTCACTTACTCCCAGGGCTAGGATTAGCACGGAGGATGCAGCACTCTTTACATTTTAAAGCTATGTTGCCACCCTAAAAGTCAGAGTCTTTTTACATGTGCACATTGACATGTAAGTATCTATTTCCCCTATTTTATTGTTCTGTTATTCTATTTTATTCTATATTATTCTATTCTGTCCAAATTTTACACAGGTGCAGATTACCATGCCATGCTATGGTGCATTACCACTGTCCCTACTGTTCACTAACTGTTAAAAGAAGAGTGGACATAGAAAGGCATTTGGTCTTGTGTTACAATCAACTGACCTCACAGTCTATGGAGCCTGACCTGCCTTGTGCCACTGTCGATGAGACAAATGGCATATTTACCATGCAAAAAACTGGACATGGGTTTTCTGTGCCAGTCCATGTCCAGAGAAAAACATGGAGAAAAATACACCAAGTTATATGCTGAGCTAGAGGGTTGGCTCAGCGGAGTGGATAAAGTTGCAATTTGTGCTCTCACTTTCGCTCTGTAGACTACTGTAGAGAGACAGCTGCATTGTCTTTACTGTAACAATTTTGGTTACTTGCAGTTTGTGTTGTCATCAGTATACCTATAGTTTAAGATGTGTTTGTTTGTTTGTTTTACTCCAAAACAATTAAAACTGTTAAATTGTGGAAACTATTCTACATTATTTTACTGTGGCTGAATTGTTTGTTTTATTTTGCTGTTATCACAATTTCAATATCCAATTAGGCACATCAACCATAACTCCTTCAAAAACAGCCAGAAACCTTAGAGTTATGATTGATGATCAGCTGACTTTTTCAGACCACATTGGTAAAACTGCCCGGTCCTGCAGATTTGCTTTATTCAACATCAAGAAGATCAGGCCGTTTCTGTCAGAACATGCTTCACAACTCCTTGTTCAAGCTCTTGTTCTGTCCAGGCTGGACTATTGCACAGCTAAATAAAGCACAGCTATGAACTCTTCTCCCAGTGGTTCTGTGTATCATTGTGTAACACCCTTAGCAACATAGTCAATCAATAATATAGCATCAAAATGGTTCCATGTATTTCAGCAAAATGAACTGTTTGTTATTTATTTAAAGGGGCTGTTTTTTGTTGTTTCATGTGTTGTTTGCGTTTATGCATTTGGCAGACGCTTTTATCCAAAGCGACTTACAGTGCATTTAGGCTATACATTTTTTTTTTTTTTTTTTTTTATCAGTATGTGTGTTTCCTGGGAATTGAACCCACGACCTTTTGAGCTGCTAACACAATGCTCTACCACTGAGCCACATATTATATAGTAACGAATTAGAATGTTTATTATTAGAGAAAACTACTCTGTCAAGATGCAAGTACATATCTGTAAATTAGTTTAATGTAAATATACCCAATTGTTCTTTTTCTTGGAGGTGTATTGTCTTAGATATTTTGGGGTAGATATTTTAGTTCATCTAAAATATTTAATTTATGTAATGTTCTATATTGTGATTCAAGAATTGATCTGTTTATTTATTTTCACTTAACTGGTCTCTTGTATATTCTCAATATTCTGGATTTATTGATGCAAAATATTTTTTCTATTGAAGATCAAGTCTGTGAATTAGTGCTTGGGTTGCAGGCCTTTGCTCCCCAATATCTGAAGCTCAGAGACGAGGCACTGGCATGGCTAGGGATTACAAATCCAGAGACTAGAACAAAGTCTAGTCATGGTTGAGCACTGTCCTTCCACTTCAGCTTACCATCTCAAACATTGCTTCGGTCCGGCCTACCTCCAAGACACCTTCACAACCGTCCAGCATCCTCAATCTGTATTGATATGGATGATTATAATAGTGATAGTTAAAGTATTCTGTTATTTAATTATATTATTATGCTCCAAAATTGTCTGTTTGTACCAAAGATTAGTGTTTTTTATGAATTAATATTCTTAATATGTAATTATTTATATAATTACCTATTGCCCTTCATACTATCTTTGTATATATTTGTATGCCCATTAATTTTGTAATTGTTTTTGCTAATCTTTTACCAGTTAGGGGTATGTGATCTAGGTTTCTGTGTTGGGTATTGGAGGGTATGTCCTATAAACTTTAGAGATAGTATGTGTAGGTTTTAGGCTGTTTTGCAGTTAAAATGATCTGAGTATTAGGTTATGGATGATTCAAAAGGTTACATTTAGGTTTACTGAGGGGTAAGTTTAGGTATGGTAAACTTAGTTTAGGTAAACTGGTTTAGTTTTTATTTTATTTTTTAGGGGTGTGTGATCTAGGGGTGTGTTTAATAGGTTTCTGTGTTGTTAGGTTTTAGTGTTTAGGGGTAAATTTTAATGGTTTACTGAGGGCTAGATCTAGTTGTGGTGCAGTCACCGGCTTAGTTAAACAGACCAAATGATAATTAAAATGATCATATAAGAGAGACGAGATAGGGTAAAGATAGAAATTAGAGAAACAAATACGTTTTTTTTTTGTGTTCTCTATCCATCCTCAGGTTTCATTGAGGTCTCTTGGATAAAGTGATTCCAAGCGTTTAATCCACTGTCTTTCCGCTCTTAGCCGGTCTTGAAGAGTCCAAAGTGGGTTGGCCTGTAGTGCTGTGATTCTGAGAGCAGATAGACCATGTGCCAGAAAGTGCTGTACTAAATACCTGCGTTTCTCAGTTTTGTGGAGTATGTTATATGTGTGTTGGTATACTCTCTTTCATAATTAATTTTTTGTCTGGCCTACGTACTGCTTGCAGCACTTTGTACAATAGATGAGATATACACAGTTGACTGTTTGGGCGGACAGAGTCTGTTGAAGTTCATATATTTGTTTTGTGTATCTGTTTTTCACCCAATGTAATGTGACATAGTATTTGCAGGAGCCCAGCTTACTCTTGGGTTGAGGAGTGCTTGTTTTACTTTGGACTAGTGTATCTAACAGATTTTTGTTTCTGCAAATACTGTCGAATCCAAAAATTTGAAAAAGTTTTGTTTTATGGCACCATTGAGTTGAGTACTCTGTGTAGAATAGTATGCCACCAAGGGAATGATTTTATTTCTGGACTGTGTCACTGTAACTGGATTACTAATTGAGTTTCTGAATCGTTTTAAAACTTTCCTCAAGAAGAATCTAAAGTACCCTCTGGGTCTATGTGCTCTGAATAGTTTTTCTGATTCAAATTCTGTGAAATCTTAGCAAATGGGACTTCAAGATGCCTCGGAAATTATGTTTGGGATGGAAACTACTCTTATGAAGTAAACAATGCGTATCAGTTTCCTTAAAAAAAAATAATTAATTAATTAATTAAAATCCAGTTGGCCAGTTTCCATAAATTTTGGGCCTTTGTACATTACCACCTCCAGAAAGTTCACCTGAGTGGAGCCTATTCCAAACTTTATTTTGATTATTGAACTTTGGTGCTGGTTTAGGTGGGTCATAAAAGCTATAAAATCCTCTTTGAAATGAGTCAAAATACCCCAGATGTCATCAAGGAATCGAAAGTAAGCAAAGGGTTTCAGCGGAAAAGAAGAGAGTGCTGACTCTTCCCAGCAGCTAATGAAGATATTCACGTATGAGGGTGTAAATTTTCTTTTTTTTACCTTTTTTTGAAAAAATTTCTTCATGCACTTACGAACCGCTTGCATACCTGTCTGGGTCTCAACATTAAGCTATCAATGTCTATTGTGAAGAGGAATGCACTATACAATTTTTAGGTCTCTAGTCTTTTCTATAAAGTCGTATGTGTCTTTCAGCTGTGTTGTACATTTCACTGTTACAGTCTGAAACAGTTGGTCTACCTGGAGAATCTTATGTGGTATACTTCAATTATTTGGGTCTTTAGGTAAGAGTTAAAGTCTTCTGGGTCTAGGAGTACCAGAGCCTAATAAGTATTCTTTCTGTTTTCCATTGATGATCCTCTTTTCACACATTTCTTCTAAAATTTCTTTTACCTCCATCATTGTCTGTGGGTATATGGGTTCATTCAGAGAACTATAGTACTGGGTCACATTCAACTGTCTCTGTCCCTCCCAATGGTAACTCTCTTCGAAAATCAAGACTACGGCATTACCTTTATTTGCTGGTTCTCTTTACAGTTTCTGAGTTCCTTTAAGGCCTACTTTTCACCCCTGGATAAGTTCTGTTTCTCCAAGAATCCCCCAATTTAGGTGTTTGTATGAGTAAAGATCCACTCTGATGATTAAAGTTATCAGTTTCAGGAGGCTGGAAAGTGCTGGAGACCATTCTGATCCATGGGTGAAAGGAAGCCTTTTCTTGTGTCTTTTTTTGCCCTCAAAAAATGTCTTTAATTTGATTCTTCTGTGATATGTTTGCAAACTTTTTAGCAACTTTATTCTTTGAGTCTTTAAGCCTTGTGGTGCCTGGACAAAAGAGAGGCCTTTCAAAAGCACTGCCCTCTGCTTGGGAGTCAAAGTGAAAGAAGAACAATCAGTTTGTCACTCCCATCTATTGGGTTGATGGGCCCTGGAAGTTTAAATTCTGAACCCAATGTTCCAGCATGGCTCTAGCCATAGCTGAGGTCCATAGAGTATAGTCACTGTCAACTTTGAATCGAGCAGCGGCCAGTGGAACAGTAAAGTTAAAGTTATCACGGATGTACTGGTTCATCTGCTGGTTCAAGTGTGGCTGTTCTTCAGCTGACTTCAACTACTTCAGTAGTTTCAGAAAAGTTGATGATTGGAATATGCAGCTCTGTGTGTGGCAGCCGACTACGTGCCATCCTGTAAGCTCTCTGTATTTCTCTTGTTGTTGTTAGTCTACATCTCTGTGTTCGATTGTTGATACCAAAGGATAGAATCAGTATTTCAGGTTCCAGTGCAATGGTAGCTCTTTCCATCAAGTTCCGTGCGTGCTGGAACTTGGCTCCAGGGAAACTGTCAACTTGGAGATCTAAGATACTGAAAGATGGAATTCTGTCAACATTCGAATCACTGATGATGACTAGTGATATGCCAGTATCAGATTTTCATGTTGCGATTAATTGCTAATGGTTTTGCCACAGTATATGGTATTATCACGATATTGAAATTTAGTTGCAAAAAAGTGTTGTAATACAGTATAACAGGTTTAATAACTTTTTTCTTATAACAAAAATAACTGAACATGTAAATATAATAAAGCAATACACAAAAAAAAATGTATAAAGTTAAAAATCTTAAACAGATTAAAGTGCAAATGAATTATAAAGACTAATAGGTATCACTTTACAAGATCTCATTAGTTATCCTTAATGCATTAACATTCACAATAAGCAATAGCTACATTTTCTACAGAAGTTATAAATCTTTGTTTAAAAAAATACAACTCTTAGTTCATGTTTAGCTCATTAAATAACACAGTTGCAACTTTTGATTTTAACAACGTGTTATTAAGTATTAGAATTACAGAATGTGGCGCGGAGCATTACAGGTTTTTACACACAAGCCCAAGTTCATCTACTTTGTAGAAAATTCGACTACGCTACCTGGGGGAGTTTCACCCAGGAAATAGAAATAAACCCCAAAGTTTGTTATTAGGTTACACAGGTTTGCTTTTCTTGTACAGGAGTAGGCAAGAAACGTAAGTATTGTGTAAAAATACAAAATTTATTAACAGTGAATTGAAGGAGATAGAAAAATCACTTAAAATAGTCTCAATGCATGTTTTATGCGATATTCCAGTTTTGCGCACAAGTTAAATTCGAATCTTTGGATGGAAACATAGCTAATGATACGATGCTGGCAGCTCTCTCTAATGACACTTCAATAATAAATGAAAATACACAAAACAAATTACATAAACGACAAGAATTCACACAAAAAGAAAAATACAACCTCAAGAAACATGTTACAAAAGGACTGATTTACACAACCAAAAATAAACTAACAAAATACATCATCCTACAGGGCTGAGGTTACCCACAGGAGTGATCACCAGTGCTAGTTATCCAAAAGCACACTTCCACACACACCACTCACACACCCAAAACACATCAAAAGTGTCCCACGGCAAATGCTGAAGCACCACCACCACCATAAAAGATCCGTCACCCGTGGGACCCCAGCTCCTGAAAGAAAATCAAAAACAAATAAGTAAATCTTATAAACAGGTCAATAAAGTCAAAATCATACAAAAGTCAAAAGTTCCATCATAAAACAACAATGCTGGGTAAAAATAACCAACATACATCACAATCAACAATACACAAATATTCAAAACAAAAAGACGAAAGAAGAAAAACAAAACGAAAAAAACTCAGTTCAATCTACGAGGAAGACAAAACTCGTCCGGAGCAACCGCGTAGCCTGTACGCCGGCTCCGATCGTCAAGTGAACAATCCTCCACCCCGAAGAAAGTGAACTAGAAATCAAAGAGATCAGACAGCAGCAGCAGCAGCAGTTCCAGCACATACCTAAAGCCACCGTCAAAGTGAACAGAAAGGGGAGGATCCGGACGTGAAGCATCACAAGCTGCAACTAACCGGCTCTAAAATAGTAAGCACTCTTCTCTGATTGGTGATAACAAGTATCAATCACCGCCACTTACCTCATTCATACGGTCACACTAAGATTAATGAATGTTTAGAAGATTTTTATATGTTAACTAATGAATTAACTTATGCCAACTAATGAAGCCCTAATGTAAAGTGTGACCGAACAATAAAGATATCAAACAATATCTAGGGGCATGTTGTAGTCCAGATTAAAAAGTAAAAAAGTCTGAAAATAAATAGCCTATTAAGTCTAAATATTTAAATATTTGGCGCTGTGATGAACACCATAGCAAATACACAAATCTGAATGGGTGTTGTTAAGTTTCTATACCGGTATAAAGGACTAAAACTTATAATTTACATCTCCACCATCCATGAATAATTCACAATCAACCAATGTATAATTACCTCCTGTCTGGATAGATGTTGTTAGAAGTTTCAGGTTCTTTCCCCCAGTGTCCGTCCTGGCTCAGTCAAGTTCAGACCACTTGGAGCTTGAAAAGGTTGTATTCAGGTTCAGATAACTGGTTACTATTAATTAATCACTCAGAGACTTGTTTTAAAAATTTAATGAATCACCAATACAATGGTTTTGTTTTATTAAAAAACAATAACTCAAATAACAAAAGCAATAAGCAAATAACAAAAATAACAGCGAGTAAAGTTTTCACCACAAAATGTCGGCCTCTAACAATAGTCTCACAAGCGTTTATATAGTCTTGCATATCATTTGCATTAATCTCATTAAAACCTCCCATAATTCTTCCATCTTCTGCCAATGCCTGTGACTGCCTCCTCCCTTGAAGGCAGGAAATATGACCTTTGTCACAGAGGCTGCACAAGACCGTGTCAAAAGCTCAAAAGGAAAAAATTATAACACCTCTAGATAGCAAGCATGACTACTTCTATTTTAAACTATAGGAAAAATAGTGACACAGTTCAAAACATAAGCGATGCATAAGCACATATGTCTAAACCACAATATAACACCTCTAGCAGGTGTTAATAACACTTTATGCCACAGTTAACTAGAAGTTCCATTTTTCACCCGAGTTGCAAAATGCATCCCCTTGTTTTTAACTGTTCTTTTACAAAGTAAGCAAAGCAACTATATAGCAGTTGAAACCATAAAGCAATCACTATCTGTGATCTCAAAATGAGATACACTCTTATACAGCTTTTGACACTTATACTTTTATAACAGGAGTCTGGAGTTTCATTGTTCCTAAATCATTTGTCAACATTTGTAATTCAGCCGAAAAATCATGCAATTCAATCATTTCTCTTATTAATTTCATTATTCTCTTATTTGTTGATTCTTGCTTCCTCATCAATCTCAGAATTGCCTTCATTTTGAAGATAATCCTTTGATCCTCCCGCTCTCTCCTGAGCCCGTCTGCGATGTTCCTTCTTCTCCTGTTTCTTGACCATCCTACTCCAGTTTCGTTGTATTCCTTGAACTAAAAAATCGTCAAAATCAATTTCTATCTTATCTGACCGTTTCTTATCGTTCCTGTTAATCGATCAGGAAATGGCATATCAGTTAGGTTGGGACCAAATACTTCACTGTTTAAATCATTTAAATATGTTTCAGAAACAGAAAGTAGCACAGCTGCTTTGTTTACGGGGTTACCGGGGTATTGGCTGCATTTCTGCTGTTTAGCACCATCTGCTGTCAGAAAGTGAATTCTCATCCGTGCTTTTTTACATCAGATGCGCATGCGTTTTTCACGCAGCATACAGCGGTGTTGTGCATTGTGACCAGTTTATGGGAAAAGTATCCTTAAAATGCATTCAAAATTCGGAATGATTTGTAATAAATAATTATTCTCTGTATTTTGAAGTGCCCACAATAACAATATCGTGCATATTCATTATTGTGATATATTGCATTACTGAATACCAGCACATGTCTAATGATGACATCTCTCTTTTTAAGATTTCGACTTTAGTCTGTGAGTTTCTTGTTAGTGTTGATGTGCCTACTCGGCCTACCCACCGATTTGGGGGGGTCTGTGGTGTATTTGGTTCTTAATCTCGCAATGTCTCCGTGTTCTCCATAAATTGTGCATTTTCTATTTGTTCAACTATAATTTCATTTTCTGTCCTGATTTCAGTTAGTGGAGATGGAAGTCTGATGGATCCAGTGTTCTGAAAACAGAATTTGGTTGAATCCATCGGATTCATCTGAAAAATTTAGAGGTGAGCAATGTACCCTGCTGAGTGTTGGACAGCCACTAGGTGCCACCACTTCATCCGATGTTTTTCGCGTTTCCGCTGATTTTGTGGGGCCTGGAGTTGGTACATCCATTTTTTTTTCATCTGGACTGGTACTTCCTCTTCTGTTTCATTTATCAGAGGGATCTGTTCTCTGGCCTGAGGTTCTGGATTAACTATTTGTGGTTCATTTGTGTCCACCTGCATTTCAGCAAAATTCTGCGGGGTTTTCTCTGAGATAATGGTTTGGGTGCTCAAACCGGTTGGATTGCTGGCGGGGGCTCTGTGTGTGGTGGCTTTTGATGCCTTGACCCCAGCCTCAGTCCATTCCTTGTGAAGTTCACCCAAATTCTTGAATCGATTTTGCTTGGCAATCCTCATAAGGCTGCAGTTCTCTTGGTTGGTTGTGCATCTTTTTCTTCCACACTTTTTCCTTCCACTCAACTTTCTGTTAACATGCTTGGATACAGCACTCTGTGAACACTCTCAAATACATCTGGATCAGTTCTGTTTCTGAAATTTTTGTTCGCCAAATTGGTCGCTGTTTCGAATGTGAGAAACCAGTCAGTTTGATCTGCTTGTTGTCTGAGTTCAATTATTGTCTTGTCTATCTTTCATAGTGCTCCTCAAGAATGAGTTGTGCTCTGTAAGACCAATGAAGGAGTGGATCACAGATCTACAATGGCCTTCATAATAATATTAATTATAATTTATAATTTATTAATTAATAATCAAAGTTACATTTATGCATGTTAGGAAATAAGTTGAATATTGCTTTAGTCTGCCTTTTTACTCTCTAAGAAGCTGCTCTCATTGTGTGTGTGTGTGTAGTTATATTTGATAAGATTCAGGGCAGAGCCCAGCAACCTTGAAGTACAGATAAGTGTTCTCTGCATATGTGTGTGAATGTCTATCTTTGCAGCTAGATGCAGAGAGCGACCTCTAGGAGGAAACCATTATTTGCTGTCACTCTGATGTCCAGGGTAACAGATATACGTCTCTGGAGAGACCTGAAGCATCTGATCACTTGTCACCAAAATAATCACTAGAAGATATGCTTTGAGTTTTACGTCCATGTGTGGAGATTTTCTAAGTTTATCAACCAACCAGAATCTTGCTTACCTATGTATTGATGTAATTAGTGACCTCTGTTAGAGTATAACTATTGGTGCCTAGAACATGTTACGCAGAGCGGCCTACGAACTCCATCGAGAGTGTTGAAGCTGACTTCTGCTGATGAAACTGCAAACTATTTTTTTCAGTAATTTTTTCTTTAATTGGTCGCATCTCTGACTCCTGGTCTTTGTTCATCATACCTGATCCTTGGGTTTAATTGTAAATTCCCCTACAGTTAATGGTGGAAAATGCACGGGCAATCATTCTTTGGTGACATCCCTGATCAATCAACAAAAACAAGGAAGGAAGAATTTTTTAATTATTTTCTGGTTAGGGACTGTCTCTGGCGGAAGGGGTGAGATAAAGGAGAGTGATATAGAGACTCACTCAGACGTGAGTGGGTGACACCAGACTTTGAATTTGTTTGTTAAACTGGTGTCGTAGTTTGAGGTACACCTGTAACGTTAAGTTACTTTGTGTGTGTGGAAAGGTGTACGGGTGCACACCTATAGGACTTAGAAGTAGACTTGTATTTGAGAGGTGTGCACTATAATCTGTGGTGCTTCCCTTTGGGGGATAAAAAGCATAGTTCAGGCCTCCAGGGGGGACAAAACGCATTCTCTATGTGTCAAGTCAAGTCAAGTCACCTTTATTTATATAGCACTTTTAACAATACAGATTGTGTCAAAGCACTTAACAGTATCAAATTGGAGGATAGAGTGTCAGTAATGTATAATAATAAGATTAAACACTCAATTTTCAGTTAAAGGCATTTCATTATTGAATTCAGAGGTGTCATTGTCTAGCTCAGTTTAGTTTAAATAGTATCTATGAAATCAAATTGACGATAATTGCTAGAAATTAAGTGTCCCCAACTGAGCAAGCCAGAGGCGACAGCGGCAAGGAACCAAAACTCCCTCTGTGACAGAATGGAGAAAAAAAACTTTGGGAGAAACCAGGCTCAATGGGGGGCCAGTTCTCCTCTGGCCAGGATATTATTGTTTATTTACTTTTTACTTGTTGTTTTAATTAAATTTTAAATTTTAAATGTATAAATGTATTATATTTCTATTTTTATATTGTTGCAATTTCTAACAATAATAGGATTATGTAGTTAGGAATTTTATTATATGTTTAGTTATTTTGTTTTATTTTTAGTTTTATTGTATTTAAGTCGAGGCCTTCACTGGGGATATGTCCCCAAGGCTCATCCAGGTGTCTGGCCTCCGCCGACGATCAGGGTCGCAGACATCATCTCCCGGCGCCGATCCACCATCTGATCCGGACACGGACTGAGAAACAGAATAAGAAAGAAACAGACAAATATTGGCGTAGATGCCATTCTTCTTACGATGTAAAGAGTACATCGTGTGTTATGAGGAGTGTTCCCGGTTCCGGTTGATCTAATTAATGCAGCCTAACAATCCTTTAACGGATTTGAATAATAGAAGTGTATTAGTGTGTTGTGTGTAAGCCAGGTTAAAGAAATGTGTCTTTAATCTAGATTTAAACTGACAGAGTGTGTCTGCTTCCCGAACAGTGTTAGGTAGATTGTTCCAGAGTTTGGGCGCTAAATAGGAAAAGGATCTGCCGCCCGCAGTCGATTTTGATATTCTAGGTAGTATCAAACAGCTAGAGTTTTTAGAACGCAGCAGACGTGGAGGACTATAATGTGATAAAAGCTCGCTCAAGTACTGAGGAGCTAAGCCATTCAGGGCTTTATAAGTAATTAACAAGATTTTAAAATCTATCCGATGTTTGATAGGGAGCCAGTGCAGTGTTGACAGAACCGGGCTAATATGGTCATACTTCCTGGTTCTAGTAAGGACTCTAGCTGCTGCATTTTGGACCAACTGTAGTTTATTGATCAAGCGTGCAGAACAACCACCCAGTAAAGCATTACAATAGTCTAACCTTGAGGTCATAAATGCATGAATTAGCATTTCTGCATTTGACGTTGAGAGCATAGGTCGCAATTTAGATATGTTTTTGAGATGGAAAAACGCAGTTTTACAGGTACTAGAAACATGGCTTTCAAATTAAAGATTGCTATCAAACAGCACACCTAGGTTCCTAACTGATGAAGAAGAATTGACAGAGCAGCCGTCAAGTGTTAGATAGTGTTCTAGGTTATTACATGTGGGGTTTTTAGGTCCGATAATTAACACCTCAGTTTTTTCAGAATTTAGCAGTAAGAAGTTACTCGTCATCCAGTTTTTTATATCGACTATGCATTCCGTTAGTTTCTCAATTTGGTGTGTTTCACCGGGCCGTGAAGAAATATAGAGCTGAGTATCATCAGCATAACAGTAAAAGTTAACACCATGTCTTCTGATAATATCTGCCAAGGGTAACATGTAAAGCGTGAAAAGTAACAGCCCTAGTACTGAGCCTTGAGGTACTCTATACTGGACTTGTGATCGATATGGTACCTCTTCATTTACTGCTACGAACTGATGGCAGTCAGATAAGTACGATTTGAACCATGCTAAGGCACTTCCACTAATGCCAACAAAATTTTCTAATCTATTCAAAAGAATGTTGTGGTCGATAGTGTCGAACGCAGTGCTATTATTATTAGACTATTATTAGATGCAGTAGAACTAATAAAGAGATACAACCACGATCACATGATAGAAGCAAGTCATTTGTAACTCTAATGAGAGCAGTCTAAGTACTATGATACGGTCTAAATCCTGACTGGAATTCCTCACAGATACCATTTTTCTCTAAGAAAGAATATAATTGTGAGGATACTACCTTTTCTAGTGTCTTTGACAGAAAAGGGAGATTTGAGATCGGTCTGTAATTAACTAGATATTTGGGGTCAAGTTGTGGTTTTTTAATGAGAGGCTTAATAACAGCCAATTTGAAGGTTTTGGGGACATATCCTAATGACAATGATGAATTAATAATAGCCAAAAGAGGATCTATGACTTCTGGAAGCAGCTCTTTTAGTAGTTTAGATGGAATAGGGTCTAACATACATGTTGTTGGTTTAGATGATTTAACAAGTTTATACAATTCTTCCTCTCCTATAATAGAGAATGAATGGAATTGTTCCTCAGGGGATCTATAGTGCACTATCTGATGTGATACTGTAGCTGACGGCTGCATGGTTACAATTTTATCTCTGATAGTATCGATCTTGGAAGTAAAGTAGTTCATAAAGTCATTACAGCTGTGCTCTTGGGAAATGCCAACACCTGTTGATGCTTTATTTTTTGTTAATTTAGTGACTGTATTGAATAAATACTGGGGGTTATGTTTGTTTTCTTCTAGAAGAGACTAAAAGTAATCAGATCTAGCAGTTTTTAATGCTTTTCTGTAGGATAGGGTACTTTCCCGCCAAGCTATACGAAATACCTCTAGTTTTGTTTTCCTCCAGCTGCGCTCCATTTTCCGGGCTGCTCTCTTTAGGGTGTGAGTGTGCTCATTATACCACGGAGTCAAACTGTTTTCTTTGATCTTCCTTAAGCGTAAAGGAGCAACTGTATCTAAAGTGCTAGAAAAGAGAGAGTCCATAGTTTCTGTTACATCATCAAGTTTTTCTGCGCTGTTGGATATGCTGAGGAATTGAGATAAATCAGGAAGATTACTTTCAAAGCAGTCTTTTGTGGTAGAAGTGATGGTTCTACCATACTTGTAACAAGGAGTAGAATTTACAGTTTTAGCTATATGGAGTTTACACAAGACTAGATAATGATCTGAGATATCATCGCTTTACTGCAGAATTTCAACACCACTAACATCAATTCTATGTGACAGTATTAAATCTAGAGTATGATTTCGACAATGAGTAGATCCTGAAACATGTTGTCTAACCCCAATAGAGTTCAGAATGTCTATGAATGCTGATCCTAATGCATCTTTTTTACTATCGACATGGATATTAAAATCACCAACAATTAAGACTTTATCTGCAGCCAGTACTAACTCAGATAGAAAATCAGAAAATTCTTTAATAAAGTCTGTGTGGTGCCCTGTACACAGTAGCCAGTACAAAAATCACAAGGGATTTATCACTAACACGTGTTTCTATAGATAATGTTATACACAGCACCATAACTTCAAACGAGTTATACTTAAAGCCTGCCCTCTGAGAAATACTGAGAATATGTGTGTGGCACTGAGAGCCGTAGAGGCCAGATAGTGCATTTGTGTTAGGTATATAAAATACCAAGAGAGTGTAATACGCTAGAAAGGGGTTCTTAGTGATAAAACGCTCGACCAACTCTCGATTCCTTCCATCTCAGACAGGGGCGCCCCAAATTTAGCAATCTGTTAGTTAGGGAATTGGTAAACCAAAAATAACATTAATAGCAATACTAATATACAAAGAAAGTATAGGCTATACATATAGGATAGGGACAAGGTTTATTAATCAAGGATGCACCAGGAATGATCCAGAGAAAAATAAAAGTATGACCCTTATTGGATTGGACTAGCATATGGAAATTCTGGAATATACTTTGCAGTTTCATCACGCAGAAGCCAAGTGCTATTGGTAAGATCACCGCCTCAATCTCTTGCTGCCATCATCTCTTTTGGTTTGTGATAGAAATATGGTTAATAAATTAGGTAACTTGCCTAGTCCTGATAGAAATAATGAAACAAAAGAGAGCAAATGCAAAAGATATTCTCTGAATTCATTGAAAGAAATGGTTAGTCTGGCCTTTGATTCTGATTGGAAAGTTAAAACAAAAACTTGATTGGCTGCAAACAAAGAAAGATCCAGAAAGATACAAATTTCTAAATGTACAGTATCTCACAGAAGTGAGTACAACCCTCACATTTTTGTAAATATTTTATTATATCTTTTCATGTGACAACACTGAAGAAATGACACTTTGTTACAATGTAAAGTAGTGGGCGTACAGCTTGTATAACAGTGTAAATTTGCTGTCCCCTCAAAATAACTCAACACACAGCCATTAATGTCTAAACCGCTGGCCACAAAAGTGAGTACACCCCTAAGTGAAAATGTACAAATTGTGTCATGTGACTCTTTAGTGTTACAAGGTCTCAGGTGTGAATGGGGAGCAGGTGTGTTAAATTTGGTGTTATCGCTCTCACTCTCTCATACTGGTCACTGGAAGTTCAACATGTCACCTCATGGCAAAGAACTCTCTGAGGATCTGAAAAAATAAATTGTTGCTCTACATAAAGATGGCGTAGGCTATAAGAAGATTGCCAAGACCCTGAAACTGAGCTGCAGCACTGTGGCCAAGACCATACAGCGGTTTAACAGGACAGGTTCCACTCAGAACAGGCCTTGCCATGGTCAACCAAAGAAGTTGAGTGCACGTGCTCAGCGTCATATCCAGAGGTTGGGATAGGAAATAGATGTATGAGTGCTGCCAGCATTGCTGCAGAGGTTGAAGGGGTGGGGGGTCAGCCTGTCAGTGCTCAGACCATATGCCGCACACCCCATCAAATTGGTCTGCATGGTTGTCGTCCCAGAAGGAAGCCTCTTCTAAAGATGATGCACAAGAAAGCCCGCAAACAGTTTGCTGAAGACAAGCAAACCAAGGACATGGATTACTGGAACTGGAAGTTTACTGGAATATAAACTTATTTGGTTCAGATGGTGTCAAGCATGTGTGGCGGCAACCAGGTGAGGAGTACAAAGACAAGTGTGTCTTGCCTATAGTCAACCATGGTGGTGGGAGTGTCATGGTCCGGGGCTGCATGAGTGCTGCCGGCACTGGGGAGCTACAGTTCATTGAGGGAACCATGAATGCCAACTTGTATTGTGACATACTGAAGCAGAGCATGATCCCCTCCCTTCGGAGACTGGGCCGCAGGGCAGTATAACGACCCCAAACACACCTCCAAGACGACCACTGCCTTGCTAAAGAAGCTGCAGGGTAAAGGTGATGGACTGGCCAAGCATGTCTCCAGACCTAAACCCTATTGAGCATCTGTGGGGCATCTTCCAACGGAAGATGGAGGAGCGCAAGGTCTCTCACATCCACAAGCTCCCTGATGTCGTCATGGAGGAGTGGAAGAGGACTCCAGTGGCAACCTGTGAAGCTCTGGTGAACTCCATGCCCAAGAGGGTTAAGGCAGTGCTGGAAAATAATGGTGGCCACACAAAATATTGACACTTTGGGCCTAATTTGGACATTTTCACTTGTCAGTGTACTCACTTTTGTGGCCAGTGGTTTAGACATCAATGGCTGTGTGTTGAGTTATGTTGAGGGGACAACAAATTTACACTGTTATACAAGCTGTACACTCACTACTTTACATTGTAGCAAAGTGTCATTTCTTCAGTGTTGTCACATGAAAAGATATAATAAAATATTTACAAAAATGTGAGGGGTGTACTCACTTCTGTGAGATACTGTATGTGCTATTTTCAGATGTGTAAAGTGGCTATTTGTTAAAAATAATCTCAGAAGTAACTGTGTGATGATTTAATCTGATTCTTTATGCATAGAAGGTTACAATGACAAAGAATGATATTATAAATCTGTTCCAGTCCCTATATTATTGTTGCAAGCCCTGACAAGGCATATTGAACAGAATTTTGGGTTGGTGAAAAAAAAAAAATGGCACTTGCATTTTTGAAAAACTTAGAAGCTTATGTTTTGCTTTCAGAAGATAAGATTGTGTTTGACTGCAATGAGACAGTTTGTCTATCTTGTGCTGGCCCCCACCATGACACCATGGTTTAAGCCTTAAAAGTAACAGAGACATGTTCTGAGTGAAAATTTGTAATTTCTATGTTTACTGAGATTTGGGCAAAAGAGTAATTTTACTGTCGGACTGCAAAAATTTTGCCACTCAGCATCATAGCCAAATGCCAATTTCCAGTGAAAAATGATTGTTTGCATATGAGCTGATAATGTTGTAAACAAGTAACATAAACGGGGGTTTCAAAGTTAATTTGAAGAAAGTGCAGCTAGCACGACCCGAAGTAACATATCTGGGTCAGATGACCCCTGACAGATTTAAAAACCATTGTTGAAATTCCAAAAGCCATGGCCAGAACTTGGTGAATGGCTAAGTACAAGTTGATATAAATGTACTGACAAGGACTGCAAAGAACTTTAAAAGAAAACTTTGAGTTGAAAAAATTAAGTAAAAAGACAAAAATTAAGATGTTTAGTTGAAAAAGCATGTCATTTCTGACAAGTTTTAAGCTGGACTATAGTAAAAAGATAGTACAATGAAATTATGTTGAAAGTTAATGAAAATGCATTGCTACCAGTCCTGAATAAGTTCAAAGTTCTCTCTCTCACTCAAAGTCAGCTAAATGCTGTTATCTGAGCCTGTAAAAAAGCTATTTATAGTAAAGCACAGTGTTTCAGTTGAAAATCATATACATTGAGATGTGAAAGGACATGCTACAATGAGTTCAAAAATTCATGAGGGTGAGTAAATGATGACACAATTGTCATTTTTTGGGTGGGTGAACTACACCTTTAATGATTAATTTTATTATTATCACTATTAATTAACAATTAAACTCCGCACACCTGACGGCAATAGATAGGTGCGTAGGAGACAAAGACCAGCTAGGTCAAAAACTAAAAAACAAAAAACAAGTCCCGCATACTATCTATACAAAAAGTATCAAAATATTTATGAACAACAACGTTTCGGTCGCAAACGTCGTTGTTAATAAATAATTTGATACCTTTTGCATAGATAGTGTGCGGGACTTGTTTTTTGTTTTTAAATTATTATCCCTATGGAAAAATGAAGTTATTTCTTTAATGAAATGATACTCTAAATTATAAACTAAAACTGCCAGTAGGTGGTGGTAAATGTCTTAATGATTAAGTCATTGAGTCATTTATTCATTCATTTGATTCATTCAAATGGCTGGTTCGTTCAGGAGTGAAGTAAATGGTTGTTTATGAATAGTCCATTGAATCATTAGGCTTGTTCAACTTGAAGCGGATCATCACCATCAGACTGTTCGGTGTGTGACATCAAAGTACCACAAGAGCTATAGAGAGCAGACTTTTGAATCGCTCTCGTGGTACTTTGATGTCATACACCGATCGGCCAGTGCAGCGCCGTGTCAAATCCAACGCACTATGGCCAATGGTTCAACGCGCCAAATGGTTCACCCAGTTCGTTCAAAATGTGCATTAAGAAATTAAATGCCGCTGTGTGTTGCTTGGAGACGAACAGTTCTGCTTTGTCTTTATATTTTTGTTGGCAAAATTGAGCAAAACAGACAACATTGTGTCTAAAATAACACAATATTAACTTCTTACTTACTGAACTGTTGTATAAGATCAGTATCACATTTGCACTCGTGTGATATTGCACTTAGCCTATTGCTCATGTGATATTGCTTAACTAGTCTATATGATGTAAATACAGTGGTGTAATGTAACGAAGTAATAATACTTCGTTACAGTACTTAAGTATTTTTTGGGAGTATCTGTACTTTACTTGAGTTTTTATATTTCAGCCAACTTTTACTTTTGCTCCACTACATTTCCTAATTAAAATGTATACTTTTACTCCGATACATTTCCCCGAAGCATATTCATTACTTACTACAAAATAGTCAGAAGTCAGGAGAACACGGACTGCAGGAAAGCAGGTTTGACGAATCAGTTGTCTAGCAAATGCAAGTTAGACTCCTAAAAACACATTTGTTCATGTGCAAACAAGTGTGCGCACAACCGCGATTGATTCATTTTCCACTCAAGTTGAGTCTGGGGTGTGTGATATACAGTGTATATATATATATATATATAGGTTAGAAGATCAGTTCACTTCAGATAACCCAGCTTCAGTGTGGAAAGGTCTGAAAGCCATCACCAACTACAAAACACCATCCCCCAGCACTGAGGCGAATCAACAACTTGCTGAAGACCTGAATGAGTTCTACTGTAGATTCGAAACCCCCCACACCCATTCTGACCATCTCTCTACACAACCGTTAACACCTCCAGCAACCCCCCTCTCCCCCCCTCCTCCCCTCCTCTACTGCAGATCAGTGAAGATGATGTGCGCCAGGTCTTCAGAAAGAACAAAAGAAGAAAAGCACCAGGCCCAGACGGTGTGACACCAGCCTGTCTGAAAACCTGTGCTGACGAGCTGGCCCCCATCTTTTCACAAATCTTCAATAGATATTTGGAGTAGTGTGAAGTCCCTGTCTGCTTCAAATGCTCCACCATCATCCCCGTTCCAAAGAGCCCCAAGATAACAGGACTTAACGACTACAGACCTGTGGCACTAACGTCTGTTGTCATGAAGTCGTTTGAAAAACTGGTCCTGGCTTATCTGAAGGACATCACAGGACCCCTACTGGACCCCCTGCAGTTTGCTTACCGAGCAAACAGGTCCGTGGATGATGCAGTCAACATGGGACTACATTACCTCCTGCAACACCTGGACAAATCAGGGACTTATGTGAGGATCCTGTTTGTGGACTTCAGCTCGGCCTTCAACACCATCATTCCAACACTCCTCCAGACCAAACTAACCCATCTCTCTGTTCCTAGCTCTATCTGTCAATGGATCACCAGCTTTCTGACAGATAGGCAACAGCTAGTGAGAATGGGGAAATTCATGTCAAACAGCCGCATCATCAGCACTGGCGCCCCTCAGGGATGTGTTCTCTCCCCACTGCTCTTCTCCCTCTACACCAACGACTGCACCTCTAGAGACCCCTCTGTCAAGCTCCTGAAGTTTGCAGATGACACCACACTCATCGGCCTCATCCAGGATGGTGATGAGTCTGCTTACAGACAGGAGGTTGAGCAGCTTGCTGTCTGGTGCAGTCTAAACAACCTGGAGCTCAACACGCTCAAAACTGTAGAGATGATAGTGGACTTCAGGAGGAACCCCCCTGTTCTCTCCCCACTCACCATCATGAACAGCACTGTGGCAGCAGTGGAGACATTCAAGTTCCAAGGGTCCATCATCTCCCAGGACCTGAAGTGGGACACTCACATTGACTCCATTGTAAAAAAGGCCCAACAAAGGTTGTACTTCCTTCGCCAGCTGAGGAAATTTAACCTGCCACAGGAGCTGCTGAAACGGTTCTACTCAGCCGTCATCGAGTCTGTTCTGTGCACATCAATAACTGTCTGGTTTGGCTCAGCTACAAAATCAGACACCAGAAGATTACAGAGAACGATTCGGACTGCCGAAAGGATTATTGGTGCTCCCCTGCCCACCCTTCAAGAACTGTATACATCCGGGTGAGGAAAAGAGCTCAGAAAATCACTCTGGATCCCTCACATCCAAGCCATCCCCTCTTTGAACTCTTGCCATCTGGTCGGCACTACAGAGCACCGAATACCAGGACAGCCAGGCACAAGAACAGTTTCTTCCCCCAGGCAATCTATTTAATGAACAGTTAAATGTTCCCCCCATTATGCAATAACAATGTGCAATAACGTAATATTTGTTACCACCTCCATCTTACCACATCCCTGCTTTTCATTCTATTCTATTCCATTTTATCATCTATAGCACAACTGTAAATACCACTTATTTATCTCTCAATTTATTTTTTAAAATTTTTGTCTATTTATATTTACGTGTAATTTTTTATTCTCATTATATTTTAAATTGTCTGTGTGCTGTTGTTGTCTCTGTGTACTGGAAGTTTATGACACAAAAACAAATTCCTTGTATGCACAAGCATACTTGGCAATAAAGCTCTTTCTGATTCTGATTCTGATTCTGATATCTTCTGCGATAATAATGGTAAGTGTTGTTGTAATGATGTGCGATCTGACATTATCAAGTAGGCTATATCACCAAATCACACAGAGTGCACGCACGTTGATTTATTAAAATTCCAGGCATTCTAAATTGTAGACAGTGTGCTTTTTATATTTATATAATTTAATATAGTTAACAATCTATATCACACAAAGAGTACCGTTTTTCTGCAGATATCAGCATAACACATTTAATAATAATTTTATACAAGATCAGTATAGCAATAAGTGACTTACATTTTAGACATAATATTGCTTGTTTTTGCTCAATTTTGCCAACGAAAATAGTTCCAAACAAAGATCACAGCACTGTTTTGTGTCCCTGAGCAATGGATGGTGTTTACTTATTGAATGAATCAGCTATTTGAACGAATCGGTTGATAAAAATGATTCAGTGATTCACTCATTAACAGTCAAATGCTTTGTTTCTGAACGAATCAGCCGTTTGAATGAATTGGTTGAATCTCAATGACTCACTCATTAACAGTCACATGCTGCCACCTACTGGCGGTTTTAATTTCACATTTCGACTTTTTTTCATGTCTTAAATTATTTCTAATATCAGTATTCAATGTTTTATGTTAAAAACAAAACATTAGGCCCATTTATGCATCTGTAACTGCAGTTTAAATGCATCCATGTCCCCTCTGAGATACATTAAACTGTGTAAATACATCTAAATGCTATTTCAGATGCAGATTCCAGAAATGTTTTCTTATGATGGAATAAAGACATTAAGTACCGAATGAAGTGCTTCTTATTCTTACCCAAAAATACAAAATGGAAAAAAAAGAGTTAAAACTGAACACAATCTTGCTACTCAAGCTGTGTATGAATATTTTATATATACAGGTGCATCTCAATAAATTAGAATGTCGTGGAAAAGTTCATTTATTTCAGTAATTCAACTCAATTTGTGAAACTCGTGTATTAAATAAATTCAATGCACACAGACTGAAGTAGTTTAAGTCTTTGGTTCTTTTAATTGTGATGATTTTGGCTCACATTTACCAAAAACCCACAAAGAGTACTTTTCCACGACATTCTAATTTATTGAGATGCACCTGTATATTTATTTGCTTCTTTTCCATTTTGCATTTACTTGTACTTTTACTTTCAATACTAAAGTACAAAAAGTATTTTTTATAATCTTAAACGTACTTAAGTACAATAAATATCATATACTTTAAGACTTTTACTCAAGTAATATTCTAAATGGTGACTTCAATTTCCACCAAAGTCATTTTCTGGAAAGATATCTGTACTTTTACTTAAGTATGGTTTTCAGGTACTTTATACACCACTGTGTAAATATGAGACAAAAACTCAAACAGGGGCATTTTTGCCCCATATCTTTAACTTAAGGAACATTCGAACTATGTTCTCTTGGCTCCATCATGCAGTGAGTTGTTGCCCTGCATCACATTTGTCATCAATCAACTGTATGAAATGTCAGATGACCCACATAGGTCTGGGGCGGGGCAAGTGCGTTAAAAGCATTAATAATTTTAACACATTATTTTTCACCGTAATTAATCTAATTAAAGCGTTAAATTACCAGCCCTAATTAATATATATATATATATATATATATATATAATATATATAAAGTTTTAATATATCCAACATTTAAAATGACTAAACTTATGTTTTCCTTTTGAGCTCTGTGTGAAACTATATATAAATAATTAAATATTGTGTTTACCTGAGGTAAAGCTTAGTCGCAATTTCTTAAATCTCATACTTCCATTATAAAGGTGCATTTAAACATAGACAACTATTGTGATGAACTTTGCAAGATTGACCATTAATATTATTTCAGTCAGGACCACTCTGTTCGAGTGTTGGGGGCAGGCTTTGCTCTGAAGGGTTCCGATTCTGAGCTATCCTCAGGCAAACCTCACTGAGGTTTGAACCCCCAACACAAAGATGTAGTAAGTTCAGTTCTAAGATCATTCAGGGATTCACTCTCTGAATGGTTAGGAGAGGTGGCATGCCTTAATAAAAGTCATGGGGCAGCGTTCTCAAGAAGTTTGTGTCCTGAATTTTTGTATACATGCGCAGCGCGATCTCCGATCTCACAAACCAAAATAATAGACAAGATTTTCTCAGGCCACATGTAAAATCATGTGAATTATTATAAAGATTATTAAAAGATTAATGAATATGTATGGATGACAGTTGATTACAATAATATTTCAGTTTATTTCCATCATTAGTAACAGTTTCCCCTGTGGGATAAATAAAGTTAATATTAGTCGTATATTAATAATACTTCATTAACTTTATTTACTATCCCTGTTATAGTATTATTCATAAGTAAAAAGATGTTTTTTCACCATGTTTCCAAATTCTCTACCCCAGGTCCAAAAGAAATGTAAAGAATGTACAAAGTGAAAATATTAAATACTTTTGTGCTTTATTTCCATTTGTGATTTTTCAAAAGAGAAATACTGTCATGGATGTTTACAGAGCAGAGGTCACCTTTTTTAATTCCAATGGGAGAGATGAACATTTGTTTGTCTTTGTTTATTATTTTGTGCTGTATTGTTGGTTACTGTGTTATTTCTGTTTCAAAAGCCAGCAATAAATAATATTTAATATAATATATAATATCTAAAGAGTATCCATGTGATTTTACACATTAGTAAAGTTGGGAAATGAATAAATGCATAATAATCGTAAAACCGTGATTATTCCTCAGACAATAATCGTACCAACCAAATCTATAATCGTTGCATCCCTATTTGACATTCCCTCTGGCTGAGTGAATGCATGTGAAAGACTGGCAGAAGATCACCATAATGCACAGTATATGCGTGCACAGCAAAACAACGCAGCGGCTAGATTGACCATCCATTTCAAAGTGGTGGCCTGTGTTGTACCCGGGCCATGTTCAGTTGACTGAATGCCAGCTGCATGCCAAATCTGGGCCAAATGTTTGAGTTCTGACTATATTAAATACACACACACACACACACACACACACACACACAATCTTCCATTCCATTGCTTTTACTTTACTTTCATGTTTATGGTATACTTATCGTATAAATGCCTTTGAACACACAAGACAATTGTTAAACACATTAATTTCCTCTGTTTTACACATCAAAGTTAATCGCTCATTAATCCTTAATGTGACTGGAAAAGAACTCAAAAAATGTGAGAGATTAAGGAATATCACTTGTCTATGGCACCTCAGGAAAGAATGTGGGAGATATTTATTTCAGATTTTGATCAAGGGTTACCTTGACTTCAGTTATGACCTGCTCATATTCTCTAGACTTTGGCTTGAATTCAGTCAAAACCTCATCATACTCCTTCAGGGCTTTCTCAAGTTCATGGCGCTCATATTTCCCTAAAATGGCTTCTAAAATTATATCAATGCCCAGGCCTACCAACGCCAGTACAACACTGCCTATAAGCCCTGTTGCAATTTTCCCTAATTTGGATATTAGATCACTCAGAACCATTGCCTTGTTTATTAGAATACTGAATGCAACAGTAGCAGCCCTGTCTGCAAGACCCAAAACATCCTCAACAATATGAGCGATTTTCTCAAAATCATCAACAGTGATAGACATGTTCTTCAGTTTCTCATACAGTTCTGGTTCCAGCTTCTCCTTCAGCTCCTGGTCAATCTCATCCACTTTGGCCTGGATCTCATGCATGCAATCAATCAGAACATCACAGTTCTTTTTCACAGTATCATTCCTGTTCAGTTCGATCCGTTTGAAGGAGTAATTATAGTGTCTGTTAAGAACATCAATGAGTTGGTTGGTGGCGAAGAAGTTGCTGTCCATCAGATCAAGAATCTCTTGATTTTTGCGGATAAGATCCTCCCTTTTTTCAGGAATATCGGGATAGAAGAGATCAATCCAAAACATTTTCCTGTAGGTTCTTGAAAAAAAGAGAGAAACCATTATTTATGAGCTTCATAAGCACTCATACAAGCTACTGTTGTAGCATTTGGACCAATCAGACACACAATTTTGCATGTGATTTAACAAATCAATTAGTTATTAGATTAACAAATGGTCACAGATCCCCCACCTAATACACATACTGAGTGCCGGTATGTCTGTCCATGACTCCAGGCCCCCGGTGCCATGGCAACCCATCTGATAACACTAGTTTTATTGGTCAAAGGAATGCGGGCAGAGCAACATTTCCCTTTAGGAAAGACATAATGCCCATAAAAGTGGACTCTTCTCTATTTAATTCAGAAAAACCTTTCTTTGAATTAACACCCATATCCTTCAGGTCATTGTGTATATTGTTATTGTTCTTGTATATTGTCTTTTGTACTGTATATTGTTTTATACATGATTATGATAGATCATTAGTTAATATCACCCCATTCATTCTATGTTTGATCTCTATCAATTCATCTTCGGATGATCTAAATGACGGTGTATATTACATGTTGATACCTATGCAACATATTAGTGTTCTAAAAATCTTTAATAGTTTGTATATCAACTATTAAATCCAACCCCATGCAAATTACCATGCTCAGAGACAAAGAGTTGTAAAACCTTCCCTCCAAAAGTTCAAGTCACCATTGGCTCTTTGACTCCCCAGAGGTGTGACCTCTATACCAGATAAAGCCCTCACATCAGTGACGCCAGCCAGTCTGCGGTTCTGTTAGACCCTAAGAGAATGAGGAAGATGTGAGCTAGAACTCTTCTGGACCCTTAAGTTATTGTGCCAGGCTTCGCAGCCTTGTCTCTCCATTCGACCAAAGATTCTTGGATCTTAGCTGATGTCTCTTAACTCTTCTTCACTTTTCACCTGGGAAGAAACTCCCAATCACCATCAAGTCAAAACATCTTTGGAATACATCACTCCTCAAACCAGGAAGAACGTGATTTCAAGTCCAAACCCTTGAAACCATCAAGACTTTCATCTGAGACTGCATTCTGGACACTCGTCAAGATCAAGGCAGTGCAAGTATAGTACATTTAACTAAACGAAACAGAGGTTTAGTATAAGTTATAGACCCCATTATAAACGGCACTGATGGTTTTACTCAGGCGGTTAACTGACTCTTTCCAAAACTGCATTCTCTGTTTTCTCTAATGGCTTCATTCATCCACTTTAGCTCCACTTTGTATGTATGCGTGAGTGTATGTTATATACAGTTTGTTTGTTTAGATTAGTTATGTGTGTTAGCGTTTAGTTAATAAAACTCTTGTGCACAAATTACATGAGTTGCTGATCCTTCCTTGCATATTAATGTCCCTTTACAATTTTGATCCTTACTACATGCTCTAATGCATTAATAGGAAGGTATTTTCTGTGGCCACGGAAATATCCTTTCTTAGAGTTGATATGAATTTACACTGAATGTTCGCTGGACGAACAGATCAGCTGATGGCAATTTAACTCTGCGACAGTTATTACTGTCAGCCGATATAAATAATTGTAATTAATCATAAGTAATTGTAATTATTTATATACAATTCCCTTTTGAGCTAAATTTGCTACACTGTGATAAAAGAATAAAAATAAGGCAGCGGCTATTTGCACTAAGTGCAAATAACATTTTCTCAGCAATAGATACTATTTACATTAAGTACAAAATAGCAGTATTTTTTAACAATATGCTATTTACACTAAGTGCAAATTCTATTTACACAGTTAAAATAGAAAGATTTTCTGCTACTTATTGCAAATAGTGGCAATTATCTGCACCTCAGTGTTGTAGTACATTATCAAACAGTACGCAATAATAACGTATTGTATGTAAATTATAGTTTAATTCAAATTATTAAATGGATGCCACCTTATTGGGACAATAAAGCCTTCCCTACACCTCCCCGATACTTTATTTTCAACTTTTTGATTATTTCTTTCATTTTTATTGAAAATAAAATGCCTTTCCGATGCGATATGAGATTTGAAAAGGGAGAAAAAAAGTTTGGCAAAAGGCAGGTTCGAACTCGGGTCGATCGCCTCAAAAAGCACGCGTCTTACCATCTACTCTACTAAAACTAATGTTGAGCGAGCGTCTTTTTTCAGTGTTGACTACCCCAATCACACGTTGGTGGGCGGAGTTAGTGTAAATAGTCTTTGCCAACAAGGCAGGCTATTTGCACGTAGTGTAAACTACATTAACAAAGACTTAATTAAAGTTACATAAGCAGCTGTTATCTGGCTGCATTACACTGTCATTTTTTTCACATTACTCAAAGACATTTCAGAAGCAGCACTGTTGAGGCACCTCAATCAGCTGAAGAACAAATCCAGTCAAACTAGGGGTGTGCAATATATATTGTCTACGATAATATCGTTATTGTCGTTCTAACATGGTGCTTTTTGACATCATCAAGTATATCGCAAGTGCACGCATACACTACGTGATGTAGTCTAGTAAGTTAGTATAGGTTAGACTAGTGCGTGTGCACATTTAGAGTACATTCATTCACTGCATGAGTCTATTAATATAATGCATTTAGAATGCTCCCAAAATTCAAGATAAGGGGACAAAAATGCCCCTGTATGTCTTTTATATGTTTTAATAGTTAAACAATATCACATGAAGCGTGCCAGTATTTTTCTTCAAATATCAGAATGATTACACATGACATCATTGCTGTGGTGCAAAATGCAGCTGGAGGGCAGGAAGTGATTTTTCTATATAGAAATCGCTACCAGAAACTCAAAATGCCAATGATTTGCATTGTTTATGGATACTCAAATCGAGAAACCACAAGGAGCTTTTATTGTGTATGAAAATTTGTTGTTCATAAGGGGGGAAAAGGCAAGAAATTGACTGAAAAACGCAGGAAAAAGTGTCTTGTAAACCTGCGTCTGCAGTCGGGATGAGCCGAGTCGGATAATGCTCATGTGTGCAAATGGTTAATATGAGATAATAATATAATATATTAAGATATTAATAAATAAATATAGATACAGGCTGCCAACTCTCAGACATTCAGCATGAGCCAGTCAGAATTCACTCAATGCTAAACGCCACACGTAGACACGATGTAAATAAGATATTAAATGTGCAGTTTAGAGAGCTTCACTGATTATAATGGAACATTGTGAGATTGCGATAAATTGAAGTGAGTGACAGCTTTTTAGTGATTATATGGAAGCACTATTTGCTCGCTTTCTAGGCTACATAATCCATACAGAATTTTAATAAAAGTTTTGTTTTACATGCTGCTAACAGGACCAATGGCCACATACCCTGTCTGTACATGCAGCAAAGTTTCAGGAGTGACATACAGTATATCTGCATGCCTCATATAAATGCGGGATTCATTTTTGAAATTTGTTTGCAATCAGGGTTAGTTGCTTAGCCTATATCCACCGCCTCGATGGCAGGAAAGTATTTCATTTTAGTTGAAAGGATCACGTCCAACATATGTTGTGATTTTCTGTTTAAACCTTTCTCTTGTAATTGTGTCTAAACGAGTACAGTACAGACTTTCCTCCATCTCATCCATTCTGCTTTACACTTCCTGCCCTTCATCTGAATTTCGCACGTCATCAGAATCACATGATTGCAAACAAGCTATTAACAGTTCAATAAACAACTTAATATTAAGTGACTTACATTTTAGACACCAAATTGCCATTTGCTCTCTTTCACCAACGAAAACAGTTCCAAATCCAAACAAATCAACAGCACTAGCTGCTTTTACATGGACCTTAATAATCAGGGGCTGACCTAAGCTTGGCCACCCCACTCACAACTGCTGTTTTGTCTCTTTTTTTGCTGACATATCATTTGCCGTATCTCTTTATGACCACAACAAAGGGGAGACTTTTCAGGCACACACTCCAACTTCACCTCAGTGCCAGGCTCAGTTCAAACGAGTGCGGAAAAGGTGCAGGTGACTAGGGAGCTTCAGTAGAACTACAGTAAAATGCGGTGTTATGAGATGTTGTTAGGCTATATGTCAGTGAAATACTGAAAAACAAACTTTCCTGTCCTGTCAGCTGTTTTACTGTGCTCGCAGCACGCACTATTCAACTGCATGCACAAATGCGGTGGAGCATGCTCTTTATCACTTCATCATAAAACGCACAATAAACTACGAGCATGCAACATTAATATTTCTGTCATCAGTTAAGTCATGAAATTACCAATAAGGCGATTAAAGCTGCAAAACTGTACATGAATACATTAGCTATCTATGAGTCACATATAAGAACATGCCTCTCAAATGTTCTGCAATGTGAAATCAAATATAAGGCGCAAGCTGATATGTAATTTTTTCATTTGTAATTTAATGCATAAGTACATGTGAGCACTGTGCACTTGTATTAGAAAATGTGATCGTTTTTTGTTAATTTGTAAAGTACAAACGAAAATGGCATTTATGTGCTGTTGACTTTCACCTTTTTTCACTTGCACATGGGGATTCAAAAGATAATGTTTTTTTTTTAAATTATTATTTGCTTTAAACAATCCGGGAACATTAATAGCCTGTACATTATATACTGCAGTTGTAAGTGTAGACAACAGGGTTTACACAGCCATCGTTTGAAAATATTGTGTACAAAGTGACCAGATAACTAATTAACTGACTGACTACATATGACATGTAGATGTATGTACAGTATCTCACAGAAGTGAGTACACCCCTCACATTTTTGTAAATATTTTATTATATCTTTTTCATGTGACAGCACTGAAGAAATGACACTTTGCTACAATGTAAAGTAGTGAGTGTACAGCTTGTATAACAGTGTAAATTTGCTGTCCCCTCAAAATAACTCAACACAGCCATTAATGTCTAAACTGCTGGCCACAAAAGTGAGTACACCCCTAAGTGAGAATGTCCAAATTGGGCCAATTGTGCCCACCATTATTTTCCAGCACTGCCTTAACCCTCTTGGGCTTGGAGTTCACCGGAGCTTCACAGGTTGCCACTGGAGTCCTCTTCCACTCCTCCATGATGACATCACGGAGCTGGTGGATGTTAGAGACCTTGCGCTCGTCCACCTTCCATTTGAGGATGCCCCACAGATGCTCATGCTTGGCCAGTCCATCACCTTTACCCTCAGCTTCTTTAGCAAGGCAGTGGTCGTCTTGGAGATGTGTTTGGGGTCGTTATATTGCCCTGCGGCCCAGTCTCTGAAGGTAGGGGGATCATGCTCTGCTTCAGTATGTCACAGTACAAGTTGGCATTCATGGTTCCCTCAATGAACTGTAGCTCCCCAGTGCTGGCAGCACTCATGCAGCCCCAGACCATGACACTCACACCACCATGGTTGACTATAGGCAAGACACACTTGTCTTTGTATTCCTCACCTGGTTGCCGCCACACACGCTTGACGCCATCTGAACCAAATAAGTTTATCTTGGTCTCATCAGACCACAGGACATGGTTCCAGTAATCCATGTCCTTAGTCTGCTTGTCTTCAGCAAACTGTTTGCGGGCTTTCTTGTGCATCATCTTTAGAAGAGGCTTCCTTCTGGGACGACGGCTATGCAGACCAATTTGATGCAGTGTGCGGCGTATGGTCTGAACACTGACAGGCTGACCCCCCACCCCTTCAACCTCTGCAGCAATGCTGGCAGCACTCATACATCTATTTCCCAAACACAACCTCTGGATATGTCGCTGAGCACGTGCACTCAACTTCTTTGGTCGACCATGGCGAGGCCTGTTCTGAGTGGAAGCTGTCCTGTTAAACCGCTGTATGGTCTTGGCTACCGTGCTGCAGCTAAGTTTCAGGGTCTTGGCAATATTCTTATAGCCTACGCCATCTTTATGTAGAGCAACAATTCTTTTTTTCAGATCCTCAGAGAGTTCTTTGACATGAGGTGCCATGTTGAACTTCCAGTGACCAGTATGAGAGAGTGAGAGCGATAACACCAAATTTAACACACCTGCTCCCCATTCACACCTGAGACCTTGTAACACTAACGAGTCACATGACACCGGGGAGAGAAAATGGCTAATTGGGCCCAATTTGGACATTTTCACTTAGGGGTGTACTCACTTTTGTGGCCAGTGGTTTAGACATTAATGGCTGTGTGTTGAGTTATTTTGAGGGGACAGCAAATTTACACTGTTATACAAGCTGTACGCCCACTACTTTACATTGTAGCAAAGTGTCATTTCTTCAGTGTTGTCACATGAAAAGATATAATAAAATATTTACAAAAATGAGAGGGGTGTACTCACTTCTGTGAGATACTGTAAATATATTTTATATATATATATATATAATGCTTTCTCTCAATTATATCATTGGGTAATTATACTGTATAAAGATTGCGGGCATCAGGGAGCTTCTATTAATATGCAGGGCACTGAAATCACTTTTGAATGCGCACTTGCTTTTTACTTTCACTTTCGAGATTCATGATTACACGTACTTTGTGTATACTACAGAGCGGCAGTACTTACCACACACACATTTTACAAGATTAGATGTTTGTCAGTGGTGCTCAGGATCTGCAAATCATTCGCCATCATCCTATCAGTCTCTCCTTACTCTGTTTATGTGGTAAATTACATTTTATGTACTGTAATATAACAGGCCACCACTAGGAAGTGACTAACCATGTCCCTTTAGTGGCTCCATAGAATGCGTTATTTGTTTTCCATGCCTTTCTCAATAAGGATTCACGCTTCAGGCACACCCCCATGGCATCAGAATGTTATTAACATAATTGATATTCAAAATTGTAAGCAAGCACTGCTTTGTTTACATTTCGTATATATGCGCATATCTCGTATATCCTCATTTCAGTTTCTCTTTTTGAATGACGGATATATACTATTCATAGCTTGCAAATGACCAAAACTTGCATTTTGTTCACATATCGTTTTATTCTTTTGAGAGGTGATCTAAATATTTGCGGCTGTGAAACAAATGGAAAATTGACAGGCTTGCATTGCAATTTTATGGATGTTTTGCCCTCCAGGTCTTCAAGTCACAAGCCGGGCAAATATTTAGATCACATATCATTGTTTTATTCTTTTGAGAGGTGAACAAAATGCAAGTTTTGGCCATTTGGAATCCATATTAAGCACTCGCCGCAATATTTCAATCACTAAACAGTGCGACAAACACACCGAAAAACACTTAAACTGCCTTAATGTATTTAAACCCGTGATATTTAAAGATCAAATTCAGTACACACCTTATTGAAGATGTATAATTTAACAGGTAAGCAGAGGAGCCCGGAATATGAACAAAGCGCGCTAAATGGTTCAGTGTTTCCTTTATAATGGTTTTTTATGGGAGATTAATGTAATTACCATTTAATGTAAAACGTTGCATTTATATACTGGGTTCATCTGCTTGCCTGTACAAAGTATGCATTATCAATAAGGTGTATACTGAATTTTGCCTTTTAACATCATCCTTTTACTACATTACTACTTAATACAAACCACAAAAAAAATAACTGGCGATCAGTGGAGCAAAGCCTCGTTCTATAAGGGTGTGATGTCTAACTTCCGAAATGCAGTTTAAATGCAGCTTCAAAGGGCTCTAAACAATCTCAACCGAAGAAGCAGCGTTTTATCTAGCGAAATGATTGGTTATTTTCTAAAGAAAAATACAATTTATGTACTTTTTAACATTCAAATGATCGTCAAGTTCAACAGTATGATGAATAAATATTAATGGTAACACTTTAAAATAAGATGTCATTTGTTAACATTAGTTAAATGTATTAAAGGGGCATATTCCAGGTTAGACTCCAGTGAGTCGATGTGTATAAAAATAATGTAGGAACTAGATTTTCTTTAAAATATACTTTAAAATACGCTATTAAGGCTTCTGGGGTCGTTTTTGTGAGAGAATTTTACTTCCGCATCTGAAAACCGCCAAAACCGGAAGTGACGTAACGAGAGGGAGAGCGGTCCATTTTAACCGTAGGAAAACAATGGATCACAATGACAGTTCAGACGCTGAAGAAATTTTAAATGTTTATTTCCACTCGTATGACGGACCACAGATAAAATTATGAGCCTGCTATGCGGCCAAGAGAGCAGAGACAGGCCAGGATTAGGCAGAACAACGGTCAGAGGAGACAAATTGAGTTGATGTGCGAGGAGAATAGAGCAGGTGTCTTGGTGAGAGACCAGTGTTAGTTTACAGATATACACACGTTAGCTAACGATATGTAATCAGGCAATAGCAAAGCTAGTATTGATCAACTATGAGTATTGATACTTACCAGTAACAGAAACTAATAAGAGTTGATCAGGCGTGTCACGCTCGTTAATATCCGACACTAATGTTATGTGATATAGCGGTGTCTCATCACCGCAGGAGAGAGATAAACACGTTTTTGTTTCATTAAGTGTGTGGTAAATGCGAGGCTATGGTCACAGCTGAGGAAAGTCAGTGCTGCAGGGAGTTGGATGCATACCGGGTCTTAGAGGAGAATGTGACCCCACACTTGATGTGCGGTGCCTGAGTCTGCACCCAGGCTTTGAGGCTTGCTGTCTGAACACATATGTGCTACTGATAGCCCATATACACTTCAGACAGGAGCACAAACCTCTCCAGGCCAGCAGACATGAGTGTGTTTAGGACAGAGATCATTTATTATTCTCAGCTAAATAATTGTATGTATAAATACATAGTATATTAAAGACTTGAAAACAATTTTAAAACCATCTGAATAATTTTATCTTATTCAATTACAAGTTGCCTATATTTAGGTAGGTCACAACTACTTGTAAGTCCCACTTTTTGATGCCATTGGTATAAGACAATCAATATTGACAGCATACAGATAAGTTGTCCGCTGGGCCTGTGTCATTCTGGGCAGCCCTTATCTGCATGTGTTGTGTCAGACATTAGAAGAGTTTACAGAGGAAGGAGGACTTTATAAAGGTTTTGAATGGCCCCATTTTGTTGACCATCAATAAAAAAAAATAATCACAATCACAAATAGTCTTACCGTATAAAAAATTGTTTATGAAGTTTACATCAGATATATATCAAGCAGATCTGCATTTATGGTTAATTCAATTCAGTTTTATTTATACAGCACTAAATCATAACAAATGTTATTTCATAGCACTGTTAATACCCAACTAAAAACACAACATTGCAATTGCTAATTAACATACATATATATATATATGCACCAAACATATACTACCGAAAGAAAAATATACCATCTCACCCATTTAAAAACATTTAACAATCTTTCAGTCTGGGTATCACACTAATGTGTTGAAGTGTGTTAAATCGTGAATGCTGTGCTAGATACACGCCAACAGCCTCATCTTGTTGATCCTCTGGAGGGATCTGGAAAGAGGAGCAGGTGTAGTGGAAGACAAGACTGTGGAGCCTGTGATGACCTGCAGTATTCCTCTCACAGAGACTCCATGAGGCCTGATGCATATGCTGGGAGAAGCAAACACAAGTTTAGATCACATTCACTGCTGACCATGCTTTTCCACTTGGCCTCTATCACATCTGCATCTCCATCAGGAGTGGAAGCTGCAGTCCAGTAGAGGTGGTTCATAACAGCTGGCCTTCACTGCTTCAGATCTTCACACTCCCGTCTTCCAAAGCCTTATAAACACACCACATGACAAAAAATTTAGTTAGGGTACTAATCACTTTCATTTTAGCTACAGAAAGAGAGCAAAGAACATTTACATTATCAACGAACATTTTCACTGACAATCTACTTCAAGTACTCTTAAAAACTCCCATTAAAATCACTGAAGCTGTTTACACTATGAAATTAATATCTTACAGATTCGTACACACATTTTCACTTTGCTGTTTCTGACGAGAGAATTCGCCAGAAAGAGTTACGCAGTCAGCGAGCGAGTGAAGAAAACACTGGCATTTTAGCGATGACTCATCTGAACGTCTCTGATTGGTCATTGCATTCATAAGCTCAACAGAATCGTTTGTGATTGGTTATAATGCGCAGTTCTGTAAAAGCGTGTCTGTCTCTGGCTCACCGCCAGACAGCGAATGCAGATTTGAATTTAGCTGCTGATGATACGACACACTGAACGTTCTAATCACACCGGTGTGATTGTATTAAATATAGAAAATATTAATCGGCTATTTTTTTGTCTTTTGGAAGCTGCATTCAAAATCCACTTGGCTCAAAAATCTGAGGGGGCACGTGCCCCCTCACTTTGAATGGGCATGACGCCTCTGTTGCTAATGCTTACAAGCTAGCTGTGGTGCTTTACAACAACTTATATACATCTCGTTGTGTCTCATTATTTAAATAATTATGTTCACTGATTTGGTAGTTAGCAAAAATTAAAAATCAAGACTTACGGCGCACAGTTGACATTTTCGTGGCGCTGCATCTCTGTCGGACCCGTGAGCATCATGTCGGACCGGGACCCGCTGAAGCTGCTGTGTGCACCGAAGGAACCGCACTAGCTCGAGTCTCACTCGCTTCTTGCTTCTTGCTTCGGCGTCCCATGTTGAATTGCATCATATCACCAGGATGATAATCTTCCAGTATATCGCTAAGTTACACACCACCACGTTCTTTGAAGCAGATGCATTAAGTCTCTTCAGCTGCACAAACGTACCGAGGCCCGGAAGATATCGTCCTATTTCTTGTCAGGAAACCTGTGGACTCTATGTCCTGACAGGCTGGAGTTTGTGCAACCTCCACAAACACAATAATTTACCATGACCATGATAAACTAAAATAAAAACTGAAATAAAAATAACTACCTAAAACACACTGACTCACGCCCGCTCCCACCAGGGTTGCCAGTTTTTACAGCAAAACCCGCCCAATTGCTACTCAAAACTAGACCAATCGCTTTTCTGGGGGGATTCCAGGTAAAAATCAAGTTCCGGTGGGGTAAAATACACGTTTTTTGGCAAGGTACCCCTGATAAAAGTCGCATTCCAGGGGCTGAATATCACATTATTGGGGTCGCTTCAACCCGCGGACATGAAAAACATCCCGCGGACAGAGCGTTAAAGTAGCCCAATTCCGCGGGAAAACCTCGGACTTGGCAAAACTGGCTCCCACTGAATACCAGCGGCACACGACTCCCTCTCGTGACGTCATATGATGCGATGTTGAAAAAAAAAAATGCACTTTAGCGCTTTTTCAGAACTGTCAAGGAATGCCTCAATTTTCTTCTAAATTTCTGCCCTCACGCCTTGTAAAACATTTTCAAATCCTGCAATAACGGTTCATATGATATTTTCATACAATGTTATACAGGTGCATCTCAATAAATTAGAATGTCGTGGAAAAGTTCATTTCAGTAATTCAACTCAAATTGTGAAACTCGTGTATTAAATAAATTCAATACACACAGACTGAAGTAGTTTAAGTCTTTGGTTCTTTTAATTGTGATGATTTTGGCTCACATTTAACAAAAACCCACCAATTCACTATCTCAACAAATTAGAATATGGTGACATGCCAATCAGCTAATCAACTCAAAACACCTGCAAAGTTTTCCTGAGCCTTCAAAATGGTCTCTCAGTTTGGTTCACTAGGCTACACAATCATGGGGAAGACTGCTGATCTGACAGTTGTCCAGAAGACAATCATTGACACCCTTCACAAGGAGGGTAAGCCACAAACATTCATTGCCAAAGAAGCTGGCTGTTCACAGAGTGCTGTATCCAAGCATGTTAACAGAAAGTTGAGTGGAAGGAAAAAGTGTGGAAGAAAAAGATGCACAACCAACCGAGAGAACCGCAGCCTTATGAGGATTCTCAAACAAAATCGATTCAAGAATTTGGGTGAACTTCACAAGGAATGGACTGAGGCTGGGGTCAAGGCATCAAGAGCCACCACACACAGACGTGTCAAGGAATTTGGCTACAGTTGTCGTATTCCTCTTGTGCGTCTTAGCTGGGCTAAGGAGAAGAAGAACTGGACTGTTGGCCAGTGGTCCAAAATCCTCTTTTCAGATGAGAGCAAGTTTTGTATTTCATTTGGAAACCAAGGTCCTAGAGTCTGGAGGAAGGGTGGAGAAGCTCATAGCCCAAGTTGCTTGAAGTCCAGTGTTAAGTTTCCACAGTCTGTGATGATTTGGGATGCAATGTCATCTGCTGGTGTTGGTCCATTGTGTTTTTTGAAAACCAAAGTCACTGCACCCGTTTACCAAGAAATTTTGGAGCACTTCATGCTTCTTTCTGCTGACCAGCTTTTTAAAGATGCTGATTTAATTTTCCAGCAGGATTTGGCACCTGTCAAAAACACCAAAAGTTGGTTAAATGACCATGGTGTTGGTGTGCTTGACTGGCCAGCAAACTCACCAGACCTGAACCCCATAGAGAATCTATGGGGTATTGTCAAGAGGAAAATGAGAAACAAGAGACCAAAAAATGCAGATGAGCTGAAGGCGACTGTCAAAGAAACCTGGGCTTCCATACCACCTCAGCAGTGCCACAGACTGATCACCTCCATGCCATGCCGAATTGAGGCAGTAATTAAAGCAAAAGGAGCCCCTACCAAGTATTGAGTACATATACAGTAAATGCACATACTTTCCAGAAGGCCGACAATTCACTAAAAATGTTTTTTTATTGGTCTCATGAAGTATTCTAATTTGTTGAGAATTGGTGGGTTTTTGTTAAATGTGAGCCAAAATCATCACAATTGAAAGAACCAAAGACTTAAACTACTTCAGTCTGTGTGCACTGAATTTATTTAATACACGAGTTTCACAATTTGAATTACTGAAATGAACTTTTCCACAACATTCTAATTTATTGAGATGTACCTGTATATTTTTAACCTGCAATATGCACTTTAACTAACATAAATGAACAATGAACAATACATTTATTACACAATTTATTAATCTTTGTTAATGTTAGTTAATAAAAAATAGTCATTCATTGTTCATGTTAGTTCACAGTGTATTAATGTTTACAAACACAACTTGTGATTTTAATAATGCATTAGTAAATGCTGAAATTAACATGAACTAAGATTAATAAATGCTGCAGAAGTATTGTTCATTCTTATTTCATGTTAACTAATGTTATTAACTAATGTGAATCCAGACAGACTGGATGATGATCAGATCAGATCTCTGTGTGGAGCACAAAAATCTCACTGGATTATTACAATTAATGGCAAAATGAATATTTGGAAATGTAAACTGTTATTTTCTACTGAAACACTACAACAAAAAAATATAAATAACTGACTTAAAACCATTTTTTAGCTGGTGAAAATACTAGTGTTCTAATAATTTTGGCCACCAGTGTAAATGTTGCATGCACTGCAAAAAATGAATATCTGTATTTTTGCTGTGTTTTCCAATGCAAATATCTGATCCTTAAATCAACATACATTGAGATGCGAAATTAAGTCTTGTTTTCTGAGGAATCAAACAAAATGTTTATGCTTAAAACAAGAACAAATACTGTATCTGTTGAAAAAAAATGTATTTTGATTTTAGGAATAATTACGTCAAAGACTTTGATGTGATTCACCATTATTTATGGCTTTATAGCTGAGCCAGTTTTGTTGAAGAATAGACATGCTGTGTTATAAATAACAGTATGTGAATCAGTTCAATGTAGTAGATTACGATTGACATTGACAATTTCACAGAAATTATGAAAACTGTTAAGTTAAAGCCAAATTATTTAAAAAATTATAAATGATTTTTGTCCTTGTTAATTGTATATTTATTCACTATGGCAAGTAGGTGGTGCTGTCTCCAATTTGCTCATGCAAGTTCAAGGCTAAAACAAGTTTTATGTTTTAATATAACAAAAAAGATTTTAAAAATTGTTGGTTTTTATGATCTAAAATTCAGTGGTTTTACCAGCACAGCCTAAAGGTGAGCTAAACAGCACCAACAGTGGTTCTTTGGCTCGTAAAGAACCTTTAAAGGGGCTTAACAGGTTCTTTGTACGGCAGTGGTGTTATATAGCACCTTAATCACCCCAAAGAACCGCTGAAGAACCATACAGGAGCTTAACAGGTTCTGTATATGGTAGCGGTGCTATATAACCCCTCAGTCATGCCAAAGAACCATTGAAGCACCAAGATTTGGTGCTATACAGCACCAAAAGTGGTTCCCCTATGATTACGAGCCAAATAACCACTTTTAGTGCTATATAGCACCATTTTTTTTTAAAGAGTGTTGTGCTGCTTCATATTTTTGTGGAAATCATGATACATTTTGAGTATTATCTGATGAACAGAAAGTACAAAAGATCAGCATTTGTTTGTAATAGAAATCAAGCACATTATAAATGTCTTTACCGTCACTTTTCAGCAATTTAATGCTTCATTGCTGAATAAAAGTATACATTTCTTTCAGAAAGTTTATTACTGACCCCAAACGTTTGAATGACAGTGTAACGTATAATTCAAATCTATATTCTGATTAAGTCAAATAAAATAATTTATTATTCAACTATATATAACTAAAGTTCATAAACAAGTTTAATATCTTGATGTGATGAAGTCGTGCTAGATTTACGTGAGATCATTAAAGCAGATTCAATTGACAAACCTTGAATCCCCCCCCCCCTCCCCCCTAAATTAAATTTTTAATTAGCATAATTCACAATGAATGTATAGTGGCCACAGTCAAACAATCAATCAATAATTAAATAACATTTTCAATACAAATAAGCACAAGTCCTGACTGAACCTGACTCTTACTTTAATTTTCATAATTCACAATGTATGTACAGTGCCACAATCAATCAATCAATAATTAAATAAACGTTTTCAATACAAATAAGCTCAAGTCCTGGCTGTACCTGACTGTACTACTATATGGATCCATTCAGAATCACTATCTGACCACCGCATAATCTAAAACAACTTCAGACTGCATTCATTGTAAATCACTCCTGCTTTTAAGCCAAATACACACTGAAAATAATTTACCGGCATCAGGACGTAAGTCACTATTCTCTGCATTATTAGCAGTTTTTTTTTATTTATTTTACTTACTGTTTGAATGCCTTCACTTACTGGATCCTTGGACTTTCCAGGAGTTTACCGGTTTAAAATTATGTGATCTCAAAAACCTGCTTCTTTTCATTTTTAAGGTATTGTTTTCGTTATAATGTACTGATTCGAGAGCCCGGTCTCATGAAAATGCGTATCAATAGCACAATTTTCTGTTTCTATTTGGTGTTCTATTCATATGCTGAAATTGACTTTGTCGTGTATATTATATGCAGTTTTCGCGTGCATATTTTATATGCATCTGCTCCACACCCCTAATCCTAATGTAGACTGACTCCACTTGCATTCATTCAGTCAATATGAGAGCCGACACCTCCTGGTCGTATGATTTACTGTATATAGTGTCATTTCTAATGACGCTTTGACTCTGAGTACCGGAGTACCACATACCGTAAGCGTAACGGCCCACTTCAAGCACTGAGTTTGTGTGAATGAGAGAGTCTCGATAAGTCTGAGCTGGAGATCAGAAAGTGTCTAAGATGCCTACTGGACTGATATTTATTGGCTGGAAAAGAGGCAGCTATAAAAATACACGTTTTTCGGAAATGCACCGCAAATATGTTTCTTGCCAGTAAGCAAAAAGTGTAATCAATAGTGCCATTTTTGCTTCTTTGAGATTCTGCCCTTGGTAAATTCGCATAGTACTACAATAAAAATGAGAATAAAACAAAGTGACGTGTCTTTACAATCAGACACCAGAATGAACTTGAGGAGAACTGGCATGATGCATCCACTAAAACACCAGCTGATTCAAACACACTGAGACTTCAAACATGATTAAATAATGTTCCGTTAGTGAAGAGAAACAAACTTGAAGCATTTGAGACAACTTTTAATGATTACATTTTTGACCCTACTCTCCTGGGCTGTCTCGAATCAAAGACAATCAAAATGATGTCACAAAAGAAGAGATGCATTAATGAATTTGACAGATGATTTTATTCAAAGTGACTTGCATTGCATTCAAGCTATTTGATCATGTCATTTTATAAAACCAAACTGTGCTCTGCAAAGAAAGCTTTTATTGAAAGAGTCTGGAATTATATCCAGTTTAAAGATGCATGTAGCATAGCAACTTTTTATTTATTGTTTGAAAAGTTTTTCTTGGTCCTTTTGGAAACGCTGCCTACGGTCTGCAGGTCCGGCCTCTTCGGGGTGGTTCCGTGTTAGTTTGTGTCACATAGTGAACAGGCAAACATTGGTTTTCAATGACCTCACAAGCAACAATCACATAATACCTGTCCTTATGAAGTCTATTAACTTCACACCGTCCATTTCTCAAAGCGCTTTGAACAATGTACACTGTAAACCTTCTCTTGCTGATGCACAAGTTGCGTGTGTCTCTGACACCTCGTCCGTTACAGATTCTTATTATGCTATTCATGTTGTTTTTATGGAGGAAGGATTGTAAAGGTGTTCTGCCGCAAATATTTCTTCTCATGAGATAATCTGCCCAAGCGCTTGTCCGTCTCGTGTCGAACTGATGCGAGAGAATGTGTCTGCGTTTAAACTGATTATATGCATTGTTATTCAGAGATCTCTGGCAGGGATGTGCCCAGTTAGAAAAATCGTCTGAAAACATCACCAGTTCATTGTTGCTGAAACTGATGTTGTGCAATCCATGACTGAGCGTGAAAAGGAGCATGAGGAAACCTGCCAGTCTCATCCTGTAAACAGCAGAGTCACAGGTGTTTAGAGAACCACAGATAAAATTGTACAAAATACAATGAACACCAGTTAATGAACAATTGCTACCATGTAATAAAGCTAAAAGCAGCAATTATGTGGCCAAACTAAACAATAGCATTTACATGCTTGGGTTGTTTGCTCATTGCATTGTTTTTTAGTATTGATTGTTTCAAAGACTGAGTTTTCATTAGTGTGTGCCACTTAAAAAAAAAAAAAAAAAAAAAGGTTACTTTATTTAAATGATTCCGATTCATTAATATTTCACAAGCATTTTTATTTTTATTTTTTTGAAAATCAATTAATCTCACCCTGTCTTGTTAAAAACTTTACAAACTTTGTGAATAAGTTAAAAATGGCAGTATGGTTTATGATTGACCTTGACAAATCTAAGTACTCATAGAAATGTATAGTTTCCAATAGAATAGAATATATATTTGTGCAGTAATTATAAACCTTATTTATATTAATGAACCATACATATTTACAGCATACATTATAAAACAGATGTACTGTATCTGAGCACATCAATAAAACATAATGCAAAACTAAGTCACAAAATACTGTTCGTTTACCTCTTCATTAGAGCGATTGTTTAGACGCGTCTCTTCCCTCTTCAGTATTTTGTGCTGTGAAAGAATAAAAATGTGTGAAGTTGCTTCAACAGTGTTTCTTCTCATACAAACCACTTGTGTGTTTGACCTCAGTGTTTACGAGAAGTCTGTCTGCGGACTGCAAGAGAGGGGCGTAACTGGAAGAAGGGGGCATAACTTGAAGTTGTCCAAATCACACAGAACCACGCGAGATGTCAAAACGAGATGATGTCGGGCTGCGTCCGAAACCGCATACTCTCTTCAATTTAACGAGCGCTAAAAGAGTACATACTCTACAGCCTGAATGCGTTAAGTATGAATGCGATTCGGATATCATCCACTATATTGATGTTATCATGTGACCTAAGACGTTATAACAAGCGCAACAACTTAAAAGATATGAGTGACAGGTTTAATTCATCCATCTGTAAGTATCTTGATACTGATGAAATTTGATCATTTTGTGGTCTGCCCTTTTATTTTGTGATTGTAGTATAGTCAATAGATTTTGGGTTGATTTAAGTTCTTATATTTTTAACTCCACTCATGTGATCCACAGTTTTATCCTTAAAGCATTTTTGATTTTTTTTTATTACGAAAACCCAAAATTGTTATCGCTTGAATATTTTGTTAATTATTTTATCATCCACAAGCAAAAGTGGCTTAAATCTCCTGTTTTCTTCTTTTTCTTGTTGAATTTAACTTTCTTGTTTCATCCCTCAGGCTTCTAAAAAAAAACATCATGATAATTATTCAAAGATATTTAACCTTGTCACTGTGCTTTTTTTCCTGTGTATATTATCTAATACTATGATGAACACATGACATTTTTGTTTACTGTTTTATGCCATTGTTAGATACAACCATCTTTCCTTGATCTTTTATGTAATAAGTTCAGCAATAACAATAATAAAAAAGAGGGACAGGTGCACTAACACCTCATAGCATCACTAACTCATCAATCTAGTACGGTTTTCCTCAGCGTTTGCAATATCTGCACAAAGGATATGTCGGGCAGCTGCTCGAAGATCTCGCCTTTAGAAGACCGTTGATTTTATCCTCTAAAAATGTAAGTATTACCCCAGAATGAATTGCATTGTTTGCCCACCCCAACACTTACACGCAATAATAATGATAAGTGCTAATGAATAATTATATTACTTTTTTTTTTTTTTATACTTAATGACATTTTAGTAAAACAAGCAAAATATAATGTCGTGACAGCTATACATGAATATACACCAGCTGAACAAATGCAGTCGATGTGAATACATCAATTTTCAGTCAAGCAATTAATACATGAATTGAATAAATGAGTAAAAGAATGAATAAAAGCATCACAATAAATACATACATATACAAGTCAACAACAGATGAAACAAAGCTTCATTCAAACTTATTGTTCTAACAATCATGTATTTACAGATGATGAACCCCACATTTAACTGCCATCTTAACACAGATGTGTCAATTCTGCAGCTGCGCTGTGCTTCACAATCTTGCTCTTCTCAATGAAGACATCGTTGACCCAGAGGATGAGGAAGACCATGGTGATGCCCCCTGAACCAGGTCACAGACATAGTTTAGATTAAGCCAGGATTAGTCCAAAGTTCAATTAGGACACTTGAGTAGATTTTATAAACGTGCCTTGGATAAAAACTACTGATGTGCATCTTGAGACAAAACATTTATTTTAAGATCAGTCAGTTCAAGTTGCTTTCAGTTAAAACAGCCCAGACATGCATTTTAGTCTGGGACTACTCTTGACTAGCCTTGTCTGTGAAACCTGGGGATAGCGTCTTTACACCTTTTGCTTATATATTGCTTACTTTACACCTTAGTTTTAAAAGATTATTAACTCCATAAACAATACAACTGTATGAAAATGACTTAAACACTTCGTTTTAAACGGTTATTTCGGGGGAAAAAATATTCTCACCGTTGTCTCTATACAAGCGGCCATCTTGACAACAACATCTCGGGTCTGTGTGATTTGGACAACTTCAAGTTACGCCCCCCTCTTGCAGTCCGCAGACAGACACTTGGTGTTTACTGCACTGTGGCAGGCCCGGTTCTACGGGGTTGCTAGAGGTGCTAAGCACCCTTAAACAAAATCAATAGCACCTTCAGTTAAAGCTGTAATAATAGCATTCCATTGCAGATTTGGAAAACCTTCCAGTGCATTGTTCTTTGAAGATCGGTTTCTATTTCAACGTGTTTTAGCAGCGTTGAGAAATGTAGCCAGTCACAGACATGACTGTTGATTTAGTTAGAATCCACTCACCGAGGTTTGTTCAAGTGTTGTATTCAGCACAAATCATCTCATTATAACAAGAGATTCATGGTGCAACGTAGAGAATTTAATTGATTATAACATAACTTTGTGAGATCGCCATGAACTAAGATGAGTGATAGCTTTTTACTGATTATAAAGGGAGCATTATTTGCGCCATGGCATTGGACGGCACAAAAATTTCAAATATATAAAATTCTATATTATAATATTAAGGTTACAGCACCCTCACTAATTTAAGAGCACACTTAGTGATTTGTTTCCGAAGACAGGCTTCAATGCGTAGTATGGAGTATGTGATCATTCAAAAAGCCGCTGCCTGCAAAGCTTTTATATCGTGTTGACTGACACATGATGAGTGTGTTGAATTACCGGTGAAGTGGGCTGTTGTTCGATGTCACAATACCACATGTTCTGTGTGTTCTTCCTTCCAAAGAAAGATGTTGAGTAACACCAGACAACGTTTATAGTGAATCACCGAAATGAGCACAACTGATGTAATCAGGTGTATTTTAATAGACAAAATCAAACTTCCATCCAGTGTGACTACAGAGACTGAATGAATCGATAGCTTCATGATGTTATCTGTAAAACAAATGTGAAGTATTGAAAATGAAACTGATGAAATATCCACTTTCTGAATCTTACACCTGCATTATATGAGCTTTTGCAAAGGATGAATCTATGAGGAGATCCTATGATCTCTGAGACACATAGAGCCAATATCAGTATTAAAAGATCAAAATGAGCAAGACAATCCAGAGTACCAAACTGTCATTACATTTATAGCTGTAAAAAAAAAAAAAAAAAAAAAAGTTTCATGCAGTATTTTTGCAGGATGTGCAACCAAATGTTAGCTCTGAGATGAGAGGGAAACACGCAGATCCAGCTCAGTTAAGTTCTCATCCCAGTCAATGCAATCAAATTAATAATATTGTTGAGCACTGAGTGTGCACAACTACGCAAGCTTTAGCAGTTCAGAATCAATTCTTCCTTTTGGGAGACAATTTTATTTATCATGCACTTTAATTGGTAAAACTTGGCAGACCTTTCATGTTCACAAATATCTTTTACACTAAATGAAAATTAATATCTGAAGAAGCATAATAGAGGCACATTAATTGGACAATGGTGTGGTGTCTTGTAGTAATTCAATGTTATGCTTACAGAGGCCCCTAGGGAAAAATAGCACTATTCGGGATATACAAAAAAAGGTGAGGGATAGGAAAAAAAGGTAGAGTGATCGCACAAGATGTAAGTGTGTTAAGAGCTGCTAATAAATTAACTATGTAACCTGTCAACTGCTGTGGCCTGGCTTCGTATTGCTACCTGAAATACAACATATTGGCAACGAGGCGACCCACGATTGCTGAAAGATGGCATCGTCTGCATCATTTCCTAACTTCTGTAGGGTATCAGAGAAAAATCAGACAAATTTAAGATTCGATTAAGAACATGATTGAAACACGAGGAGCCGAATTCCACAAAGAGGCCCAATACAACAGGATGTTTGTAAATCAGATCCTGGCGCCACAAGTCTGAAGCAAGTCAACCAACTAGCAGTTTTGAGCAGCTCACAGCATTAAAACAAAAGAACAATTATTGATAGTTCCAACTCAGGAAGGAGTTTGTCAAATTTGGGGCAAGTAACCAAGATTAATGGTCGAAGAGATGCACAGTATGACCATCACATGTCTGTGATAGAAATCACGAGCTAATCGTACTCAGATTGACTTCCACCTAGGAGACAAGAACCAGACTGAGATTCCTTCTAATCTCCTTTTTGACCTCTGTTTCTCACAGAACATTCTCACATTCACAGAACAACAGAGATACTGTCTTTTACAGGTATATATGCACCAAAATGATGCTAAAAGGACTTATGAGCAACTTTCACTTCTATGCATAACTCTATATCAGTGGTCGACAACAGGCGGCCCGCCAGCAATAATATCTGGCCCGCGCCCGCAGCCAGATTATTTTGATAGCGGCTGGTTTGAAATAGATCTGTCATGACAGCAACAGTTACTCACAATCAGAGTACAGGAGCGGAGCGCAGAGTGGAGCAGTGTGATTTTGAATGGAGCGAGGAGCAGATTTTTTAAAAGTCGGAGCGTTGTGGTTTTTACTCGCTCCAAGAGCGCTCCACCACCGATCCATCACGAGTACAATTCATGCCAACGACCCGTAATATAACTGCATATTTAGCAAGAATTCACGTTAAACATATTTTGCTAGCTTGATCGAGAAGGATCACTCAACTCAGAAAGAATGTGAAGGTTATGATGACGGCAATGGACAGGAGCGGGAAGTTATAGTTCTCAAGGAATTTGTATGTTCCTTCTAGATACTGAATATTTTCATCTGAAAGCATGATTTAACTCCCTGGGGTCGACGGTCTCGCCGGCGTGACCAGCTCAAGTTTTTTTAAGATCAGTGCAAAAGACAAAAAATACTCTGTTGATTTTGGTGACACAAATAATTGTTATACATCAATCGAAACTGTTAAGTGTCTACTTTTATTTGCGTACACTCACAATAACAACAAAACTTTGTGGTTTTGGAAAAGAAAACAAACAGGGTACACTCTCTGTCTTCTCCGTCTCCGCGAACTGCTTTTAGAAACGCATCACTAAAATGAACTGTAACTCAGCAAATACTCAACACACCGCCATGGGAGTTATACAGGTGCATTTCAATAAATTAGAATGTTGTGGAAAAGTTCATTTATTTCAGTAATTCAACTCAAATTGTGAAACTCGTGTATTAAATAAATTCAATGCACACAGACTGAAGTACTTTAAGTCTTTTAATTGTGATGATTTTGGCTCATATTTAACAAAAACCCACCAATTCAAATCTCAACAAATTAGAATATGGTGACATGCCAATCAGCTAATCAACTCAAAACACCTGCAAAGGTTTCCTGAGCCTTCAAAATGGTCTCTCAGTTTGGTTCACTAGGCTACACAATCATGGGGAAGACTGCTGATCTGACAGTTGTCCAGAAGACAATCATTGACACCCTTCACAAGGAGGATAAGCCACAAACATTCATTGCCAAAGAAGCTGGCTGTTCACAGAGTGCTGTATCCAAGCATGTTAACAGAAAGTTGAGTGGAAGGAAAAAGTGTGGAAGAAAAAGATGCACAACCAACTGAGAGAACCGCAGCCTTATGAGGATTGTCAAGCAAAATCGATTCAAGAATTTGGGTGAACTTCACAAGGAATGGACTGAGGCTGGGGTCAAGGCATCAAGAGCCACCACACACAGACGTGTCAAGGAATTTGGCTACAGTTGTCGTATTCCTCTTGTTAAGCCACTCCTGAACCACAGACAACGTCAGAGGTGTCTTACCTGGGCTAAGGACAAGAACTGGACTGTTGCCCAGTGGTCCAAAGTCCTCTTTTCAGATGAGAGCAAGTTTTGTATTTCATTTGGAAACCAAGGTCCTAGAGTCTGGAGGAAGGGTGGAGAAGCTCATAGCCCAAGTTGCTTGAAGTCCAGTGTTAAGTTTCCACAGTCTGTGATAATTTGGGGTGCAGTGTCAACTGCTGGTGTTGGTCCATTGTGTTTTTTGAAAACCAAAGTCACTGCACCCGTTCACCAAGAAATTTTGGAGCACTTCATGCTTCCTTCTGCTGACCAGCTTTTTAAAGATGCTGATTTCATTTTCCAGCAGGATTTGGCACCTGCCCACACTGCCAAAAGCACCAAAAGTTGGTTAAATGACCATGGTGTTGGTGTGCTTGACTGGCCAGCAAACTCACCAGACCTGAACCCCATAGAGAATCTATGGGGTACTGTCAAGAGGAAAATGAGAAACAAGAGACCAAAAAATGCAGATGAGCTGAAGGCCACTGTCCAAGAGACCTAGGCTTCCATACCACCTCAGCAGTGCCACAAATGGATCACCTCCATGCCACGCCGAATTGAGGCAGTAATTAAAGCAAAAGGAGCCCCAACCAAGTATTGAGTACATATACAGTAAATGAACATACTTTCCAGAAGGCCAACAATTCACTAAAAATGTTTTTTTTTTTTTATTGGTCTTATGAAGTATTCTAATTTGTTGAGATAGTGAATTGGTGGGTTTTTGTTAAATGTGAGCCAAAATCATCACAATTAAAAGAACCAAAGACTTAAACTACTTCAGTCTGTGTGCATTGAATTTATTTAATACACAAGTTTCAGAATTTGAGTTGAATTAATGAAATAAAGAACTTTTCCACGACATTCTAATTTATTGAGATGCACCTGTATCTATAGAAAGCTTGAAGTGTCTACTTTTAAATGAAATATCGAAGTCATATCGAATAACAAATCATAGCAAGTCATAACAGTCATAACAAATATTCTGTGATAAAGTAACACCTATGAAACCGACACGATGTTCAGTCTTTCCCGTCTAACTCATTATCTCTAATGCAATCCCGTCCCCTCGCAGCTCGCACCGTTCATATGTAAATATCCACGTGAGACTCGTGCACATGTGAACACCCAACACAAACAAAGAGTGAGGAGATCATTCATCACGGCTACTGTTCTTTTCTGGAAGAAGACTGAGAGGAATAAGGCAGAATTTCCCTCAAAAGAAGAACAAGATTTCATCCAGTAGAGAAGATCAATCTGATGAGTAAGTAATGTTTCTTTTTTGCATTAGTTAAGGTGTTATTGTGACATAAACTTGAACACGTTTTCTAGTTGTGTTGTTCCAAAACTACAACATGATTAATGCTAGCATCAAAGAATGTTTAGATCGTGTTTATTATTAATACTCTTTTCAGAGATAGAGTGCTAAACAATAATAATTAGTTTCTCAAATATAAAATAACCTTTTTTATAGTACAAAGCATGCGCGTGAGTATATCGCTACAGAATCATATCATAGGGTACTATAAAATCATACATACTAGGCTGTATGACTACAAAATCATAGTTGGGTTTTTCCCAAACTATAATTCCTGACTACAATGTTTGAAATAGAGTAAAACATTTTGAATATGATAGACAATTCATTGTTTTTAAATTTTTTACGGCGCGATGATGTTTTCATGCTCTATATAAAACAATAAAAGTAATGTGAGTATACACTGTAACACGATGAATGCTACGAGTCTAAGTATGTTTAGAACATGTTTATTATTAATAGCCTACTCTGCTCAGAAATAGATTTGAATAACGTGCTAAACAATAATAATTAGTTTCTCAGATATAAAATGTCTTTTCTTTTTATGATAGTACAAAGCATGCATGAGTCTATGGCTACAAAACCTAGATGCTCCTGATATTAACATGCTCACAAATGTTTTTTTTGTTGTTGTTGTTTGTAATTTATTGAATCAGATACCTGCACCACAGATGAATCCTGATGACTTTCTTCAAACTGTTTTCCTACTACACTGATATTCTATGGTAAAACAAGCTCCTTGACTACTGATTATGTTTTTTTTCTTCTTGAATCCATGGAAAGAAGCAGAAACATTTAAATAACACAAATATCAGGTATGATTTACTTGTTTCACTTGTTGAACAGACTGTTACAGGAATGACTCAAAGTCTGTTCACATCTCTGTGGTTAGATCAGTGTGCACAATGTGTCTTTGACCTTCATTATGTATGTTTTGATTATACTGTGTTGTAAATAAAATACAAATAATTTAAAAAACCCATTTTTCAATCTCCTCACATTCTTTTTTACCTGCCTCAAAGTCACGGTCACACTGATGGGCCATTAGGGGACAGCCCTTTGTCTCTCAGGTGTGAATCACTAAATATTCATGGCCATCGTCACTCCCTCGCATATAGCTTTTCTATCACAAAACATGTTTTACAAAATTTAAATCAATATATTGTTTTAATGAGTAAACAATTTTCACATAATTTTGATATAAATATTTTAGTCTACAAGACTGATTACTCAAAAGTCTTATGCAGAACTATTCAGTATGGGTTTTATGGCCTTATTTTAGCTACATTTTTCCCCCCAAAACTTACTAACCCCGCATATTTTTTTTCCAAAAAAAAAAGCAAACATTTAGATCAATCTTGATCACATATTATTGTAGCACAGTTTGTGCTGAATACAAAAAAATTACATCTGAAGCGTGCGTACACTAAAAGCCTGTCAAATAGCACCTAATTACTGCACTAAGTTACAGTCAGGTCCATAAATTTTGGGACATCAACACAATTCTAACATTTTTGGCTCTATACACCACCACAATGGATTTCAAATGAAACGAACAAGATGTGCTTTAACTGCAGACTGTCAGCTTTAATTTGAGGGTATTTACATCCAAATCAGGTGAACGGTGTAGGAATTACAACAGTTTGCATATGTGCCTCCCACTTGTTAAGGGACCAAAAGTAATGGGACAATTGGCTTCTCAGCTGTTCCATGGCCAGGTGTGTGTTATTCCCTCATTATCCCAATTACAATGAGCAGATAAAAGGTCCAGAGTTCATTTCAAGTGTGCTATTTGCATTTGGAATCTGTTGCTGTCAACAGTCAAGATGAGATCCAAAGAGCAGTTACTATCAGTGAAGCAAGCCATCATTAGGCTGAAAAAACAAAACAAACCCATCAGAGAGATAGCAAAAACATTAGGCGTGGCCAAAACAACTGTTTGGAACATTCTTAAAAAGAAGGAACGCACCGGTGAGCTCAGCAACACCAAAAGACCCGGAAGACCACAGAAAACAACTGTGGTGGATGACCGAAGAATTCTTTCCCTGGTGAAGAAAACACCCTTCACAACAGTTGGCCAGATCAAGAACACTCTCCAGGAGGCAGGTGTATGTGTGTCAAAGTCAACAATCAAGAGAAGACTTCACCGGAGTGAATACAGAGGGTTCACCACAAGATGTAAACCATTGTAAACCCAGTTTGCCAAACGACATCTAAAAAAGCCTTCACAGTTCTGGAACAACATCCTACGGACAGATGAAACCAAGATCAACTTGTACCAGAGTGATGGGAAGAGAAGAGTATGGAGAAGGAAAGGAACTGCTCATGATCCTAAGCATACCACCTCATCAGTGAAGCATGGTGGTGGTAGTGTCATGGCGTGGGCATGTATGGCTGCCAGTGGAACTGATTCTCTTGTATTTATTGATGATGTGACTGCTGACAAAAGCAGCAGGATGAATTCTGAAGTGTTTCGGGCAATATTATCTGCTCATATTCAGCCAAATGCTTCAGAACTCACTGGACGGCGCTTCACAGTGCAGATGGACAATGACCCAAAGCATACTGCAAAAGCAACCAAAGAGTTTTTGAAGGGAAAGAAGTGGACTGTTATGCAATGGCCAAGTCAATCACCTGACCTGAATCCGATTGAGCATGCATTTCACTTGCTGAAGACAAAACTGAAGGGAAAATGCCCCAAGAACAAGCAGGAACTGAAGACGGTTGCAGTAGAGGCCTGGCAGAGCATCACCAGGGATGAAACCCAGCGTCTGGTGATGTCTATGCATTCCAGACTTCAGGCTGTAATTGACTGCAAAGGATTTGCAACCAAGTATTAAAAAGTGAAAGTTTGATTTATGATTATTATTCTGTCCCATTACTTTTGGTCCCTTAACAAGTGGGAGGCACATATGCAAACTGTTGTAATTCCTACACCGTTCACCTGATTTGGATGTAAATACCCTCAAATTAAGGCTGACAGTCTGCAGTTAAAGCACATCTTGTTCGTTTCATTTGAAATCCATTTTGGTGGTGTATAGAGCCAAAAATGTTAGAATTGTGTCGATGTCCCAATATTTATGGACCTGACTGTATGTATCTCGTCTGATTGGGCTAATATTGTCGAAAACACGCAAGGTTTACATATAAACACAGTTGCATGTCTAAAATGAAAGTAAACAATTAAGAGAAAATGGATGCGTGCCAGTATATTAGATGCATGCTCTTAAAGGGACAGTACTACTGCCGCTTGTCATTAAAGGAATGGTTCACCCAAAAATTATAATTCTGTCAGTATTTACTCACGTACATTTTGTCCCAAATCTGTATTAATTTCTTTCTTGTGCTAAACACAAAATAAGGTATTCTGAAGAATGTGGGTAACCAAACTACAACTGGTCCCCATTGAATTTAATAATACAAATTATCAAATAGATTTAAAGGTTTAAAGCAACCTGAGAGTGAGTAAATGATGGTATAAAAAAACACTATGACAGAATTGACGGACAGATGACAGAATTTTCATTTTTGGGTGAACTTTTCTTTTTATGTTAATGAAACAACAAAACACAAAGAGAAAAATCACTCACTGCTCCTGACTGAAGAACTTTAATACAGTTGCTTTAATAAGAATCAATGTACAATTGATGTATATAGTACATAAGTATATAGTGTTTCACTTTTTATATTGTTAATTCAATTTCTTGAATGCTACTGCTAAATACATCTACTGTACATGAAAAATAAAGCACGGTTTATTTTATTTGTATGTGTAACTTTGTTCTCATTTTTTTAATGACAAAGATTTTTATCTTCACTCACTTTGGCCTAAATATCTGCCAATTTTTTTTTATTTTATACTTTGTTACCTTGAAAGGCTTTGTTTTTTTTTGTTTTTTTTTTTTTTGTTTTTTTTAAAAAGGAAATTAGTTTGGCTATACTGCTCAGACAGCTTGCAAAATAGTAATACCAACATGACAAAGAATTGTGATAAAACTGTGAATCGTGATATTTTTGAAAAAAAAAAAAAAAAAAAAAAAAACGTGATATGATACTTTTTCCATATCGCCCACCCCTAGCCTGAGTCATGCGCGGGAGCCATGGTTGGTGAGTACGATCCGTTTCATCTATTGCTAGTTTTTTTGTATATTCACTAGCTAGCCTTTCTCTGCAGCGCTACTCAGACCCGTTTCTTTTTTTTTTTCCTGACTTGTTTTAGGCTTGACCCAGTGTTAATTTTGACAGGCATTTTTGATTTAGGCTTAGTCTTTATCTTGAGACAAAAATGCTTAATAGTCTTAGTCACATTTTAGTCATTTGAGTCTTTCATAGATTTAGTCGATGAAAAGTCATTGCATTTTTGTCAACTTTTAGTCAAACTGCAGTTACCAACATTTATTTTGGGAGCTATTTTATATGTAGTCTTCAAACAAAAATAGTTTTTAATACTTCTCTCTTTAGACCAAATCAATTAAGCTTATGAGAAATTTGAATCAAGGATTGAATTTGGAAAAACTGGAATAAATTATGACAATCTTCATTTTTTGGTAGAGATACAAATTAAACTCATTTTTCAGATACAGTAGGTTTACTTAAGTATACATTTATTTAACATCTTTTGTTGGTTAACATTAATTACACAAATAGGTATTTATTTAGGAATGCTGTCCCTTTAAGATGGTAGGTATGCATGTAATACTGATACACATTCAGTTTTCACCCACCTGTTTACGTTCACTTAAGCCATAACCGACTGTATTTATGTGAGATACTCTACTACACGATAGACATTTGGACTGCTGTGTGTGTATTTGAGCACTGAGAGCTGATCGCATGCTGTATATGAAAACTGAAGAAGTGGAGCGTGCTCGAGAGAAAGCACTTCTAGTGTGTCTATCAGCGTGATTCCGCCTATCGCGGCTATCGTTGTCGTTAAACGACAACGAATTGTGACTTCTGGGTCACCTTATCCCTAACCCTTCAGGTGCTGAGGCCATTGTTTCAGATCGCTAGTTCGCGTTTTGGTAGCCGTCCACTGCGGCTGCCATACTGAGACTGGATATGCAAACGCCCATCATCCTATTGCAATCCAATGACAGGGACGCACATTTTGAAAGACAAGACAGTTAATTTACAACTATAGGATGTATTTTGAATGTCCGGTAGTCCTCAAATAACATTCTAGTCCTGGTCTCGTCTTGTTAACGAGGAAACGCGGCATAAATTTCATCATAGTTTTTATCATCAAATATTAGTTTTAACTCATCAACGTCTCGTCTTAGTCACAGAAAAAAGGTTTGTTAACGAATATTTTTCGTCGCCGTCTTCGTTGGCGAAATTAACACTGGTTTGACCTCTCCTGCTAAGTCAGAACCTCTCGCTGTTGACCGATTATGGTGATGGTTTCACCCGTCGGTACTGGATCCAGGCTTGTGATAGCCCTCATCTTCGGCTTGGACATTAAGCCTGGGCTTCTGCGGAAGCCTCCTAGCATCAGGTCCCCAGTATAACGCTGCAATTTCAGGACCTGCGGGTCCTTCTCGCGGCTTGAGCACTTTTCAGAGTATATGCCTTGTGACGTGCTCCCTATCCCCTGGCTGGGTGTTTGCTTCAAGAAGCTGCCCTGGCCAGGGTGCGCTACTCATCTCTCACCCCGAGGGGTCTCCTGAGATTTGAGACTTTCCTTTAACCATCATGCACGTTCTCTGAGCTAGAGCTCCTCTCGCTGAAGCGTTGAGTGGCTCAACACTCCTTAATTCCACTCTGCAGTTCAATAGACGGTCAGGCCAATGGGTCCTCCCTGTCACACTGACACAGTCACGTAGGGTTCCTAGGCTTGTCTAATGACAGCTTCGGTTACCCCTTAGTAACGGTGTTTTTAAATCCATGCTATGGTAAGTGCACACACTTCTGTGCACTTTCTAAAATCCACATTGTGGTAAGTGTGCACACGAAGCATTCTGCGTACTTCCTAAAATCCTGTATAGTAAGGGTTACGGGCTCCATGCTCGACCTTCAGGCTTTCTTAACAATAGTGTGCATGCACAATTATCTAGACTATTTGAACCGGATTCAAATTATCGAGATCACATGATCTTCAACTTACTGTTATGAAAACAATTTAAGCATGGATGTTTAGTTTCGTTCATTCAAGTCAGGTCAAGTCACTTTGATTCCCGCTTTTCTAAGCAGCCTTTATGAAACAGCCCCCTGGCTGAAAACCGAAACCAAATATGAAAACTGAACCTGAATATTTTAAAACAATGCTAAATATATTGTTCTTCATTCATTCGTTCTTCAACACATTAAAATGTAACATATATATATATATATATATATAAATAATTTTTCAAATTAATGTAAAGGTCTAGAAAACTATTATTATATAAAAAACAGTAGTCAAGTTACAAACTCAGCAGCTCTTGCTTATACCAAAAAATTGCATATGCTAACAATCATTTTAATATAAACAACAGGCAAAACAGAATGGCAGTGGGCTTTTATTCAGTATATGTAAACAGGCTTGAAATGGGCTTCAGTGACATCAGCACCTGCCACATGACAGTCCAGCAGTGAGCTACTGAAAACTGCAGTTTATCGTCAGTTACTGGACAGATGCGCTGATCTTTGACAATGACAGACAGACCAGCTGATCTGTAAGTGAAGCGACTGTTGCATTTCACAGGAAGATTTGAGCTCTGCTTTAAAAGTTGCACGAGTCAATGTTGTAAGAGTAACATTACAGCAAATTTTCATTGGCCAGAATTTCAGTACATCCCTAGTGTCTTGAGGATATCAATCAGTGTCCATTCTCTCCCAAATAGGAATCTCACTTCTGACATCAAAACTGTTAAGGAAATCTTTAAAAAATAATAATAATAAATTCACAATTCTTTCTTGATGGCCAAAGATGTTTTATGGTCTTTATTGCATTTGGATCTAATGTATAGGGATGGGACGATACACCTTCCTCCCGATTTGATACTATCACGATACTCGGGTGCTGATATGATATGTATTGCGTGCTTTTTTTTTTTTTAAGAATTTCAATTCTATAAGTACTGCGATTCGATATTGCTATGTGTTGCGATTTTTAACTCTAGACCATGGGAAAAAGTTTAAATACTTGATTATACCCTTAAAATAGACTGTATATGATGAGTCATATTAACAAAAACAATGCATCACATCTTTCTGAACTTTTATTTCAGGAGCATACACATACACTGTGTATATTTATAGTACCTTGAACCATGAAACTTTAAAGTACCAAAACCCGGAACTTGCACATAAATATAATAGTCAAATGTTCAACAAAATGAGTAGAAAAAAATACATTCTGAAATAAAATAAAGTGCTATGTTACTTTGCATATCATTTTAGTCATGTTTTCCCGGCAGTTGGGATTCAAAACGTGAAGGGTGCAGAAAGAATTCCGGAAGAGGGTTGATCCTCTGCCTCCGTCATACGGCTTTAAACGTATATGACGTCATCTAACGCAGCAGCACCGCGCACGCAGAACGATCGTTGTTTGACATCAAAGCACCGCGAGAGCTACAGAGAGCAGACAGCTCCCACTGATCTATATATAATGACGGCTCCGCATGCTTTCGAATCACTCTCGCGGTACTTTGATGTCATGCGCTGATCGTCTGTGCGGTGCTGCTCCAAGTCGAACACCGATACATTTCGCCCTCTGTTGGAATTAAAACGCGTTAACTTCTCCCCACAACCTCTTAGGAAAAGTAAAATAATTATCGATTCTGTAAAAATAAAAATATAATAGATTGATTAATATAATAGATTCTGTAAAAAAAAAAAAAAAGGAAAAATATAAATCAATTCTGAGGTAAAGCTATCGATTTTTAAATCGTTTTAAAAAGAATCGCGATAGTTAGGTGAATCGATTTTTTTTCTTTTTTTTCTCCCACCCATACTAATGTACATCTGAGATCACTAAAAGGTTTAATTTTCACCTCATATTTACTTTTTTTTAGGACATTGAATGTTCTGGAGCAGCTGAACAAATTCACACTGCCAACCCCAAACCACAGCTTGAGCAGAGTCTACAATATTTTGATGATGAGGAGGAGGAGCAGGATAAGGCTGATGAGAAAATCAGAATGAGAAGAGCATGGAGAGGAGACAGGACTTTCTCTTTCAAAACTAAAGAATAAAAACTTGCTTCGGAGGCTTGGTGAAGCTGAAAAAGCAAATGCAGACCTCCACTCTCTCATTGTGATACACAGAGCCAGAATTAGGTGCCTAGAAAAAAAGTTTGGGCCTCAGGTGGCAAGAGAAAAACATTACAAGTCTACATCACTATCTGAAAGCCCAAAAGACCAGTTTTGGTGAGTATTTTGGGCTATTGATCTTTTGAAAGTTTCAGTCTTTTTAATGTCTTGTGGTATTTTATCTAACACAGATATTCTCTTTCTTTTTAATTGATTTAGAATAAGTATTTCATAAATATGAGTTCTGGCTGATGGGCACAGACGTGTCACACAAGCACAAAGGGCGAGAACTGTCAAGAGGTTCTATGTTGACGCCTTTGGCGGAACCCCAAAACGGGGTTTCAGCACTGTCTTGACAGAAGAAAGCTTTCGGGAGTAAGTATCACAATGTGTCATACAGTTTTGAACAGCATATTTTGTGTCAATGGATGCATCTCTGTGTATGTTTATTATTTACTAGGGATGGGAAGATTCACCAGTTTGCTCGGTGCATCAGCTTAAAAGTTAACTATACGATGTATCCGATGCACACTTTTTTAAATCAAAGCAAGTTGGCATTTTTATCGCGATGCATTGTTTCTAACATATTTGCATCAATAAACAAATGATTAATATATAATTACTAATGGATGCGCTATGCTTTTATTGTTTAGAAAGTGACCAATAATCTGTGACCAATATTTTATATGTAGATTGATTTCTTCTCTGATTTCTCAAGCGCGTTCTCTTATCACCGCTGCTGCGTGAATATGATGTATCAACACTATAGAGACCTGAGGAAAAGTGTGGATTAAAGTCCAAAACTTGACTTCAAATAACCTTACAAATCAATCGGGGTGAAAGCAGTTCTATAAACGACAAATTAAGTTCACACAATCTAACTAATTTGTGGACGCTTATTCTTAAGCAGCCCTTAATGTCGATCCTGGATCAAATCGATCCACCATGTTATCAGAATGACAAAGTTCAAAGCTCAGTAACAAATTGTGATGGAACATTTTACAAAAACTAACTCACCCATACTGCACATTTTGTAGGAATAAACATGGAGAAGAGACAGAACATTCTTCCCAAAATGATCATTTTGGGATCCTCCTCAGAGGAGGAATATGTGAGTATGCAGAAGGGTGAATCAATGTGTAATGCACCATCTTACATGTATATTTATTTAGTCAACAGAGAAATTCATCTCGAGATCATCTGAAGAGGACTCTTCCTCAGAAGATGAAATTGTGAGTATGCAGAATGGTTAATGGTAAAGTAATATAAATCACATGATCTTACATTTTATATCTGTTTAGCCACCAGATGACATCAACATCCTTGGATCATCTTCTGAGGATGAAATGCTGGAGTATCTGTTTTCTGTGAGTATCTGTGTTTGTTTAATGGTATAAAGGGGTATAAATTACTGTGCTATGCTCAATAATCTTACAATTATATTTATTTAGACACCATGCGTCAGAATCAGATGTTTCCTCATCATCCGAGGAAGACTGAGGAGGCTGGCAATAATGTGAGTATATTCGGTATATATTCCCATATGATTTTCAGACACGAGAATAATACTCTCATCTCATCGTCTCTGAGAGAATATGCAGCGTCAGATGCAGAAAGCTCCGTCATTCTGTTTTACTGCATACTGCATCTGTTTTTTCTGCATAGTGAATGGACTGAGATTAAGTCATTCACTGGCATAACGCAAAGTTTGCATGTTGCTTGTGTGATATCCATTGGCTCACCTTCATGGTTTAAAACAGAAATAGGAACACAAAATTCACCTTACCAATGTCCTCAACTGGATGTTGTGAATATTTCAATGCTGACTCATGCTCAGGTCCTAACCCCAAGCCAGAAGAAATTTGCTTGTCAGTGGAACGTGGGGCTGAGAAAGACAGATGTAAAAAAAAAAAAAACAAGATTAGATCTGCAAAGTTATTAACAATAGCAGTGATTAGAACTAAAAGTTATACAAAATGGATGCTGACTCAAAATTGCTTGTCCAAAGTCAGACAGGACCACATTTTCAATGCTGTGAGGAATGTGACCATGTTGTAGCTGCCCCTCCAAAGCTTCTGGTTTGCTGATGCGTTTTTGTGATGGATAATGTTTCGCATAATGAAAATGTGTGTCGAGGGAGCCATATTATTGAGAAAGTAGTTGTTTTTTCTCAAGTCTGCAAAAGATTGCTCCGCAGTTAGGCTGTTCAATCAACCCTGTAGTTCTGGCACAAGACTGATTTTTCTGAGAACATCCTGTGGGTCTTTTGTGTTGGATTCATGTAATTCGTCGTACAAAACATAGTGTTCCGATGATCCAGTGATTGGATTGAGTTCAGATTATGAGTCCTCTCGATCAACCAAGGAAGAGATACTTCGAGCTTTCCCTGCTTTGCTTTGTTGATATTCTCGAGTGTTGAGTCTGTCAGTCTTCATACAGTTATTTATTTTTGTTTCTTTTTAAATTGATGCTGTTCTGTGTTGTGTATAGTTTGTGTGTTTTTGGCTGCCGACAGATACAGAGAAAGACAGTAGTTTGGTGTTTTCAAGTCTTTCAGAAAGATGTGTGTCCATTCGACCCTGTTACCAAAACTGGTCTTAGCAATAATGACAAGCTCAACAGTTCGACTTGACCTCAGGTCAAAATCACGTGAGACACATTGTTGCGTTCGTCTTCTCGTGCCGATTGCAATGAGCATAATAATTTTGTATGAAATAATTTTTGAGGGCTCCAAAATTACCCATCTGTTGCATAATTCAAAAATGGCATAAAACAGCACCGGAGGGGAAAACTGGGAGGAGTGTGCAAACGTGCGTTCGTCACTGATATAAATTATTTTTATATCGGTGTTTTATATCAGAATTGCCTGAATGACAAACACGTTTCTACCGTCATATTTCCATTGTTTTGAAGGCTGAAAATAGCTGAATTTGACCTTTGACTTCCATTTCTGAACAAGAGACAATCATGTCTCTAGGCTTGTTTTAAAGGAGAGATTCTAAGCTTTAGATTGATATTTAAAACTTAATTGTAGCCTTGTAATTGACTCAATGAAAAATAATTTACTACCGTCAGATTTCCATTGTTTTGAAGGCCTCACACAAGCACCGAAAAGACCTGCATTTGACCTTTGACTTCTCCATTTCTGAACAAGATACAACCATGTCTCTAGGCTCATTTTAAAGGAGATATTAATATAAAATGCTTAATTATAGCCTCATAATTGCCTGAAAGAAAAATGATTTACTATCATAAGATTTCTAGTTTCCAGTCATAATGTTTTATTTGCATAAAAAAGGACTTGCATATTGACTTCTTCAGTGTAAAACTATGATTCTAAGCTTTATATTGATATAATCGGGTCAATATGGTAAGTCAATTATAAGACAATGTTTTTTTCTTGGAAATACATCTGACAAAACGCGGTCGTCTTATATTCAGGGTCTAGACCAGGGGTAGGCAACGTCAGTCCTGGAGTGCCGATGTCCTGCAGAGTTTACCTCCAACCCTGGAAAAAACCTCACCTGCCTGTAGTCCTAGTAATTCTGAAGACCTTGATTAGCTTGTTCAGGTGTGTTTGATTAGGGTTGGAGCTAAACTCTACAGGACAGCGGCACTCCAGGACCGACGTTGCCTACCTCTGTCTAGACTTTGACATGTCAATAATACACCCACAATAGGTGGCGCCAAAAACGCATAAAACGAGTGTGCCGTGAAATACATAATGTAATGTGTGTTGTAAAGATCGCGAGTAAAAACAAAAGAAAAAGAAAATGCTTACATTTTTCATGACTGTCATGTTAGCCTGATGGGACCAAACTTCCTCTGTAAGTGATTTTAAAACATGAGACAGTACCCAGATTTGAAGACTACACTTCTACTGATAATAGAATTTTGGTAGGCTATTATGAGATGGATAGCCTAAATGTATAATTCATATGGGCTACCTGTTATTTTTATGGTATATCAAAGTGTATATTTTTAAATGTCATTGTTGGTAATGGAACATTTTACCAGTATTTACCATACTTTCAAAACAAAAATTAAAATAGGAAAAACAGGGCTCTAGACTAACTTTTTGCACTGGTTGCACTGGTGCGCCTAACTTTTTTTCTTAGGTGCACCAGCACAAAAGTTAGGTGCACCCAAATTTCTGACCGCATCGCATTTAACACCGCAGTTTTACAAGTTCACTTTTTTTTTTTTTTTTTTTAAATCGCTGTCCATATCGGTAATATTGACTTGTAAATGATTAACTAACAATCTGGTCAACATAGATGTTTTATAGATGCATTGTGCTTTTTCAGTGTTTCAATTCTAAATGTATTAGAACCAGTGACAAATGCACTATTGCCGGCCATGGTCTTCCCACACTCTTTACAGTAAATGCAGTGCATTATATTATCGGCTTTACTGTATCTTAGCCAGAGAAACTGGTCAAGCCACTCTCTTTGAAAAGTATACACTTTCCCCCTTTTAATTTCAGTGGGCTCTGGCTCGGACTCGATCGTATGTGGCTCATTATCTAATGCAGGGATCAACACTAAGGATTTTTTCTACAAATTTTTACTTGCCCTGCCAACATTTTCACTGGTCCTGCCACAAAAAAAATTAAATAGTTTCTGTTATCATTGTTTTTGATCTATGTTATCTTGTATTCTAATAAATAAGTTTATATGACACCAATATTTTAGATATCAATTAAATTTTACAATTCTCTATTCCAATTTCAATACCACAGCAAAAATCACTAACCAAAAATAAACATAAATATAAAGTTTAAACATTATTAAAGACAAGCGACAGCCAGTAAATAAGAACAAATGAACAAATTACAATAGCACAAATAAACATAGGCCTATAGCACAAAGATAGAAATGAGATGATGCTTTAGGTTTTTATGTTTGTAGATGTTCAGCTACAGAAATTAAAAAAATAAATAAATTTAAAAAAAAAACAACATTTGAATATTCTTCACTCTGTGTTGCACCTTGATTTTTCATAGCAATTTGAAATTAGAGGCAGCCACTGCATTTTAATCATGGATTAATCCACAAAAAAAAAGTGCCATTTTTGATTTATATTAGACTGTATAAGTTCATAAAACATCGGCATGAAACAGAAACAGCAGACGGGCTGAATGAGACGCAGTGTCACTCTCTGACTGCAGGCGGTGCTCGTGGAACAGTGATACAGCGTTTCCTTGGTTACCACTGTATAACACAGCAGCGCTGCGCGTATTAACACCAATTTAATATGCATTATACAGAGACAAGATGAAAACAATACGCCATTTCTGAAAACAGTCATTTCCCCTCAGAAACACGTTCATATAAAATTCAATATTTGGATTTTCTTCCTATATTTCACGCATCGTGAACAGAGATCTTGTTCTGCCTGCTAGTGCTACAGTATTTTCTCCTTTTTGTGTCCATCTTCTCTGGCCTTTGTTAACGGCCGTTTACAGACTAATTATAATAATAATAACGTAATATTTCCACACAAATGACATTTGGGAAAATGATTGCAGTGCAGTGCAGTTTGTGTGCAAGCACGGAACAGAAGATGCTCTAAAATAAAACAAAAAATGTCCGGTCAATCGGTGCATCTGTACTCCAGTGTATAAATTCAATATAGATTAATCGTTGGTAAAGTTACTTGCCAGGACGTGTATTTTGATATACTTTTGTATGCATTTGCCCGTTCAGGCGGCTCGCGGCTGTCTGAGCCAGAACAGAGCGCGCAAGTACTGAAAGGAGTTGTTTTTGTGCTCAAATGCTTTTTAATCGCTTGAATTTTTTAATTAACAAGGCTTAAAAACGCATACAAATGATAAAATTTCATGACGACGCTGCAGTGGCCCGATCAGGCAAGTGACAAATCCGTCTACTGTCCCGAACGTCCTTCACGCTGGCCCCGGGCCATCGGGCAGTCCTTATTGTCGAGCCCTGTATAAATGCCGTCTCCGGACCAAGGCTTGACATAACCTGGGAGATTGATGGCTCCGTGTCAGAGCATTGGTTATGATTTTCAGACGGATCAGGCCTTAACTTAACATTCTTAATGAAAAAGTTGTCAATCGTTCTTTTCATCTTCTCTCATCATCCGCGGCTACATCCACTCTGTTTATCTGACGGGCCTAGGCTACTCACCTCTCTCTGTCTGACTGCAGCACACGCATTTTCAAACATACACACACGTACAGGAATATCTGGGCCACGGCCAATCAGAGGGGGGTCCGCCCTTCACTGTCTCTGATTGGTTTAGACCACGATATGGGCCTAATGTGTGTCTGTTGTTGAACCACAGGGAGACTTTCAGAGTCCCGGAGACATTTTTTTTCTCCCTTGAATGGCTGGTCGCACCGATGCGACCTCAGATTTTTTTTTAGTCGCACCATTGAGAAATTAGGTCGCACGTGCGATCAAACTGGTCGCATTCTAGAGCCCTGAAAAATATGCAATATGAAAATAATTTAAGAAAAAAAGTGTTTTACAGAGAGAAAAACAAAAGATTTGGTTTTCAAAAAGCCTAGGTACATCTGGAAAAAGGGGAGTCGTCTTATAATCAAGGTCGTCTTATATTCGGGTCAATACAGTAATAGTAGCCTCAGAATTGCCAGACCTTTTATTTGGCTGATGTTGGGATTTGGAAAATGGCGCATTCACCAGATTTCACTATTTTTAAATTTCCTACACGTAGTTCTTTTTCTTTTCTTTTTAACTACTTGAATTTAATATTTGTTTAATAAATATATATTTTTATTTACTTACCCTAGGGTGGTGTTTCTCTGGCTGTCCTGAAGAATTCACAGTCAGTGGCACCAATAATAAGTTTCAATGTGATATAAAACATATTTATATAGGTTTTAGTTTGGTCAAAGGATAAAAAAAAAAAAAAAATTATATCTCACAAAAAAGGACTGATTTACATTGTGTTAAACAGATCTGTATATGTTTTGACCTGCAGGAAAAATGAGCAGCAGTGCTGACAGTGGGGTGGAGGCCCATGGTGGCAGCAGTAGTGTAAGTACTAACAGAAGTTAAATAAAATGCTTCATAATATAAAGATAGTAATTCATTTTTCATTATTTATTATTTATGTTGTTTTTCCAAAGGCCACCGCGGTAATAAGCTGTACTGTAAGTTTATACTTGTCATTAAGCTATGCATATATTTTTAGACTGTGATAATTAAATGATGTTAGGTTTGACAGCTGTTGTGTTGTGCTGTTTTGCAGGACACAGAGTATAGCTCATCTGGAGAGGAGGAGGGACCCCCAAATGTTCCTCCTCTCCTTTCCCCAGTAGCTCCACCTTCACCTCCGCCCTCCCCAGAACATCCTCCTGTTTCTCCTGAGGAACATGAATATGTAATGTATACATTTTTTGTGCCCTCTATAACTGTCATTGTTTTATTTAAAAAAAAAATTCTCTCTCTGCAGTTTTTCGCAGATGATGATGAAGAGGAGGAGGAGCAACAGCAAAAACAGGAGCAGGACTTTTTTTTTTTGTACATAGTTCAATGCTAACTTTGTTTGAAATAAGTTTTAATAAAAAATAAAAATAAATTAATTAAAAGCTCTCATTATGGTCTTATACCTTGTGTTTCATCTGTATGGATTTGTAGGAAAAAAAAACATTAAAAATATGAGTGGGATAAAAAACAAAAATGGCTTAGAACCCAGGACAAATCTCTAGTGTACCCTAAACCCATGGATTTTACGATATGCTCGAAAAAGCAAACTTAATACCCCGAGTACAACCTCAGCCCAAATGAGCACCTTCTTCATAAATTGTGAAACATGCACTGCCTCAGTCAGGATTTAATTTTAAACCATACCAGGACATTAGGTACATTTCTGTCACTAGGGGTGCATAAATGTTCTTTTAGAGGTACAAACAAGAAGGTACAAAAATGTACCAATGTTCAGACGTACATTGCTGTAACCTGCTAGGGTACAGCTGAAGCAACAAAACATTTGTACTCTTTTAGGTACATTAATGTACCTTGATTTTTCTATGTGTGTGTAGGGACCATGTCAGTCATAACGCATGCATGGAGCTCTCTTCTAACCAGTTTCTAATCTGAATCAGGTGTGTTAATTAAGAGAGACATGCAAAATATGCAGTGCAGTGGTATGCGAGGACTGGAATTGAAAACCACTGCTATAGATGTTACAAAGCTGAAAACATGTAAGGCAGGGGTGTCAAACTCAGTTCCTGGAGGGCCGGAGCCCTGCAGAGTTTAGATGCAACCCTAATTAAACACACCTGATCCAGCTAATCAAGTCCTTCAGGCTTAATTTAAAACTGCATAGTATGTGTGTTGGAGCAGGGCTCCGGCCCTCCAGGAACTGAGTTTGACACCCCGGATGTAAGGCCAGTCAATTCTTAAAGGAGGAGTTCACTTCCAGAATGAAAATTTATAGTAATATACTTATTACTTCTTAATAAGAAGTTTTGTATGAAAGAAATAAAGTCAGACTGGTTTGTAATAAGTGAAGATGCTGAGATCTAGAGGGATCTGTTATCATTGCATTGCCAGCTGAGCTCGTCTCTGGTGTGACCATTGTAACAGTGCTGCTGATGCTGGCAGCAGCTGAAAAATGAATGATGGATATAATTAAATATACAAACACAAGTAATACACAGAGCTCATGTAATTATAATTACCTGCACAATATGCTACAGGACAAACAGTTTGTCCAACTAGCTCAGACATAATAATTGCTTGGATAGGCTTTGACTATCCTATTTTGAAAGGTGGGTTATGTATTTTTTCAAAAACGTTTTAGAAAACTGAGTCGGGCCAAGTATCAAAACAAACTTGTAGCCAATCAGCAGTAAGGGGCATGTCTGCTCATGATGTGAGGAGAGAGCGCTCAGTGCAGATGATGGACATTAGCCAAGCCGAGCAATAACAGAATGATAGAGATAGCGGATAAAAAACAAAAGAGGAAAACATCTATGGAACAAAAGGATGCTTATACCGTGTGTTCACCAGACGCCGCGCCGCAACAGTCTGTCTACACTGGACCCGACAAAGCAACCGTTGAAAATCATTTGAAATTTGTGTCAATATGTCACAAATAGCACGTGGCAGTAGTTCACTGTCGTGTCGTATCGCGCATCACTGATTATAACGAGTTCTATAGTATTTTGTCGCGCTGCGCCACTCGCGTCTGTGTAAGGCAAGAAGTAGGACCCGTGTAAATATCGGATCAGCTTTCCAGCGCTGGAGAGAAATCAAGGAGCGGGAAGGCCTGCGATTAGATGCCGAAGTTGCTTTGTTTCTTCTCAATAGGTGAGTAACATTGGTTTTGCTTTGTTTCACAGAACTAATCGTTGCCTGGGATGCGTAAGTATGTGTGGGGTGGAGCTATCAAAATAGGGGCGAGACCCGTTTGGGGTAGGGGCGGGTTTATTTTGGTGATTTCAAATATCAACATTGGCTACCAGAAATCACTTTCCCCACCTTTAAAAGGGACGTATTATGCAAAAATCACTTTTATAAGGCGTTTGAACACAATTGATTGGCCGCAGTGTGTGAAAACAACCAGCCTATAATGTTAAAAATCCACCAACTCATTTTTTTTATAAAATCAATAAATCATAAACAGTCTCTCCAAACGAGGCGTTTCAGATTCTCCCTCTGTTCACGTCACCGAGGGGAAAAAGTCCCACCCATTTGTGACTCTCTGCCCTATTAACATAAACACAGCCCTGAGTGAGAAGCTGCGGTCCGCCATTACTGGAGATATATACAATGTCAGTGCTAGAGAGGCTTTACAAGTGTTGTGTTTTGGGATGCACTAATGAACATAGCAGTCGCCATAATCTCCCCTCATCTGAGCCGAGGACACTGTGGTTAAATGTTATTTTCGAAGGAAATATCCCACAAAAAATCGGTAACGTCCCTTAAATGTTTAGGAATCAATACCAACGCTTTGTGCGTGAACGTCAGCTCCAGACAAAGTAAGTATCACGCATTTGTTTTCCAAATTGCCTTTCTGAAAGAGCTGCTTGGCATTCTGTAAGGCTAATTACTAAAGCTACCATTGTCTCTGCCTGTTTTCACTGATGCTGCCTTCACGTGCTGCCAGAATGATCGTGAATAGGACTGTGGTAGTTAAAAGTTGCGTATGAAAGCAATGTGAGTCAATCGCTTGAAGTTGTCGAGCTCATAATCAGAAGTGGGACTTATAAAGTTTGTGATAGCATGAGACCTATGTTGTTATTTTTATATGTGGGGTATATTGAGCTAAAACTTCACATATATGCTCTGGGGACATCAGAGACTTATTTTACATCTTGTAAAAAGGGGGATAATAGATCCCCTTTAATGGGAAAAGACCCGAAAAAGCAGCAGTAATTGCTCCAGTGAGTGCAGACATCGAGAGATGACTCTCGAGATGTATTCATGTATTGTTGGGTGTTCACCATGACATTTCGGTGCAACAGCTATACCTTCCAACACATTTGTCTGGGATCTGAGCGCTTACTGGACATACTGGTCACACTTGAAGGAGTTTGATTGCTGACTGCTCTTGGCTCTCCATGGATCATCCAGCACAGTGTAGTTGTAGCAGGGGTTAACAGAGGGAAAAACTGTTATGAAAATATTTATATAAAAATGTTGCTTAATAACTGTGTTACTACTTCTTGAAGGATCATGAAAGTGGTGGTGAGGATCATGAGTGGTGATTGGCTGCTGTGGCTGGAGAGTACGCATCTACGTCATCAGTTTTCCGAGCTTTTCTCAGTATTATTTATGAAAATGAACTCTTACAATCCAACCACAGCACTGAAAAAAATGTTTAGTTAGTTTAATTTAGAAAATGTACTTCATCTGATAACATCTACAATAACTGGTTTGTCAATGAAATGATTTAATTGGCACTCCATCTAATGTTAATAAGTGCAGTAATTTTAAACTTTGTTGACAATACTCAAATATCTCCTTCTGCCCAGGTGCGTAATTTAGGCGTGATTTTTGATGCTCAGCTGACTTTTAATTCTCATTTCAAAAACATGAAGTTACTTTTTTCCATCTTTGTAACATTGCTCACATTAGACCCTTTCTTTCCAGGCCTGATGCTGAGAGGCTTATTCATGCCTTTATCACATCACGGCTCAATTATTGTAATTCTCTCTTCGGTGGTTTACCAGCAAATTCTGTTAAGAGATTGCAATATATACAAAACTCAGCTGCCAGAGTTTTGACTCATACATCTGCACGCCATCACATTACCCCAGTGCTCCAGCAACTTCATTGGCTCCCAGTTCAGTCACGTATTGAATTTATAACTCTGATTTTATCCTATAAAGCAGTGCATAGGCTGGCACCAGATTACGTCTGTGACTTGGTCACTCTTTCCACTCCTTCTCGCTCTCTCCGCTCTGCTGGTTGTCTCTCCTTGTATCAGCCTCGTGTTACCTGCGTTCATTAGGAATGCTGCTTCCATGGATTGTTTTAAGAAACTTCTTAAGACACATCTTTTTAGTAAAGCTTTTAATGTATGATTTACTGTGATTCTATTTTGATATTATGTAGTTTTGGTTGATTTGTTATTTTGTTGTATGTTGTAGCGCTTTGAGTTTAAGAAAGGCGCATTACAAATAAAATTTATTATTATTATTATTATTATTATTATTATTATTATTATTATTATTATTCATCATTTAAGATTACTGTTTATAACTGAATTCAACCAACCTGAAAAAACAAGTTTTACTGTTAGTAGATGTAACCTGATTTCTCCAATTAGGTAAAATTACTTAAGTTTGAAAGGATCTTTTTTAAATTTTTAAATGATGAAAGTAATTTTCCACACTGTAAAAAATAAAATAAAATACACGGTGAAATGCAAAGCAGCACAGAGTGCTAAACATTTACCGTTAATGGAAATAACATTCCTGAATTATCATTGTGAAACATTCTCTATAAAACAAAAAACTATTGCAGCTAACCATTAGCTAGCAACAGCACACATGCTTGAGCTAATATAACTATCACTGCATCAGCAACAGGGGCCTGTTTCATAAAACAAGTTTACCAAATAAGCCAGGTTTAATTTCAGTTAACCTGACTTATTGTCAGTTGATTTGGTTCAAAATAAGTCAGACTAACTGAAATAAGCCTGGCTTATTTGGTAAACTTGTTTTATGAAACAGGCCCCTGGTAATACTGTTTGTGGAGTTGTTTAATCCTCCTCTGCTGAGATCTTGAGAGATTTAGGCCTGGTTTCACAGACGGAGGTTAAGCCAGGACTAGGCCTTTATAAAATAAGATATTTAAGCAGCTTTTTTAAAAATGTCTTCGAAGAAAACTTTACAGGTGTGCATCTTGAAACAGAACAATGGCACTGACATATTTTAAGTTATGTCAGAGCAAGATATTTTCAGTTGAGACAGCTCATACATACATTTTAATCTAGGACTTGCCTTAAGCCTTGTCTGTGAAACCGGGGGTTAATGTCTTCTTTTTCAGTTGATTTCATCGAAACCTGTGACTGGAACTGAGTTGTAGTTGCTGCGTTTCTTTTTTTTTTTTTTCTCTGTTCTTGTTGTTTCTCCTCAGTGATTCTGCTTGTTAACACCAGGGGCCCATTTCAATAAGGAGGTTCAACCAACTCTGAGTTTAAACTTGAACTCTGAGTTGACTTACTCTGAGATGGGAAACTCTTGAGTTTTCGGTTACAGAACAGCTGAACTGAGTTAGTTCAGTCAACTCTAAGTAGGTTGACTCTGAGTTAAGCGCATGCACCACGACTATGAAAAGTCATGATCAGCGGAGCGCCGAAATTACAATTCACCATGGCAACAGCTCCCGCCAAAAAGACGTCTGCGCACGTACTTCCGTCAATGCGTAACTTTAATTCTTAATAACTGTTATAATATTAGAGGTGAAAACTGTAAATTATTGAACTAATATTCATTTTAATGGTATCCCATGGCCAAAAAAAAAGAAATAAAAAGACAAAAAAGAAACAAGAATGTGGCAGCAGCTAAAAATGAAGTGTAAAAACACAGTTCAATCAAGGTAAAGCTTAAAGGCTCATGGGTGTGGGCTAAATGACTTTACAAACATTTGACATTAAATATCATTCAGTGTCTATATATATTTCAATGCGCTGCAGCTTTTTCCATAGTCTAAAACACTCTTTTCACATAGGCAAATTAAATATTCTCTAATCCAACCAGTTACATTTCTTAATTAGAGTAATGAAATTAACTACTGACTTGTACTCAGTAGACAGCAAGAAGGCAGAGGCTCACAAAATGGGAGGAGAACCTGCACCACTGACAGATGAAGAGGAGATGGTCAAGTATTGGAAGAATTCTAAAATTCAAAAGGAAAAATAATAACTGTTGCTTTTGTATTCGTAGGGAATAAAGATGACCAAATAAACTGTGAATAATTTGTGTTCATTTAACCGCTGTGGTGGTGGTTACGGCATATCTCTCACTATCCTTGCATCTGACATCCATTCCATGCAGTCGGCTAATCTGATTCATTTTCAGAAGGTGCGATGATCGGAATGTGTGTATCATCAATGCATCCAACCACACTGGAAATCCTGAAGGAAATTCTAATTATTGGGTTACTTTCAGAGGTTGCAGCAAGATGTTATCAAATGAACGTCATTTATCAGATTAACCTCATTTAAACCGATTTTTACACCACTGACTTACAGTCCTGTGAAACTCCTCTTTGACAGATTTGTGCCCAGGAAAAAAATTCTCAGAATGAGTGTGAGAGGGATGCACACTTTCCTTAAAATCTGCATACAGCGGACTTATAATGTGCTCTGCATCGCCGATGTTTTAAAGTGCATTTTTCTTATTTCGCAAATTATCTGCCAATGGGGTAAGAAATTAAAAATATTCTTGTTTCCGTTTGCATTAAGATTATTTTTCTTACCCTATGGCGGACAATTTTACTTGTTTTACGTAAAATGCACTTAGAAGGAAAATCCTCCAGGAAACAAGACTAAATATCTTAGACAATTTTCATCTATAAAATGCATATTAAGAATTTTTAGATATTTGTACTTGAAATAAGACAAAAATACTCAGCAAGAAAAGCATTTTTGCAGCGTGAATGAACGAATAAGGTATTTAAACATCGCTTACGCTTTAAAACGGGGGTGGAGACCGAAAGAAACTCTGGGTTTAGTGAAGAAAACCTGCTCTCGACCAGGTTAGGTTCACAGAGTAATTTACCACGGTAACTGACTCTGAGTATAAGTTACCTGTCTTTCAGAAACGGGCTTGACTTATCCTGCTTTCCAGGGTTTGACAAACCTCCCATTTTGAAATGGAAAATCCAGAGTTTCCCTCATTTCAGTGTTAACATACTGAATTTTCACTTAACCTCCTTTCTGAAACGGGCCCCAGGTGTACATCACTAATGCTTAATCATCTCTTAATTAATAACTTAATTATCTCATTCACTTCAACACCGCTTCAGTGTTACTTTTAACACTCTGTAGTGTGGACCCATATAGACACCCAGCAGTGTTAATTTGACTCCGGAAAGTTTGCTGTGCGCATTACATACAGTTGGTTTCGGCCATGCATTAATTTGAACTGTTTTTATGCAGGTGCCTTTAATGCATTGCAGGAGATGCAGACTTGGTTCTCAAATCTCTAAATGCCTTTATGATGCACAATGAATTTAAACACAAAATAAGGGTTTTAATAGATCAGATATCAGGGTTAAAAGATCTAGCATCTGTCAAATCATCTCAAATGTATTAAGCAAAGTGTGAAGAACGGACCCCCTGGTCAAATAACCTTACAAATCAATCGGGGTGAAAGCAGTTCTATAAATGACAAATTAAGTTCCCACAATCTAACTAATTTGTGGACGCTTATTCTTAAGCAGCCCTTAATGTCGATCCTGGATCAAATCGATCCACCATGTTATCAGAATGACAAAGTTCAAAGCTCAGTAACAAATTGTGATGGAACATTTTACAAAAACTAACTCACCCATACTGCACATTTTGTAGGAATAAACATGGAGAAGAGACAGAACATTCTTCCCAAAATGATCATTTTGGGATCCTCCTCAGAGGAGGAATATGTGAGTATGCAGAAGGGTGAATCAATGTGTAATGCACCATCTTACATGTATATTTATTTAGTCAACAGAGAAATTCATCTCGAGATCATCTGAAGAGGACTCTTCCTCAGAAGATGAAATTGTGAGTATGCAGAATGGTTAATGGTAAAGTAATATAAATCACATGATCTTACATTTTATATCTGTTTAGCCACCAGATGACATCAACATCCTTGGATCATCTTCTGAGGATGAAATGCTGGAGTATCTGTTTTCTGTGAGTATCTGTGTTTGTTTAATGGTATAAAGGGGTATAAATTACTGTGCAATGCTCAATAATCTTACAATTATATTTATTTAGACACCATGCGTCAGAATCAGATGTTTCCTCATCATCCGAGGAAGACTGAGGAGGCTGGCAATAATGTGAGTATATTCGGTATATATTGCCATATGATTTTCAGACACGAGAATAATGCTCTCATCTCATCGTCTCTGAGAGAATATGCAGCGTCAGATGCAGAAAGCTCCGTCATTCTGTTTTACTGCATACTGCATCTGTTTTTTCTGCATAGTGAATGGACTGAGATTAAGACGTTCACTGGCATAACTCTCGTGCAAAGTTTGCATGTTGCTTGTGTGATATCCATTGGCTCACCTTCATGGTTTAAAACAGAAATAGGAACACAAAATTCACCTTACCAATGTCCTCAACTGGATGTTGTGAACATTTCAATGCTGACTCATGCTCAGGTCCTAACCCCAAGCCAGAAGAAATTTGCTTGTCAGTGGAACGTGGGGCTGAGAAAGACAGATGTAAAAAAAAAAAAAAAAAACAAGATTAGATCTGCAAAGTTATTAACAATAGCAGTGATTAGAACTAAAAGTTATACAAAATGGATGCTGACTCAAAATTGCTTGTCCAAAGTCAGACAGGACCACATTTTCAATGCTGTGAGGAATGTGACCATGCTGTAGCTGCCCCTCCAAAGCTTCTGGTTTGCTGATGCGTTTTTGTGATGGATAATGTTTCGCATAATGAAAATGTGTGTCGAGGGAGCCATATTATTGAGAAAGTAGTTGTTTTTTTCTCAAGTCTGCAAAAGATTGCTCCGCAGTTAGGCTGTTCAATCAACCCTGTAGTTCTGGCACAAGACTGATTTTTCTGAGAACATCCTGTGGGTCTTTTGTGTTGGATTCATGTAATTCGTCGTACAAAACATAGTGTTCCGATGATCCAGTGATTGGATTGAGTTCAGATTATGAGTCTTCTCGATCAACCAAGGAAGAGATACTTCGAGCTTTCGCTGCTTTGCTTTGTTGATATTCTTGAGTGTTGAGTCTGTCAGTCTTCCTTCATACAGTTATTTATTTTTGTTTCTTTTTAAATTGATGCTGTTCTGTGTTGTGTATAGTTTGTGTGTTTTTGGCTGCCGACAGATACAGAGAAAGACAGTAGTTTGGTGTTTTCAAGTCTTTCAGAAAGATGTGTGTCCATTCGACCCTGTTACCAAAACTGGTCTTAGCAATAATGACAAGCTCAACAGTTCGACTTGACCTCAGGTCAAAATCACGTGAGACACATTGTTGCGTTCGTCTTCTCGTGCCGATTGCAATGAGCATAATAATTTTGTATGAAATAATTTTTGAGGGCTCCAAAATTACCCATCTGTTGCATAATTTAAAAAATGGCATAAAACAGCACCAGAGAGGAAAACTGGGCGGAGTGTGCAAACGTGCGTTCGTCACTGATATAAATTATTTTTATATCAGTGTTTTATATCAGAATTGCCTGAATGATAAACAAGTTTCTACCGTCATATTTCCATTGTTTTGAAGGCTGAAAATAGCTGAATTTGACCTTTGACTTCCATTTCTGAACAAGAGACAATCATGTCTCTAGGCTTGTTTTAAAGGAGAGATTCTAAGCTTTAGATTGATATTTAAAACTTAATTGTAGCCTTGTAATTGACTCAATGAAAAATAATTTACTACCGTCAGATTTCCATTGTTTTGAAGGCCTCACACAAGCACCGAAAAGACCTGCATTTGACCTTTGACTTCTCCATTTCTGAACAAGATACAACCATGTCTCTAGGCTCATTTTAAAGGAGATATTAATATAAAATGCTTAATTATAGCCTCATAATTGCCTGAAAGAAAAATTATTTACTATCGTAAGATTTCTAGTTTCCAGTCATAATGTTTTATTTGCATAAAAAAGGACTTGCATATTGACTTCTTCAGTGTAAAACTATGATTCTAAGCTTTATATTGAAATATAACTTACCATATTGACCCGAATATAAGACAATGTTTTTTTCTTGGAAATACATCTGAAAAAACGCAGTCGTCTTATATTCAGGGTCTAGACCAGGGGTAGGCAACGTCAGTCCTGGAGTGCCGATGTCCTGCAGAGTTTAGCTCCAACCCTGGAAAAAACCTCACCTGCCTGTAGTCCTAGTAATTCTGAAGACCTTGATTAGCTTGTTCAGGTGTGTTTGATTAGGGTTGGAGCTAAACTCTACAGGACAGCGGCACTCCAGGACCGACGTTGCCTACCTCTGGTCTAGACTTTGACATGTCAATAATACACCCACAACAACAGGTGGCGCCAAAAACGAGTGTGCCGTGAAATACATAATGTAATGTGTGTTGTAAAGATCGCGAGTGAAAACAAAAGAAAAAGAAAATGCTTACATTTTTCGTGACTGTCATGTTAGCCTGATGGGACCAAACTTCCTCTGTAAGTGATTTTAAAACATGAGACAGTACCCAGATTTGAAGACTACACTTCTACTGATAATAGAATTTTGGTAGGCTATTATGAGATGGATAGCCTAAATGTATAATTCATATGGGCTACCTGTTATTTTTATGGTATATCAAAGTGTATATTTTTAAATGTCATTGTTGGTAATGGAACATTTTACCAGTATTTACCATACTTTCAAAACAAAAATTAAAATAGGAAAAACAGGGCTCTAGACTAACTTTTTGCACTGGTTGCACTGGTGCGCCTAACTTTTTTTCTTAGGTGCACCAGCACAAAAGTTAGGTGCTCCCAAATTTCTGACCGCATCGCATTTAACACCGCAGTTTTACAAGTTCACTTTTTTTTTTTTTTTTTTTAAATCGCTGTCCATATAGGTAATATTGACTTGTAAATGATTAACTAACAATCTGGTCAACATAGATGTTTTATAGATGCATTGTGCTTTTTCAGTGTTTCAATTCTAAATGTATTAGAACCAGTGACAAATGCACTATTGCCGGCCATGGTCTTCCCACACTCTTTACAGTAAATGCAGTGCATTATATTATCGGCTTTACTTTATCTTAGCCAGGGAAACTGGTCAAGCCACTCTCTTTGAAAAGTATACACTTTCCCCCTTTTAATTTCAGTGGGCTCTGGCTCGGACTCGATCGTATGTGGCTCATTATCTAATGCAGGGATCAACACTAAGGATTTTTTCTACAAATTTTTACTTGCCCTGCCAACATTTTCACTGGTCCTGCCACAAAAAAAAAAAAAAAGTTTCTGTTATCATTGTTTTTGATCTATGTTATCTTGTATTCTAATAAATAAGTTTATATGACACCAATATTTTAGATATCAATTAAATTTTACAATTCTCTATTCCAATTTCAATACCACAGCAAAAATCACTAACCAAAAATAAACATAAATATAAAGTTTAAACATTATTAAAGACAAGCGACAGCCAGTAAATAAGAACAAATGAACAAATTACAAGTAATAGCACAAATAAACATAGGCCTATAGCACAAAGATAGAAATGAAATGATGCTTTAGGTGTTTATGTTTGTAGATGTTCAGCTACAGAAATTAAAATAAATAAATAAATAAATAAAATAACATTTGAATATTGTTCACTCTGTGTTGCACCTTGATTTTTCATAGCAATTTGAAATTAGAGGCAGCCACTGCATTTTAATCATGGATTAATCCACAAAAAAAAAAAGTGCCATTTTTGATTTATATTAGACTGTATAAGTTCAAAATCTGAAGCAAAAACAGAACGACCCGTCTTTAGCTTTGTGAAATTATGCTAACGTTACATAAAACATCGGCACGAAACAGAAACAGCAGACGGGCTGAATGAGATGCAGTTTCTCTCTCTGACAGCAGGCGGCGCTCGTGGAACAGTGATACAGCGTTTCCTTGGTTACCACTGTAAACACAGCAGCGCTGCGCATATTAACATCAATTTAATATGCATTATACAGAGACAAGATGACAACAATACGCCATTTCTGAAAACAGTAATTTCCCCTCAGAAACACGTTCATATAAAATTCAATATTTGGATTTTCTTCCTATATTTCACGCATCGTGAACAGAGATCTTGTTCTGCCTGCTAGTGCTACAGTATTTTCTCCTTTTTGTGTCCATCTTCTCTGGCCTTTGTTAACAGCCGTTTACAGACTAATTATAATAATAATAACGTAATATTTCCACACAAATGACATTTGGGAAAATGATTGCAGTGCAGTTTATGTGCAAGCATGGAACAGAAGATGCTCTAAAATAAAACAAAAAATGTCCGGTCAATTAGTGCATCTTGTACTCCAGTGTATAAATTCAATATAGATTAATCATTGTTAAAGTTACTTGCCAGGACGTGTATTTTGATATACTTTTGTATGCATTTGCCCGTTCAGGCGGCTCGCGGCTGTCTGAGCCAGAACAGAGCGCGCAAGTACTGAAAGGAGTTGTTTTTGCGCTCAAATGCTTTTTAATCGCTTGAATTTTTTAATTAACAAGGCTTAAAAACGCATACAAATGATAAAATTTCATGACGACGCTGCAGTGGCCCGATCAGGCAAGTGACAAATCCGTCTACTGTCCCGAACGTCCTTCACGCTGGCCCCGGGCCATCGGGCAGTCCTTATTGTCGAGCCCTGTATAAATGCCGTCTCCGGACCAAGGCTTGACATAACCTGGGAGATTGATGGCTCCGTGTCAGAGCATTGGTTATGATTTTCAGACGGATCAGGCCTTAACTTAACATTCTTAATGAAAAAGTTGTCAATCGTTCTTTTCATCTTCTCTCATCATCCGCGGCTACATCCACTCTGTTTATCTGACGGGCCTAGGCTACTCACCTCTCTCTGTCTGACTGCAGCACACGCATTTTCAAACGTACACACACGTACAGGAATATCTGGGCCACGGCCAATCAGAGGGGGGGTCCGCCCTTCACTGTCTCTGATTGGTTTAGACCACGATATGGGCCTAATGTGTCTGTTGTTGAACCACAGGGAGACTTTCAGAGTCCCGGAGACATTTTTTTCTCCCTTGAATGGCTGGTCGCACCGGTGCGACCTCAGATTTTTTTTTAGTCGCACCATTGAGAAATTAGGTCGCACGTGCGATCAAACTGGTCGCATTCTAGAGCCCTGAAAAATATGCAATATGAAAATAATTTAAGAAAAAAAGTGTTTTACAGAGAGAAAAACAAAATATTTGGTTTTCAAAAAGCCTAGGTACATCTGGAAAAAGGGGAGTCGTCTTATAATCAAGGTCGTCTTATATTCGGGTCAATACAGTAATAGTAGCCTCAGAATTGCCAGACCTTTTATTTGGCTGATGTTGGGATTTGGAAGATGGCGCATTCACCAGATTTCACTATTTTTAAATTTCCTACACATAGTTCTTTTTCTTTTCTTTTTAACTACTTGAATTTAATATTTGTTTAATAAATATATATTTTTATTTACTTACCCTAGGGTGGTGTTTCTCTGGCTGTCCTGAAGAATTCACAGTCAGTGGCACCAATAATAAGTTTCAATGTGATATAAAACATATTTATATAGGTTTTAGTTTGGTCAAAGGATAATTTTTTTTTTTATATCTCACAAAAAAGGACTGATTTACATTGTGTTAAACAGATCTGTATATGTTTTGACCTGCAGGAAAAATGAGCAGCAGTGCTGACAGTGGGGTGGAGGCCCATGGTGGCAGCAGTAGTGTAAGTACTAACAGAAGTTAAATAAAATGCTTCATAATATAAAGATAGTAATTCATTTTTCATTATTTATTATTTATGTTGTTTTTCCAAAGGCCACCGCGGTAATAAGCTGTACTGTAAGTTTATACTTGTCATTAAGCTATGCATATATTTTTAGACTGTGATAATTAAATGATGTTAGGTTTGACAGCTGTTGTGTTGTGCTGTTTTGCAGGACACAGAGTATAGCTCATCTGGAGAGGAGGAGGGACCCCCAAATGTTCCTCCTCTCCTTTCCCCAGTAGCTCCACCTTCACCTCCGCCCTCCCCAGAACATCCTCCTGTTTCTCCTGAGGAACATGAATATGTAATGTATACATTTTTTGTGCCCTCTATAACTGTCATTGTTTTATTTAAAAAAAAAATTCTCTCTCTGCAGTTTTTCGCAGATGATGATGAAGAGGAGGAGGAGCAACAGCAAAAACAGGAGCAGGACTTTTTTTTTTTGTACATAGTTCAATGCTAACTTTGTTTGAAATAAGTTTTAATAAAAAATAAAAATAAATTAATTAAAAGCTCTCATTATGGTCTCATACCTTGTTTCATCTGTATGGATTTGTAGGAAAAAAAAAAAACATTAAAATTATGAGTGGGATAAAAAAAAAAAAATGGCTTAGAACCCAGGACAAATCTCTAGTGTACCCTAAACCCATGGATTTTACGATATGCTCGAAAAAGCAAACTTAATACCCCGAGTACAACCTCAGTCCAAATGAGCACCTTCTTCATAAATTGTGAAACATGCACTGCCTCAGTCAGGATTTAATTTTAAACCATACCAGGACATTAGGTACATTTCTGTCACTAGGGGGTGCATAAATGTTCTTTTAGAGGTACAAACAAGAAGGTACAAAAATGTACCAATGTTCAGATGTACATTGCTGTAACCTGCTAGGGTACAGCTGAAGCAACAAAACATTTGTACTCTTTTAGGTACATTAATGTACCTTGATTTTTCTATGTGTGTGTAGGGACCATGTCAGTCATAACGCATGCATGGAGCTCTCTTCTAACGAGTTGCTAATCTGAATCAGGTGTGTTAATTAAGAGAGACATGCAAAATATGCAGTGCAGTGGTATGCGAGGACTGGAATTGAAAACCACTGCTATAGATGTTACAAAGCTGAAAACATGTAAGGCAGGGGTGTCAAACTCAGTTCCTGGAGGGCCGGAGCCCTGCAGAGTTTAGATGCAACCCTAATTAAACACACCTGATCCAGCTAATCAAGTCCTTCAGGCTTAATTTAAAACTGCATAGTATGTGTGTTGGAACTAAACTCTGCAGGGCTCCGGCCCCCCAGGAACTGAATTTGACACCCCGGATGTAAGGCCAGTCAATTCTTAAAGGAGGAGTTCACTTCCAGAATGAAAATTTATAGTAATATACTTATTACTTCTTAATAAGAAGTTTTGTATGAAAGAAATAAAGTCAGACTGGTTTGTAATAAGTGAAGATGCTGAGATCTAGAGGGATCTGTTATCATTGCATTGCCAGCTGAGCTCGTCTCTGGTGTGACCGTTGTAACAGTGCTGCTGATGCTGGCAGCAGCTGAAAAATGAATGATGGATATAATTAAATATACAAACACAAGTAATACACAGAGCTCATGTAATTATAATTACCTGCACAATATGCTACAGGACAAACAGTTTGTCCAACTAGCTCAGACATAATAATTGCTTGGATAGGCTTTGACTATCCTATTTTGAAAGGTGGGTTATGTATTTTTTCAAAAACGTTTTAGAAAACTGAGTTGGGCCGAGTATCAAAACAAACTTGTAGCCAATCAGCAGTAAGGGGCATGTCTGCTCATGATGTGAGGAGAGAGCGCTCAGTGCAGATGATGGACATTAGCCAAGCCGAGCAATAACAGAATGATAGAGATAGCGGATAAAAAACAAAAGAGGAAAACATCTACGGAACAAAAGGATGCTTACACCGTGTGTTCACCAGACGCCGCGCCACAACAGTCTGTCTACACTGGACCCGACAAAGCAACCGTTGAAAATCATTTGAAATTTGTGTCAATATGTCACAAATAGCACGTGGCAGCAGTTCACTGTCGTGTCGTATCGCGCATCCAGCGTAGACAGCATCATTGATTATAACGAGTTCTATAGTATTTTGTCGCGCTGCGCCACTCGCGTCTGTGTAAGGCAAGAAGTAGGACCCGTGTAAATATCGGATCAGCTTTCCAGCGCTGGAGAGAAATCAAGGAGCGGGAAGGCCTGCTATCAGATGCCGAAGTTGCTTTGTTTCTTCTCGATAGGTGAGTAACATTGGTTTTGCTTTGTTTCACAGAACTAATCGTTGCCTGGGAAGCGTAAGTATGTGTGGGGTGGAGCTATCAAAATAGGGGCGAGACCCGTTTGGGGTAAGGGCGGGTTTATTTTGGTGATTTCAAATATCAACATTGGCTACCAGAAATCACTTTCCCCACCTTTAAAAGGGACGTATTATGCAAAAATCACTTTTATAAGGCGTTTGAACACAATTGATTGGCCGCAGTGTGTGAAAACAACCAGCCTATAATGTTAAAAATCCACCAACTCATTTTTTTATAAAATCAATAAATCATAAACAGTCTCTCCAAACGAGGCGTTTCAGATTCTCCCTCTGTTCACGTCACCGAGGGGAAAAAGTCCCACCCATTTGTGACTCCCTGCCCTATTAACATAAACACAGCCCTGAGTGAGAAACTGCGGTCCGCCATTACTGGAGATATATACAATGTCAGTGCTAGAGAGGCTTTACAAGTGTTGTGTTTTGGGATGCACTAATGAACATAGCAGTCGCCATAATCTCCCCTCATCTGAGCCGAGAACACTGTGGTTAAATTTTATTTTTGAAGGAAATATCCCACAAAAAATCGGTAACGTCCCTTAAATGTTTAGGAATCAATACCAACGCTTTGTGCGTGAACGTCAGCTCCAGACAAAGTAAGTATCACGCATTTGTTTTCCAAATTGCCTTTCTGAAAGAGCTGCTTGGCATTCTGTAAGGCTAATTACTAAAGCTACCATTGTCTCTGCCTGTTTTCACTGATGCTGCCTTCACGTGCTGCCAGAATGATTGTGAATAGGACTGTGGTAGTTAAAAGTTGCGTATGAAAGCAATGTGAGTCAATCGCTTGAAGTTGTCGAGCTCATAATCAGAAGTGGGACTTATAAAGTTTGTGATAGCATGAGACCTATGTTGTTATTTTTATATGTGGGGTATATTGAGCTAAAACTTCACATATATGCTCTGGGGACATCAGAGACTTATTTTACATCTTGTAAAAAGGGAGATAATAGGTCCCCTTTAATGGGAAAAGACCCGAAAAAGCAGCAGTAATTGCTCCAGTGAGTGCAGACATCGAGAGATGACTCTCGAGATGTATTCATGTATTGTTGGGTGTTCACCATGACATTTCGGTGCAACAGCTATACCTTCCAACACATTTGTCTGGGATCTGAGCGCTTACTGGACATACTGGTCACACTTGAAGGAGTTTGATTGCTGACTGCTCTTGGCTCTCCATGGATCATCCAGCACAGTGTAGTTGTAGCAGGGGTTAACAGAGGGAAAAACTGTTATGAAAATATTTATATAAAAATGTTGCTTAATAACTGTGTTACTACTTCTTAAAGGATCATGAAAGTGGTGGTGAGGATCATGAGTGGTGATTGGCTGCCGTGGCTGGAGAGCACGCATCTACGTCATCAGTTTTCCGAGCTTTTCTCAGTATTATTCATGAAAATGAACTCTTACAATTCAATCACAGCACTGAAAAAAATGTTTAGTTAGTTTAATTTAGAAAATGTACTTCATCTGATAACATCTACAATAACTGGTTTGTCAATGAAATGATTTAATTGGCACTCCATCTAATGTTAATAAGTGCAGTAATTTTAAACTTTGTTGACAATACTCAAATATCTCCTTCTGCCCAGGTGCGTAATTTAGGCGTGATTTTTGATGCTCAGCTGACTTTTAATTCTCATTTCAAAAACATGAAGTTACTTTTTTCCATCTTTGTAACATTGCTTGCATTAGACCCTTTCTTTCCAGGCCTGATGCTGAGAGGCTTATTCATGCCTTTATCACATCACGGCTCAATTATTGTAATTCTCTCTTCGGTGGTTTACCAGCAAATTCTGTTAAGAGGGGACTTCCGGGAGGCGCCATGTGAGAGTAAGACGCGTGTGAAGGCAGCTCCGTAATTTTCTATTGATATGTGAAGCAAAATTAAACAATATTCTATTTTCACGTCATCAAGTTCAGAATACCACTTAAGATGCCAAATAAACCCAGAAAAAATGTAGAGCAAACGACCGAAACCCCGCGAGACACTCAAGATGACTGTGGCGACGAGGCCAACACCGTGGCTAACAAGGCAGTGCTAGAGGGGATAGCTGCTCTCCAATCAAATTTTCAACAGTTTAAGTCGGAGATTGTTCAGGCTATCGACAAGAGACTGGACCAGTTCTCGACCTCCATTAGAGCAGAATTAACTGCTCTCAAAAAAGAGACTGATGTCACTATCTCGGCCATGAAAAGCACGATGGACGACCAAGCTAAAACAATGGCGGAGCTCGAGCGTAGCGCAACTTTTACTTTGGATACGGTCTCCCAGCTTCAAAAGGATGTTGAAAAGTTAACAAGCAGTGTCTCACAGCTCACTGAGAAATGTACGGACTTGGAAAGTCGCAGTAGAAGGCAAAACCTGCGCATTCTAAACATTAAAGAGGGCGAGGAAAATGGGCGCAAGACGACAGACTTTATTGCACACCTGCTGAAGAACGTGCTCTCTTTGGAACGTTTACCTTTGATCGATCGCGCTCACAGATCTTTGAGAAAACGCGCCGACAACACGTTATATCCCCGGGCCTTCATTGTTAAGATGCACTACTTTCATGACTGGCAGGACATTATCCGAAAAGCGGCTCAGCTTAAGTCCATTATCTACAACGGAGAGAAACTCCTGATATTCCCTGATCTCCCAGCTGCCATACTCAAACAGCGAGCCCGTTTTAACAGAGCTAAAGAACTACTTCGAGATCGTCCAGGGGTCCGTTTTGGATTTCTGTACCCAGCGAAATTACGGGTCTCGCACAACGGAGAAGAAATGTACTTTACCGATCCGGTAAAGGCGATAACATTCGCAGAGCAGCACTTCGGTGAGGGGAACGTGTCGACATCATAATCTCATTATGGAGCTTTATAAACCAGTTACTAGTTGGGATTGAAGCGCTGATCGGTCAGCTATAATTATGCGTATTTCCTCCCTCTTTTCTCTTGACGTGATTTGTATTATAGGCAAAGTTTATATGCTTTACAGCTCGAATTATTAAAGACTGAGCAGCCTGTGTGTAGACGGACATCCATAACCTTAATAGGAACTGTTCACTGAGCTCCTGCTAGTCAGCTAACACCAGGTGGGCTGTTTAACAGTCAAGTTTACTGTTTCTTGGTAAAACTCTGATTTGATGTTCAAGCAAGCCTGTGTTCTCAGGTACGTTTTTGTTTTGTTCACTCATTTTAATTTTGTTGTGATAAGGGATCGTGGGAGGGGATGTCTAATAGGGTTCTGTCTGTGGGTGCGTTCTGCGCTGAGGGGAGGTAACCAACGCAATAACGGGGATGGCTGCTGCTCAGAGTAAGACAACTGACAGAGGGGTGGGAGCACTGACTTTTTCTTCTTGGAACGTTAAAGGTCTAAACCATCTTGTTAAACGAAGTAAAGTGTTATCTCATCTAAAATCTATGAACTCTGATGTCATATTCTTACAAGAAACACACTTGAAAAATGACTCTCATTCCAAGCTAAGAGCCAGGTGGATAGGTCAATCTTTTCACTCTTCATTTTCATCTAAGGCTAGGGGTACCGCTGTTTTAATAAGAAAAGGGGTTCCATTCAAGCATAGGGCTACGATTGCAGATAAGGAGGGACGATTTATTATAGTTGCGGGAGAAATATTTTCAACGCATATAACATTAGTTAACATTTACGGACCAAATTTCGATGATCCACAGTTTTTTCAAAATGTATTTTCCCGGATTCCTGATACATCATCTACTAATTTAATTATAGGGGGGGATTTCAACTGTGTCCTGGACCCATATTTAGATAGATCCTCTGCTCAGCGTGCTCCCCCCTCTAAATCCAGGGATTTTCTCAACATGTACATTAAAAATTCTAATGTTGGTGATGTATGGAGGCTAGCCAATCCAACGGGGAGAGATTATTCCTTTCACTCATTGGTCCACAATGTTTATACCCGTATCGACTACTTTTTAGTTGATGTGAAGTTAATTCCTTTCACGTTCAATGCCAAGTATCATAATATTTTAATCTCAGACCATAGTCCAGTTACATTTACTTTAAAATTATCAGAAATGGCAACAACTCAACCACTGTGGCGGGCAGACACCTATTTATTAAGAGACGCAAAATTCTGTGAATACTTGCGTATACAGCTAGAGTTATTTTTTGAAACTAACGATCAACCGAATACTTCATCTTCTCTTTTGTGGGATACCTTTAAAGCATATTTACGGGGCTGTTTTATATCCTTTAAAGGTGCAAAAAATAAACAAAACAAAGCGGCTTTACAATCATTAGAAAAACAGCTTAGTAAATTAGATAACGAGAATGCTACAAATCCTTCTTTTGAATTGCACAAGAAAATATTAAATTTTAGATACCAATATAATCAGATTATATCTGAAAAGTTTTCAAGATCGTTAATGTTCATGAAACATAATTATTTTGAATTTGGCGATAAGCCACACAAATTATTATCTAGACAGCTACGAAAGCTGGAAAATGACCGTACAATTCATCGAATCAGATCAAAATCCGGGGCTTATTTATTATCTCCAAAAGAAATTAACAATAGATTTAAACAATTTTATGAATCATTGTACACTAGTAATATAACTGATGATTCTTCCACTATGGAGAACTTTTTAAACAGCTGTAATTTACCAACCCTGGACCAAGAGGATAGAGAATTTCTTGGAGCTGACTTAACATTAGACGAATTAAAGAATACCATAAAGTCACTTAAAGGAGGTAAATCCCCCGGCCCCGACGGAATCCCTTGCGAGGTATACAAAACATTTAACAATCTATTGGGACCCTATATGCTTAGAATGTTCTCCCAGGCGTTGGAGGTGGGACAATTACCACAGTCATTTAACGAAGCGGTAATCACAGTCCTACCTAAGAAGGGCAAAGATCCAGAGGAGGTTGGAGGGTATAGGCCAATATCTCTCATTAATGTGGACCAAAAAATTTTAGCAAAGACATTAGCCAATAGACTCAGCACGCTTTTAGGGAAATTAGTTAATCCTGATCAGACCGGATTTGTTTTAGGTCGTAGTTCTTTTAATAATCTTCGTCGTTTGTTTAATATTTTATACTCTTCCCAGACTAATCAAACTGATTTGGTGATTTTGTCCTTAGATGCCGAAAAGGCTTTTGACCAGGTAGAGTGGCCCTACCTCTTCGCTCTGCTACAGAAATTCCATGTAGGAGAGAAATTCATCACCTGGCTCAAAATTCTATATAAAAACCCTAGGGCACGCATACTCACAAATAGAATTTTATCACCATCTTTTGCTTTATTTAGGGGTACACGACAAGGTTGCCCACTCTCTCCCCTTCTTTTTGCTCTGGCCATTGAGCCTTTAGCAGAAACCATCCGCGGTGATGAGAGAATTCATGGGTTCCATACTAAAACAACTATAAATAAAATTTCTTTATATGCGGACGATGTATTACTATATGTGACTAAACCCGCGTCTAGTATCCCTGTAATCTTAAAAGTGATTGAACAATATGGCTCATTTTCAGGTTATAGAATTAATTTAAACAAAAGTGAACTCATGCCAGTTGGGCTTAAAGATCTTTCACAAATTTTCCCAATTCGGTTTAAAATAGCTAAAGATAGATTTACCTACCTAGGAATCGTTGTAACTAGGAAGTTTAGTTTGTTACGAGAAGCCAATTATACCCCCCTTTTAGAAAAATTGAAAAGAAATATTCAGTTTTGGAGGACTCTTCCTATTTCGTTAATAGGTAGAATAAATGCCATCAAAATGGTTTTTCTCCCGCAATTATTATATCTATTACAAAACACCCCTCTATTTCTTTCCAAGTCATTTTTTAAGCAACTAGATTCAATTACTTTACCCTTTATCTGGAACTATAAAAATCACAGAATTAAACGACTGCATATCTCCAAACCTAGAAGTGTAGGGGGTCTCGCCTTTCCAGACTTCCGCTGCTACTACTGGGCGGCTAGCCTCAGAATTATATCCGTAATACTAAATGATAAAAGCGGGCAACTTGACTGGCTCCAAATAGAACAAGATGAATGTGCCCCTTACGATCTTGGTGCTGTGATTCTTTCACCAACAAGTTGCAAAAAAGAAATATACAGAAGCAGCCCAGTCATTAGTAGTGGTATTCAAATTTGGAAACAAATTAGAACTCATTTTGGGGTGGAGACGTTACCTTTAATAATCCCCATAGCTAACAACCCCTCTTTTATACCTTCCATATTAGATAAAGGTTTTCAGCAGTGGAGAGATGCAGGAATTTACACAGTAAGCGATCTGTTTCAAGATGGTATCTTTATTTCATTTGAAAAAATTCAGGAAAAATACAAACTTCATAGAAATAATTTCTTCAGGTTCTTGCAAGTCAGGAACTATGTACAATCCTATTTAAACAGGTCCGCAACAATCAGCCCTTCGTGTCTTGACACTTGCCTTAAGGACTATTTTGGTAAAGGGAAAATGATTTCTTGTATCTATAATACTCTCCAGGCCTCCCAATTACCTACTACATCTTCAATCAAAAGTTTATGGGAGGAAGAATTAGGATCAGAAATTCCCAATGAGTTGTGGGTGGACAGCTTAGAAGAGATTAATAGATGCTCTATAAACTCTAGACACTGCCTCATCCAGTTCAAAATCTTGCATAGGCTGCACTACTCTAAGACAAAATTATCTAGAATATTTCCAGGTGTTTCTCCAAAATGTGACAAGTGTATGACGGCTGATGCGACCTTGCTCCACAGTTATGCATTATGTCCCAGTCTGCAAAGTTATTGGTGCAAGATTTTTAAGGTCATCTCTGAAATCACTAGGCAACATATTGAACCAGATGAGTTTTTAATTGTGTTTGGTGTTTCAAGACATGAGCTCTGTCTGTCCAAGTCTCAACAACGATTTCTTTCCTATGGACTTTTAACAGCCAAAAAGCTTATCTTAACATTCTGGAAAAATAAACTGCCACCTCCTTTCCAGCTGTGGCTTGACGAACTCACAAATACACTACATTTGGAACGTATACGGCTCTGTCTAAGGAATAAGAGACAACAGTTTTCTAAAACTTGGGAACCCTATATGAGGTATTTAGGGGAAGAAGGGAGAGGAGACTTGGAAGAGAGGATGTTGACATAATCTGAGTTGATTCTAAGATTCATTCCATTCCTGGTTTTCTTTTAGTATTCCTCTATGTGGTGCGTATCAGACAGACAGAGTGAGAGTGGGTGGGTAGTCGGGTGGGTTGGTTTTGAATGGTTTTGTTTGTTTTAGGAGTTTCTGTATGTTAGAAATATGTGCAAATGTTTGCATGTTTAATGTACACTCAGATTGTATGCACATGTATAGGATTAAGTTTATTGTATATACAGGTGTGTATATATGTATGTATAAATATGTATATATGGTTAATAACTACAGAAGGAATTATAACTTGGTTCATTTTCTTTGTATAAGAAAAATTTGGAGAAACTTCTGATTTGATTGCTGTTAAGTTTACCTGTACTCTACATATTTCCCCAATTAAAAAAAAAAAAAAAAAAAAAAAAAAATTCTGTTAAGAGATTGCAATATATACAAAACTCAGCTGCCAGAGTTTTGACTCATACATCTGCACGCCATTACATTACCCCAGTGCTCCAGCAACTTCATTGGCTCCCAGTTCAATCACATATTGAATTTATAACTCTGATTTTATCCTATAAAGCAGTGCATAGGCTGGCACCAGATTACATCTGTGAGTTGGTCACTCTTTCCACTCCTTCTCGCTCTCTCCGCTCTGCTGGTTGTCTCTCCTTGTATCAGCCTCGTGTTACCTGCGTTCATTAGGAATGCTGCTTCCATGGATTGTTTTAAGAAACTTCTTAAGACACATCTTTTTAGTAAAGTTTTTAATGTATGATTATTTACTGTGATTCTATTTTGATATTATGTAGTTTTGGTTGATTTGTTATTTTGTTGTATGTTGTAGCGCTTTGAGTTTAAGAAAGGCGCATTACAAATAAAATTTATTATTATTATTATTATTATTATTATCATCATCATCATCATCATTTAAGATTACTGTTTATAACTGAATTCAACCAACCTGAAAAAACAAGTTTTACTGTTAGTAGATGTAACCTGATTTCTCCAGTTAGGTAAAATTACTTAAGTTTGAAAGGATCTTTTTTAAATTTTTAAATGAAAGTAATTTTCCACACTGTAAAAAATAAAATAAAATATACGGTGAAATGCAAAGCAGCACAGAGTGCTAAACATTTACCGTTAATGGAAATAACATTACTGAATTATCATTGTGAAACATTCTCTATGAAACAAAAAACTATTGCAGCTAACCATTAGCTAGCAACAGCACACATGCTTGAGCTAATATAACTATCACTGCATCAGCAACAGGGGCCTGTTTCATAAAACAAGTTTACCAAATAAGCCAGGTTTAATTTCAGTTAACCTGACTTATTGTCAGTTGATTTGGTTCAAAATAAGTCAGACTAACTGAAATAAGCCTGGCTTATTTGGTAAACTTGTTTTATGAAACAGGCCCCTGGTAATACTGTTTGTGGAGTTGTTTAATCCTCCTCTGCTGAGATCTTGAGAGATTTAGGCCTGGTTTCACAGACGGAGCTTAAGCCAGGACTAGGCCTTTATAAAATATTTAAGCAGCTTTTTTAAAAATGTCTTCGAAGAAAACTTTACAGGTGTGCATCTTGAAACAGAACAATGGCACTGACATATTTTAAGTTATGTCAGAGCAAGATATTTTCAGTTGAGACAGCTCATACATACATTTTAATCTGGGACTTGCCTTAAGCCTTGTCTGTGAAACCGGGGGTTAATGTCTTCTTTTTCAGTTGATTTCATCGAAACCTGTGACTGGAACTGAGTTGTAGTTGCTGCGTTTCTTTTTTTTTTTTTCTCTGTTCTTGTTGTTTCTCCTCAGTGATTCTGCTTGTTAACACCAGGGGCCCGTTTCAATAAGGAGGTTCGACCAACTCTGAGTTTAAACTTGAACTCTGAGTTGACTTACTCTGAGATGGGAAACTCTTGAGTTTTCGGTTACAGAACAGCTGAACTGAGTTAGTTCAGTCAACTCTAAGTAGGTTGACTCTGAGTTAAGCGCATGCACCACGACTATGAAAAGTCATGATCAGCGGAGCGCCGAAATTACAATTCACCATGGCAACAGCTCCCGCCAAAAAGACGTCTGCGCACGTACTTCCGTCAATGCGTAACTTTAATTCTTAATAACTGTTATAATATCAGAGGTGAAAACTGTAAATTATTGAACTAATATTCATTTTAATGGTATCCCATGGCCAAAAAAAAGAAATAAAAAGACAAAAAAGAAACAAGAATGTGGCAGCAGCTAAAAATGAAGTGTAAAAACACAGTTCAATCAAGGTAAAGCTTAAAGGCTCATGGGTGTGGGCTAAATGACTTTACAAACATTTGACATTAAATATCATTCAGTGTCTATATATATTTAAATGCGCTGCAGCTTTTTCCATAGTCTAAAACACTCTTTTCACATAGGCAAATTAAATATTCTCTAATCCAACCAGTTACATTTCTTAATTAGAGTAATGAAATTAACTACTGACTTGTACTCAGTAGACAGCAAGAAGGCAGAGGCTCACAAAATGTGAGGAGAACCTGCACCACTGACAGATGAAGAGGAGATGGTCAAGTATTGGAAGAATTCTAAAATTCAAAAGGAAAAATAATAACTGTTGCTTTTGTATTCGTAGGGAATAAAGATGACCAAATAAACTGTGAATAATTTGTGTTCATTTAACCGCTGTGGTGGTGGTTACGGCATATCTCGCACTATCCTTGCATCTGGCATCCTTCCATTCCATGCAGTCGGCTAATCTGATTCATTTTCAGAAGGTGCGATGATCGGAATGTGTGTATCATCAATGCATCCAACCACACTGGAAATCCTGAAGGAAATTCTAATTATTGGGTTACTTTCAGAGGTTGCAGCAAGATGTTATCAAATGAACGTCATTTATCAGATTAACCTCATTTAAACCGATTTTTACACCACTGACTTACAGTCCTGTGAAACTCCTCTTTGACGGATTTGTGCCCAGGAAAAAAATTCTCAGAATGAGTGTGAGAGGGATGCACACTTTCCTTAAAATCTGCATACAGCGGACTTATAATGTGCTCTGCATCTCCGATGTTTTAAAGTGCATTTTTCTTATTTCACAAATTATCTGCCAATGGGGTAAGAAATTAAAAATATTCTTGTTTCCGTTTGCATTAAGATTATTTTTCTTACCCTATGGCGGACAATTTTACTTGTTTTACGTAAAATGCACTTAGAAGGAAAATCCTCCAGGAAACAAGACTAAATATCTTGGACAATTTTCATCTATAAAATGCATATTAAGAATTTTTAGATATTTGTACTTGAAATAAGACAAAAATACTCAGTAAGAAAAGCATTTTTGCAGCGTGAATGAACGAATAAGGTATTTAAACATCGCTTACGCTTTAAAACGGGGGTGGAGACCGAAAGAAACTCTGGGTTTAGTGAAGAAAACCTGCTCTCGACCAGGTTAGGTTCACAGAGTAATTTACCACGGTAACTGACTCTGAGTATAAGTTACCTCTCTTTCAGAAACGGGCTTGACTTATCCTGCTTTCCAGGGTTTGACAAACCTCCCATTTTGAAATGGAAAATCCAGAGTTTCCCTCATTTCAGTGTTAATATACTCAGTTTTCACTTCACCTCCTTTCTGAAACGGGCCCCAGGTGTACATCACTAATGCTTAATCATCTCTTAATTAATAACTTAATTATCTCATTCACTTCAACACCACTTCAGTGTTACTTTTAACACTCTGTAGTGTGGACCCATATAGACACCCAGCAGTGTTAATTTGACTCCGGGAAGTTTGCTGTGCGCATTACATACAGTTGGTTTCGGCCATGCATTAATTTGAACTGTGTTTTTATGCAGGTGCCTTTAATGCATTGCAGGAGATGCAGACTTGGTTCTCAAATCTCTAAATGCCTTTATGATGCACAATGAATTTAAACACAAAATAAGGGTTTTAATAGATCAGATATCAGGGTTAAAAGATCTAGCATCTGTCAAATCATCTCAAATGTATTAAGCAAAGTGTGAAGAACGGACCCCCTGGTCAAATAACCTTACAAATCAATCGGGGTGAAAGCAGTTCTATAAATGACAAATTAAGTTCCCACAATCTAACTAATTTGTGGACGCTTCTTCTTAAGCAGCCCTTAATGTCGATCCTGGATCAAATCGATCCACCATGTTATCAGAATGACAAAGTTCAAAGCTCAGTAACAAATTGTGATGGAACATTTTACAAAAACTAACTCACCCATACTGCACATTTTGTAGGAATAAACATGGAGAAGAGACAGAACATTCTTCCCAAAATGATCATTTTGGGATCCTCCTCAGAGGAGGAATATGTGAGTATGCAGAAGGGTGAATCAATGTGTAATGCACCATCTTACATGTATATTTATTTAGTCAACAGAGAAATTCATCTCGAGATCATCTGAAGAGGACTCTTCCTCAGAAGATGAAATTGTGAGTATGCAGAATGGTTAATGGTAAAGTAATATAAATCACATGATCTTACATTTTATATCTGTTTAGCCACCAGATGACATCAACATCCTTGGATCATCTTCTGAGGATGAAATGCTGGAGTATCTGTTTTCTGTGAGTATCTGTGTTTGTTTAATGGTATAAAGGGGTATAAATTACTGTGCAATGCTCAATAATCTTACAATTATATTTATTTAGACACCATGCGTCAGAATCAGATGTTTCCTCATCATCCGAGGAAGACTGAGGAGGCTGGCAATAATGTGAGTATATTCGGTATATATTGCCATATGATTTTCAGACACGAGAATAATACTCTCATCTCATCGTCTCTGAGAGAATATGCAGCGTCAGATGCAGAAAGCTTCTGCATTCTGTTTTACTGCATACTGTATCTGTTTTTTCTGCATAGTGAATGGACTGAGATTAAGTCATTCACTGGCATAACGCAAAGTTTGCATGTTGCTTGTGTGATATCCATTGGCTCACCTTCATGGTTTAAAACAGAAATAGGAACACAAAATTCACCTTACCAATGTCCTCAACTGGATGTTGTGAATATTTCAATGCTGACTCATGCTCAGGTCCTAACCCCAAGCCAGAAGAAATTTGCTTGTCAGTGGAACGTGGGGCTGAGAAAGACAGATGTAAAATAAAAAAAAAACAAGATTAGATCTGCAAAGTTATTAACAATAGCAGTTATTAGAACTAAAAGTTATACAAAATGGATGCTGACTCAAAATTGCTTGTCCAAAGTCAGACAGGACCACATTTTCAATGCTGTGAGGTATGTGAGGCTGTTCAATCAACCTTGTAGTTCTGGCACAAGACTGATTTTTCTGAGAACATCCTGTGGGTCTTTTGTGTTGGATTCATGTAATTCGTCGTACAAAGCATAGTGTTCCGATGATCCAGTGATTGGATTGAGTTCAGATTATGAGTCCTCTCGATCAACCAAGGAAGAGATACTTCGAGCTTTCCCTGCTTTGCTTTGTTGATATTCTCGAGTGTTGAGTCTATCAGTCTTCCTTCATACAGTTATTTATTTTTGTTTCTTTTTAAATTGATGCTGTTCTGTGTTGTGTATAGTTTGTGTGTTTTTGGCTGCCGACAGATACAGAGAAAGACAGTAGTTTGGTGTTTTCAAGTCTTTCAGAAAGATGTGTGTCCATTCGACCCTGTTACCAAAACTGGTCTTAGCAATAATGACAAGCTCAACAGTTCGACTTGACCTCAGGTCAAAATCACGTGAGACACATTGTTGCGTTCGTCTTCTCGTGCCGATTGCAATGAGCATAATAATTTTGTATGAAATAATTTTTGAGGGCTCCAAAATTACCCATCTGTTGCATAATTCAAAAATGGCATAAAACAGCACCGGAGGGGAAAACTGGGCGGAGTGTGCAAACGTGCGTTCGTCACTGATATAAATTATTTTTATATCAGTGTTTTATATCAGAATTGGCTGAATGACAAACAAGTTTCTACCGTCATATTTCCATTGTTTTGAAGGCTGAAAATAGCTGAATTTAACCTTTGACTTCCATTTCTGAACAAGAGACAATCATGTCTCTAGGCTTGTTTTAAAGGAGAGATTCTAAGCTTTAGATTGATATTTAAAACTTAATTGTAGCCTTGTAATTGACTCAATGAAAAATAATTTACTACCGTCAGATTTCCATTGTTTTGAAGGCCTCACACAAGCACCGAAAAGACCTGCATTTGACCTTTGACTTCTCCATTTCTGAACAAGATACAACCATGTCTCTAGGCTCATTTTAAAGGAGATATTAATATAAAATGCTTAATTATAGCCTCATAATTGCCTGAAAGAAAAATGATTTACTATCATAAGATTTCTAGTTTCCAGTCATAATGTTTTATTTGCATAAAAAAGGACTTGCATATTGACTTCTTCAGTGTAAAACTATGATTCTAAGCTTTATATTGATATAATTGACTTACCATATTGACCCGAATATAAGACAAGGTTTTTTTCTTGGAAATACATCTGACAAAACGCGGTCGTCTTATATTCAGGGTCTAGACCAGGGGTAGGCAACGTCAGTCCTGGAGTGCCGATGTCCTGCAGAGTTTACCTCCAACCCTGGAAAAAACCTCACCTGCCTGTAGTCCTAGTAATTCTGAAGACCTTGATTAGCTTGTTCAGGTGTGTTTGATTAGGGTTGGAGCTAAACTCTACAGGACAGCGGCACTCCAGGACCGACGTTGCCTACCTCTGTCTAGACTTTGACATGTCAATAATACACCCACAATAGGTGGCGCCAAAAACGCATAAAACGAGTGTGCCGTGAAATACATAATGTAATGTGTGTTGTAAAGATCGCGAGTAAAAACAAAAGAAAAAGAAAATGCTTACATTTTTCATGACTGTCATGTTAGCCTGATGGGACCAAACTTACTCTGTAAGTGATTTTAAAACATGAGACAGTACCCAGATTTGAAGACTACACTTCTACTGATAATAGAATTTTGGTAGGCTATTATGAGATGGATAGCCTAAATGTATAATTCATATGGGCTACCTGTTATTTTTATGGTATATCAAAGTGTATATTTTTAAATGTCATTGTTGGTAATGGAACATTTTACCAGTATTTACCATACTTTCAAAACAAAAATTAAAATAGGAAAAACAGGGCTCTAGACTAACTTTTTGCACTGGTTGCACTGGTGCGCCTAACTTTTTTTCTTAGGTGCACCAGCACAAAAGTTAGGTGCACCCAAATTTCTGACCGCATTGCATTTAACACCGCATTGCATTTTTTTTAAATCGCTGTCCATATAGGTAATATTGACTTGTAAATGATTAACTAACAATCTGGTCAACATAGATGTTTTATAGATGCATTGTGCTTTTTCAGTGTTTCAATTCTAAATGTATTAGAACCAGTGACAAATGCACTATTGCCGGCCATGGTCTTCCCACACTCTTTACAGTAAATGCAGTGCATTATATTATCGGCTTTACTGTATCTTAGCCAGAGAAACTGGTCAAGCCACTCTCTTTGAAAAGTATACACTTTCCCCCTTTTAATTTCAGTGGGCTCTGGCTCGGAGTTGATCGTGTGTGGCTCATTATCTAATGCAGGGATCAACACTAAGGATTTTTTCTACAAATTTTTACTTGCCCTGCCAACATTTTCACTGGTCCTGCCACAAAAAAAATTAAATAGTTTCTGTTATCATTGTTTTTGATCTATGTTATCTTGTATTCTAATAAATAAGTTTATATGACACCAATATTTTAGATATCAATTAAATTTTACAATTCTCTATTCCAATTTCAATACCACAGCAAAAATCACTAACCAAAAATAAACATAAATATAAAGTTTAAACATTATTAAAGACAAGCGACAGCCAGTAAATAAGAACAAATGAACAAATTACAATAGCACAAATAAACATAGGCCTATAGCACAAAGATAGAAATGAGATGATGCTTTAGGTGTTTATGTTTGTAGATGTTCAGCTACAGAAATTAAAAAAATAAATAAATTTAAAAAAAAAAACAACATTTGAATATTCTTCACTCTGTGTTGCACCTTGATTTTTCATAGCAATTTGAAATTAGAGGCAGCCACTGCATTTTAATCATGGATTAATCCACAAAAAAAAAGTGCCATTTTTGATTTATATTAGACTGTATAAGTTCATAAAACATCGGCATGAAACAGAAACAGCAGACGGGCTGAATGAGACGCAGTTTCTCTCTCTGACTGCAGGCGGCGCTCGTGGAACAGTGATACAGCGTTTCCTTGGTTACCACTGTATAACACAGCAGCGCTGCGCGTATTAACACCAATTTAATATGCATTATACGGAGACAAGATGAAAACAATACGCCATTTCTGAAAACAGTCATTTCCCCTCAGAAACACGTTCATATAAAATTCAATATTTGGATTTTCTTCCTATATTTCACGCATCGTGAACAGAGATCTTGTTCTGCCTGCTAGTGCTACAGTATTTTCTCCTTTTTGTGTCCATCTTCTCTGGCCTTTGTTAACGGCCGTTTACAGACTAATTATAATAATAATAACGTAATATTTCCACACAAATGACATTTGGGAAAATGACTGCAGTGCAGTGCAGTTTGTGTGCAAGCACGGAACAGAAGATGCTCTAAAATAAAACAAAAAATCTCCGGTCAATCGGTGCATCTGTACTCCAGTGTATAAATTCAATATAGATTAATCGTTGGTAAAGTTACTTGCCAGGACGTGTATTTTGATATACTTTTGTATGCATTTGCCCGTTCAGGCGGCTCGCGGCTGTCTGAGCCAGAACAGAACACAGAGCGCAAGTACTGAAAGGAGTTGTTTTTGCGCTCAAATGCTTTTTAATCGCTTGAATTTTTTAATTAACAAGGCTTAAAAACGCATACAAATGATAAAATTTCATGACGACGCTGCAGTGGCCCGATCAGGCAAGTGACAAATCCGTCTACTGTCCCGAATGTCCTTCACGGTTGGCCCCGGGCCATCGGGCAGTCCTTATTGTCGAGCCCTGTATAAATGCCGTCTCCGGACCAAGGCTTGACATAACCTGGGAGATTGATGGCTCCGTGTCAGAGCATTGGTTATGATTTTCAGACGGATCAGGCCTTAACTTAACATTCTTAATGAAAAAGTTGTCAATCGTTCTTTTGATCTTCTCTCATCATCCGCGGCTACATCCACTCTGTTTATCTGACGGGCCTAGGCTACTCACCTCTCTCTGTCTGACTGCAGCACACGCATTTTCAAACATACACACACGTACAGGAATATCTGGGCCACGGCCAATCAGAGGGGGGGTCCGCCCTTCACTGTCTCTGATTGGTTTAGACCACGATATGGGCCTAATGTGTCTGTTGTTGAACCACAGGGAGACTTTCAGAGTCCCGGAGACATTTTTTTTCTCCCTTGAATGGCTGGTCGCACCGGTGCGACCTCAGATTTTTTTTTAGTCGCACCATTGAGAAATTAGGTCACACGTGCGATCAAATTGGTCGCATTCTAGAGCCCTGAAAAATATGCAATATGAAAATAATTTAAGAAAAAAAGTGTTTTACAGAGAGAAAAACAAAAGATTTGGTTTTCAAAAAGCCTAGGTACATCTGGAAAAAGGGGAGTCGTCTTATAATCAAGGTCGTCTTATATTCGGGTCAATACAGTAATAGTAGCCTCAGAATTGCCAGACCTTTTATTTGGCTGATGTTGGGATTTGGAAGATGGCGCATTCACCAGATTTCACTATTTTTAAATTTCCTACACGTAGTTCTTTTTCTTTTCTTTTTAACTACTTGAATTTAATATTTGTTTAATAAATATATATTTTTATTTACTTACCCTAGGGTGGTGTTTCTCTGGCTGTCCTGAAGAATTCACAGTCAGTGGCACCAATAATAAGTTTCAATGTGATATAAAACATATTTATATAGGTTTTAGTTTGGTCAAAGGATAATTTTTTTTTTTATATCTCACAAAAAAGGACTGATTTACATTGTGTTAAACAGATCTGTATATGTTTTGACCTGCAGGAAAAATGAGCAGCAGTGCTGACAGTGGGGTGGAGGTCCATGGTGGCAGCAGTAGTGTAAGTACTAACAGAAATTAAATAAAATGCTTCATAATATAAAGATAGTAATTCATTTTTCATTATTTATTTTTTATGTTGTTTTTCCAAAGGCCACCGCGGTAATAATAAGCCGTACTGTAAGTTTATACTTGTCATTAAGCTATGCATATATTTTTAGACTGTGATAATTAAATGATGTTAGGTTTGACAGCTGTTGTGTTGTGCTGTTTTGAAGGACACAGAGTATAGCTCATCTGGAGAGGAGGAGGGACCCCCAAATGTTCCTCCTCTCCTTTCCCCAGTAGCTCCACCTTCACCTCCGCCCTCCCCAGAACGTTTCTCCTGAGGAACATGAACATGAATATGTAATGTATACATTTTTTGTGCCCTCTATAACTGTCATTGTTTTATTTAAAAAAAAAAATTCTCTCTCTGCAGTTTTTCGCAGATGATGATGAAGAGGAGGCGGAGCAACAGCAAAAACAGGAGCAGGACTTTTTTTTTTTGTACATAGTTCAATGCTAACTTTGTTTGAAATAAGTTTTAATAAAAAATAAAAATAAATTAATTAAAAGCTCTCATTATGGTCTCATACCTTGTGTTTCATCTGTATGGATTTGTAGGAAAAAAAAAAAACATTCAAAATATGAGTGGGATAAAAAAAAAAAATGGCTTAGAACCCAGGACAAATCTCTAGTGTACCCTAAACCCATGGATTTTACGATATGCTCGAAAAAGCAAACTTAATACCCCGAGTACAACCTCAGCCCAAATGAGCACCTTCTTCATAAATTGTGAAACATGCACTGCCTCAGTCAGGATTTAATTTTAAACCATACCAGGACATTAGGTACATTTCTGTCACTAGGGGGTGCATAAATGTTCTTTTAGAGGTACAAACAAGAAGGTACAAAAATGTACCAATGTTCAGATGTACATTGCTGTAACCTGCTAGGGTACAGCTGAAGCAACAAAACATTTGTACTCTTTTAGGTACATTAATGTACCTTGATTTTTCTATGTGTGTGTAGGGACCACGTCAGTCATAACGCATGCATGGAGCTCTCTTCTAACGAGTTGCTAATCTGAATCAGGTGTGTTAATTAAGAGAGACATGCAAAATATGCAGTGCAGTGGTATGCGAGGACTGGAATTGAAAACCACTGCTATAGATGTTACAAAGCTGAAAACATGTAAGGCAGGGGTGTCAAACTCAGTTCCTGGAGGGCCGGAGCCCTGCAGAGTTTAGATGCAACCCTAATTAAACACACCTGATCCAGCTAATCAAGTCCTTCAGGCTTAATTTAAAACTGCATAGTATGTGTGTTGGAGCAGGGGTCCGGCCCTCCAGGAACTGAATTTGACACCCCGGATGTAAGGCCAGTCAATTCTTAAAGGAGGAGTTCACTTCCAGAATGAACATTTATAGTAATATACTTATTACTTCTTAATAAGAAGTTTTGTATGAAAGAAATAAAGTCAGACTGGTTTGTAATAAGTGAAGATGCTGAGATCTAGAGGGATCTGTTATCATTGCATTGCCAGCTGAGCTCGTCTCTGGTGTGACCGTTGTAACAGTGCTGCTGATGCTGGCAGCAGCTGAAAAATGAATGATGGATATAATTAAATATGCAAACACAAGTAATACACAGAGCTCATGTAATTATAATTACCTGCACAATATGCTACAGGACAAACAGTTTGTCCAACTAGCTCAGACATAATAATTGCTTGGATAGGCTTTGACTATCCTATTTTGAAAGGTGGGTTATGTATTTTTTCAAAAACGTTTTAGAAAACTGAGTCGGGCCGAGTATCAAAACAAACTTGTAGCCAATCAGCAGTAAGGGGCATGTCTGCTCATGATGTGAGGAGAGAGCGCTCAGTGCAGATGATGGACATTAGCCAAGCCGAGCAATAACAGAATGATAGAGATAGCGGATAAAAAACAAAAGAGGAAAACATCTACGGAACAAAAGGATGCTTACACCGTGTGTTCACCAGACGCCGCACCACAACAGTCTGTCTACACTGGACCCGACAAAGCAACCGTTGAAAATCATTTGAAATTTGTGTCAATATGTCACAAATAGCACGTGGCAGCAGTTCACTGTCGTGTCGTATCGCGCATCCAGTGTAGACAGCATCATTGATTATAACGAGTTCTATAGTATTTTGTCGCACCGCGCCACTCGTGTCTGTGTAAGGCAAGAAGTAGGACCCGTGTAAATATCGGATCAGCTTTCCAGTGCTGGAGAGAAATCAAGGAGCGGGAAGGCCTGCGATTAGATGCCGAAGTTGCTTTGTTTCTTCTCGATAGGTGAGTAACATTGGTTTTGCTTTGTTTCACAGAACTAATCGTTGCCTGGGATGCGTAAGTATGTGTGGGGTGGAGCTATCAAAATAGGGGCGAGACCCGTTTGGGGTAGGGGCGGGTTTATTTTGGTGATTTCAAATATCAACATTGGCTACCAGAAATCACTTTCCCCACCTTTAAAAGGGACGTATTATGCAAAAATCACTTTTATAAGGCGTTTGAACACAATTGATTGGCCGCAGTGTGTGAAAACAACCAGCCTATAATGTTAAAAATCCACCAACTCATTTTTTTATAAAATCAATAAATCATAAACAGTCTCTCCAAACGAGGCGTTTCAGATTCTCCCTCTGTTCACGTCACCGAGGGGAAAAAGTCCCACCCATTTGTGACTCTCTGCCCTATTAACATAAACACAGCCCTGAGTGAGAAGCTGCGGTCCGCCATTACTGGAGATATATACAATGTCAGTGCTAAAGAGGCTTTACAAGTGTTGTGTTTTGGGATGCACTAATGAACATAGCAGTCGCCATAATCTCCCCTCATCTGAGCCGAGAACACTGTGGTTAAATTTTATTTTTGAAGGAAATATCCCACAAAAAATCGGTAACGTCCCTTAAATGTTTAGGAATCAATACCAACGCTTTGTGCGTGAACGTCAGCTCCAGACACAGTAAGTATCACGCATTTGTTTTCCAAATTGCCTTTCTGAAAGAGCTGCTTGGCATTCTGTAAGGCTAATTACTAAAGCTACCATTGTCTCTGCCTGTTTTCACTGATGCTGCCTTCACGTGCTGCCAGAATGATTGTGAATAGGACTGTGGTAGTTAAAAGTTGCGTATGAAAGCAATGTGAGTCAATCGCTTGAAGTTGTCGAGCTCATAATCAGAAGTGGGACTTATAAAGTTTGTGATAGCATGAGACCTATGTTGTTATTTTTATGTGGGGTATATTGAGCTAAAACTTCACATATATGCTCTGGGGACATCAGAGACTTATTTTACATCTTGTAAAAAGGGGGATAATAGGTCCCCTTTAATGGGAAAAGACCCGAAAAAGCAGCAGTAATTGCTCCAGTGAGTGCAGACATCGAGAGATGACTCTCGAGATGTATTCATGTATTGTTGGGTGTTCACCATGACATTTCGGTGCAACAGCTATACCTTCCAACACATTTGTCTGGGATCTGAGCGCTTACTGGACATACTGGTCACACTTGAAGGAGTTTGATTGCTGACTGCTCTTGGCTCTCCATGGATCATCCAGCACAGTGTAGTTGTAGCAGGGGTTAACAGAGGGAAAAACTGTTATGAAAATATTTATATAAAAATGTTGCTTAATAACTGTGTTACTACTTCTTAAAGGATCATGAAAGTGGTGGTGAGGATCATGAGTGGTGATTGGCTGCCGTGGCTGGAGAGCACGCATCTACGTCATCAGTTTTCCGAGCTTTTCTCAGTATTATTCATGAAAATGAACTCTTACAATCCAACCACAGCACTGAAAAAAATGTTTAGTTAGTTTAATTTAGAAAATGTACTTCATCTGATAACATCTACAATAACTGGTTTGTCAATGAAATGATTTAATTGGCACTCCATCTAATGTTAATAAGTGCAGTAATTTTAAACTTTGTTGACAATACTCAAATATCTCCTTCTGCCCAGGTGCGTAATTTAGGCGTGATTTTTGATGCTCAGCTGACTTTTAATTCTCAGGTTAATTTCAGTTAACCTGACTTATTGTCAGTTGATTTGGTTCAAAATATGTCAGACTAACTGAAATAAGCCTGGCTTATTTGGTAAACTTGTTTTATGAAACAGGCCCCTGGTAATACTGTTTGTGGAGTTGTTTAATCCTCCTCTGCTGAGATCTTGAGAAATTTAGGCCTAGTTTCACAGACGGAGCTTAAGCCAGGACTAGGCCTTTATAAAATAAGATATTTAAGCAGCTTTTTTAAAAATGTCTTCGAAGAAAACTTTACAGGTGTGCATCTTGAAACAGAACAATGGCACTGACATATTTTAAGTTATGTCAGAGCAAGATATTTTCAGTTGAGACAGCTCATACATACATTTTAATCTGGGACTTGCCTTAAGCCTTGTCTGTGAAACCGGGGGTTAATGTCTTCTTTTTCAGTTGATTTCATCGAAACCTGTGACTGGAACTGAGTTGTAGTTGCTGCGTTTCTTTTTTTTTTTTTTCTCTGTTCTTGTTGTTTCTCCTCAGTGATTCTGCTTGTTAACACCAGGGGCCCGTTTCAATAAGGAGGTTCGACCAACTCTGAGTTTAAACTTGAACTCTGAGTTGACTTACTCTGAGATGGGAAACTCTTGAGTTTTCGGTTACAGAACAGCTGAACTGAGTTAGTTCAGTCAACTCTAAGTAGGTTGACTCTGAGTTAAGCGCATGCACCACGACTATGAAAAGTCATGATCAGCGGAGCGCCGAAATTACAATTCACCATGGCAACAGCTCCCGCCAAAAAGACGTCTGCGTCCGTACTTCCGTCAATGCGTAACTTTAATTCTTAATAACTGTTAGGTTAATTTTACTTGTTTTACGTAAAATGCACTTAGAAGGAAAATCCTCCAGGAAACAAGACTAAATATCTTAAGTATGGTGACCCGAGTATGGGTCACCATACTTGACAATACGTCACGACTTTCACTTTCATCTTAGACAATTTTCATCTATAAAATGCATATTAAGAATTTTTAGATATTTGTACTTGAAATAAGACAAAAATACTCAGTAAGAAAAGCATTTTTGCAGCGTGAATGAACGAATAAGGTATTAAAACATCGCTTACGCTTTAAAACGGGGGTGGAGACCGAAAGAAACTCTGGGTTTAGTGAAGAAAACCTGCTCTCGACCAGGTTAGGTTCACAGAGTAATTTACCACGGTAACTGACTCTGAGTATTAGTTACCTCTCTTTCAGAAACGGGCTTGACTTACCCTGCTTTCCAGGGTTTGACAAACCTCCCATTTTGAAATGGAAAATCCAGAGTTTCCCTCATTTCAGTGTTAACATACTGAATTTTCACTTAACCTCCTTTCTGAAACGGGCCCCAGGTGTACATCACTAATGCTTAATCATCTCTTAATTAATAACTTAATTATCTCATTCACTTCAACACCGCTTCAGTGTTACTTTTAACACTCTGTAGTGTGGACCCATATAGACACCCAGCAGTGTTAATTTGACTCCGGAAAGTTTGCTGTGCGCATTACATACAGTTGGTTTCGGCCATGCATTAATTTGAACTGTGTTTTTATGCAGGTGCCTTTAATGCATTGCAGGAGATGCAGACTTGGTTCTCAAATCTCTAAATGCCTTTATGATGCACAATGAATTTAAACACAAAATAAGGGTTTTAATAGATCAGATATCAGGGTTAAAAGATCTAGCATCTGTCAAATCATCTCAAATGTATTAAGCAAAGTGTGAAGAACGGACCCCCTGGTCAAATAACCTTACAAATCAATCGGGGTGAAAGCAGTTCTATAAATGACAAATTAAGTTCACACAATCTAACTAATTTGTGGACGCTTATTCTTAAGCAGCCCTTAATGTCGATCCTGGATCAAATCGATCCACCATGTTATCAGAATGACAAAGTTCAAAGCTCAGTAACAAATTGTGATGGAACATTTTACAAAAACTAACTCACCCATACTGCACATTTTGTAGGAATAAACATGGAGAAGAGACAGAACATTCTTCCCAAAATGATCATTTTGGGATCCTCCTCAGAGGAGGAATATGTGAGTATGCAGAAGGGTGAATCAATGTGTAATGCACCATCTTACATGTATATTTATTTAGTCAACAGAGAAATTCATCTCGAGATCATCTGAAGAGGACTCTTCCTCAGAAGATGAAATTGTGAGTATGCAGAATGGTTAATGGTAAAGTAATATAAATCACATGATCTTACATTTTATATCTGTTTAGCCACCAGATGACATCAACATCCTTGGATCATCTTCTGAGGATGAAATGCTGGAGTATCTGTTTTCTGTGAGTATCTGTGTTTGTTTAATGGTATAAAGGGGTATAAATTGCTGTGCAATGCTCAATAATCTTACAATTATATTTATTTAGACACCATGCGTCAGAATCAGATGTTTCCTCATCATCCGAGGAAGACTGAGGAGGCTGGCAATAATGTGAGTATATTCGGTATATATTGCCATATGATTTTCAGACACGAGAATAATACTCTCATCTCATCGTCTCTGAGAGAATATGCAGCGTCAGATGCAGAAAGCTCCGTCATTCTGTTTTACTGCATACTGCATCTGTTTTTTCTGCATAGTGAATGGACTGAGATTAAGACGTTCACTGGCATAACTCTCGTGCAAAGTTTGCATGTTGCTTGTGTGATATCCATTGGCTCACCTTCATGGTTTAAAACAGAAATAGGAACACAAAATTCACCTTACCAATGTCCTCAACTGGATGTTGTGAACATTTCAATGCTGACTCATGCTCAGGTCCTAACCCCAAGCCAGAAGAAATTTGCTTGTCAGTGGAAAGTGGGGCTGAGAAAGATGTAAAAAAAGATGTAAAAAAAAAAAAAAACAAAAACAAAAAACAAGATTAGATCTGCAAAGTTATTAACAATAGCAGTGATTAGAACTAAAAGTTATACAAAATGGATGCTGACTCAAAATTGCTTGTCCAAAGTCAGACAGGACCACATTTTCAATGCTGTGAGGAATGTGACCATGCTGTAGCTGCCCCTCCAAAGCTTCTGGTTTGCTGATGCGTTTTTGTGATGGATAATGTTTCGCATAATGAAAATGTGTGTCGAGGGAGCCATATTACTGAGAAAGTAGTTGTTTTTTCTCAAGTCTGCAAAAGATTGCTCCGCAGTTAGGCTGTTCAATCAACCCTGTAGTTCTGGCACAAGACTGATTTTTCTGAGAACATCCTGTGGGTCTTTTGTGTTGGATTCATGTAATTCGTCGTACAAAACATAGTGTTCCGATGATCCAGTGATTGGATTGAGTTCAGATTATGAGTCCTCTCGATCAACCAAGGAAGAGATACTTCGAGCTTTCCCTGCTTTGCTTTGTTGATATTCTTGAGTGTTGAGTCTATCAGTCTTCCTTCATACAGTTATTTATTTTTGTTTCTTTTTAAATTGATGCTGTTCTGTGTTGTGTATAGTTTGTGTGTTTTTGGCTGCCGACAGATACAGAGAAAGACAGTAGTTTGGTGTTTTCAAGTCTTTCAGAAAGATGTGTGTCCATTCGACCCTGTTACCAAAACTGGTCTTAGCAATAATGACAAGCTCAACAGTTCGACTTGACCTCAGGTCAAAATCACGTGAGACACATTGTTGCGTTCGTCTTCTCGTGCCGATTGCAATGAGCATAATAATTTTGTATGAAATAATTTTTGAGGGCTCCAAAATTACCCATCTGTTGCATAATTCAAAAATGGCATAAAACAGCAAAAAAGCGCCGGAGGGGAAAACTGGGAGGAGTGTGCAAACGTGCGTTCGTCACTGATATAAATTATTTTTATATCAGTGTTTTATATCAGAATTGCCTGAATGACAAAGAAGTTTCTACCGTCATATTTCCATTGTTTTGAAGGCTGAAAATAGCTGAATTTGACCTTTGACTTCCATTTCTGAACAAGATACAATCATGTCTCTAGGCTTGTTTTAAAGGAGAGATTCTTAGTTTTAGATTGATATTTAAAACTTAATTGTAGCCTTGTAATTGACTCAATGAAAAATAATTTACTACCGTCAGATTTCCATTGTTTTGAAGGCCTCACACAAGCACCGAAAAGACCTGCATTTGACCTTTGACTTCTCCATTTCTGAACAAGATACAACCATGTCTCTAGGCTCATTTTAAAGGAGATATTAATATAAAATGCTTAATTATAGCCTCATAATTGCCTGAAAAAAAAATTATTTACTATCGTAAGATTTATAGTTTCCAGTCATAATATTTTATTTGCATAAAAAAGGACTTGCATATTGACTTCTTCAGTGTACAACTATGATTCTAAGCTTTATATTGAAATATAACTTACCATATTGACCCGAATATAAGACAATGTTTTTTTCTTGGAAATACATCTGAAAAAACGCAGTCGTCTTATATTCAGGGTCTAGACCAGGGGTAGGCAACGTCAGTCCTGGAGTGCCGATGTCCTGCAGAGTTTAGCTCCAACCCTGGAAAAAACCTCACCTGCCTGTAGTCCTAGTAATTCTGAAGACCTTGATTAGCTTGTTCAGGTGTGTTTGATTAGGGCTGGAGCTAAACTCTACAGGACAGCGGCACTCCAGGACCGACGTTGTCTACCTCTGGTCTAGACTTTGACATGTCAATAATACACCCACAATAGGTGGCGCCAAAAACGCATAAAACGAGTGTGCCGTGAAATACATAATGTAATGTGTGTTGCAAAGATCGGGAGTGAAAACAAAAGAAAAAGAAAATGCTTACATTTTCGTGACCGTCATGTTAGCCTGATGGGACCAAACTTACTCTGTAAGTGATTTTAAAACATGAGACAGTACCCAGATTTGAAGACTACACTTCTACTGATAATAGAATTTTGGTAGGCTATTATGAGATGGATAGCCTAAATGTATAATTCATATGGACTACCTGTTATTTTTATGGTATATCAAAAAGTGTATATTTTTAAATGTGATTGTTGGTAATGGTACATTTTACCAGTATTTACCATACTTTCAAAGCAAAAATTAAAATAGGAAAAACAGGGCTCTAGACTAACTTTTTGCACTGGTTGCACTAGTGCGCCTAACTTTTTTTTCTTAGGTGCACCAGCACAAAAGTTAGGTGCACCCAAATTTCTGACCGCATCGCATTTAACACCGCAGTTTTACAAGTTTTACACTTTTTTTTTTTTTTTTTTTTAAATCGCTGTCCATATCGGTAATATTGACTTGTAAATGATTAACTAACAATCTGGTCAACATAGATGTTTTATAGATGCATTGTGCTTTTTCAGTGTTTCAATTCTAAATGTATTAGAACCAGTGACAAATGCACTATTGCCGGCCATGGTCTTCCCACACTCTTTACAGTAAATGCAGTGCATTATATTATCGGCTTTACTTTATATTAGCCAGGGAAACTGGTCAAGCCACTCTCTTTGAAAAGTATACACTTTCCCCCTTTTAATTTCAGTGGGCTCTGGCTCGGACTCGATCGTATGTGGCTCATTATCTAATGCAGGGATCAACGCTAAGGATTTTTTCTACAAATTTTTACTTGCCCTGCCAACATTTTCACTGGTCCTGCCACAAAAAAAAATTAAATAGTTTCTGTTATCATTGTTTTTGATCTATGTTATCTTGTATTCTAATAAATAAGTTTATATGACACCAATATTTTAGATATCAATTAAATTTCACAATTCTCTATTCCAATTTCAATACCACAGCAAAAATCACTAACCAAAAATAAACATAAATATAAAGTTTAAACATTATTAAAGACAAGCGACAGCCAGTAAATAAGAACAAATGAACAAATTACAAGTAATAGCACAAATAAACATAGGCCTATAGCACAAAGATAGAAATGAAATGATGCTTTAGGTGTTTGTTTGTAGATGTTCAGCTACAGAAATTAAAAAAATAAATAAATAAAATAACATTTGAATATTCTTCACTCTGTGTTGCACCTTGATTTTTCATAGCAATTTGAAATTAGAGGAAGCCACTGCATTTTAATCATGGATTAATCCACAAAAAAAAAAAAAGTGCCATTTTTGATTTATATTAGACTGTATAAGTTCAAAATCTGAAGCAAAAACAGAACGACCCGTCTTTAGCTTTGTGAAATTATGCTAACGTTACATAAAACATCGGCACGAAACAGAAACAGCAGACGGGCTGAATGAGATGCAGTTTCTCTCTCTGACAGCAGGCGGCGCTCGTGGAACAGTGATACAGCGTTTCCTTGGTTACCGCTGTAAACACAGCAGCGCTGCGCATATTAACATCAATTTAATATGCATTATACAGAGACAAGATGACAACAATACGCCATTTCTGAAAACAGTCATTTCCCCTCAGAAACACGTTCATATAAAATTCAATATTTATTTTTTTTTCCTATATTTCACGCATCGTGAACAGAGATCTTGTTCTGCCTGCTAGTGCTACAGTATTTTCTCCTTTTTGTGTCCATCTTCTCTGGCCTTTGTTAACGGCTGTTTACAGACTAATTATAATAATAATAACGTAATATTTCCACACAAATGACATTTGGGAAAATGATTGCAGTGCAGTTTGTGTGCAAGCACGGAACAGAAGATGCTCTAAAATAAAACAAAAAATGTCCGGTCAATCGGTGCATCTTGTACTCCAGTGTATAAATTCAATATAGATTAATCGTTGGTAAAGTTACTTGCCAGGATGTGTATTTTGATATACTTTTGTATGCATTTGCCCGTTCAGGCGGCTCGCGGCTGTCTGAGCCAGAACAGAACACAGCGCGCAAGTACTGAAAGGAGTTGTTTTTGCGCTCAAATGCTTTTTAATCGCTTGAATTTTTTAATTAACAAGGCTTAAAAACGCATACAAATGATAAAATTTCATGACGACGCTGCAGTGGCCCGATCAGGCAAGTGACAAATCCATCTACTGTCCCGAATGTCCTTCACGCTTGGCCCCGGGCCATCAGGCAGTCCTTATTGTCGAGCCCTGTATAAATGCCGTCTCCGGACCAAGGCTTGACATAACCTGGGAGATTGATGGCTCCGTGTCAGAGCATTGGTTATGATTTTCAGACGGATCAGGCCTTAACTTAACATTCTTAATGAAAAAGTTGTCAATCGTTCTTTTCATCTTCTCTCATCATCCGCGGCTACATCCACTCTGTTTATCTGACGGGCCTAGGCTACTCACCTCTCTCTGTCTGACTGCAGCACACGCATTTTCAAACATACACACACGTACAGGAATATCTGGGCCACGGCCAATCAGAGGGGGGTCCGCCCTTCACTGTCTCTGATTGGTTTAGACCACGATATGGGCCTAATGTGTCTGTTGTTGAACCACAGGGAGACTTTCAGAGTCCCGGAGACATTTTTTTCTCCCTTGAATGGCTGGTCGCACCGGTGCGACCTCAGATTTTTTTTTAGTCGCACCATTGAGAAATTAGGTCGCACGTGCGATCAAATTGGTCGCATTCTAGAGCCCTGAAAAATATGCAATATGAAAATAATTTAAGAAAAAAAGTGTTTTACAGAGAGAAAAACAAAAGATTTGGTTTTCAAAAAGCCTAGGTACATCTGGAAAAAGGGGAGTCGTCTTATAATCAAGGTCGTCTTATATTCGGGTCAATACAGTAATAGTAGCCTCAGAATTGCCAGACCTTTTATTTGGCTGATGTTGGGATTTGGAAGATGGCGCATTCACCAGATTTCACTATTTTTAAATTTCCTACACGTAGTTCTTTTTCTTTTCTTTTTTTTAACTACTTGAATTTAATATTTGTTTAATAAATATATATTTTTATTTACTTACCCTAGTGTGGTGTTTCTCTGGCTGTCCTGAAGAATTCACAGTCAGTGGCACCAATAATAAGTTTCAATGTGATATAAAACATTTATATAGGTTTTTGTTTGGTCAAAGGATATAAAAAAAAAAAAAATTATATCTCACAAAAAAGGACTGATTTACATTGTGTTAAACAGATCTGTATATGTTTTGACCTGCAGGAAAAATGAGCAGCAGTGCTGACAGTGGGGTGGAGGTCCATGGTGGCAGCAGTAGTGTAAGTACTAACAGAAATTAAATAAAATGCTTCATAATATAAAGATAGTAATTAATTTTTCATTATTTATTTTTTATGTTGTTTTTCCAAAGGCCACCGCAGTAATAAGAAGCCGTACTGTAAGTTTATACTTGTCATTAAGCTATGCATATATTTTTAGACTGTGATAATTAAATGATGTTAGGTTTGACAGTTGTTGTGTTGTGCTGTTTTGCAGGACACAGAGTATAGCTCATCTGGAGAGGAGGAGGGACCCCCAAATGTTCCTCCTCTCCTTTCCCCAGTAGCTCCACCTTCACCTCCGCCCTCCCCAGAACATCCTCCTGTTTCTCCTGAGGAACATGAATATGAAATGTATATATTTTTTGTGCCCTCTATAACTGTTGTCATTGTTTTATTTAAAAAAAAAAAAAATTGTCTCTCTCTGCAGTTTTTCGCAGATGATGATGAAGAGGAGGAGGAGCAACAGCAAAAACAGGAGCAGGACTTTTTTTTTGTACATAGTTCAATGCTAACATTGTTTGAAATAAGTTTTAATAAAAAAAATAAATAAATAAATTAAAAGCTCTCATTATGGTCTTCTCATACCTTGTGTTTCATCTGTATGGATTTGTAGAAAAAAAAAAACATTAAAAATATGAGTGGGATAAAAAAAAAAAATGGCTTAGAACTTAGGACAAATCTCTAGTGTACCCTAAATCCATGGATTTTACGATATGCTCGAAAAAGCAAACTTAATACCCCGAGTACAACCTCAGTCCAAATGAGTACCTTCTTCATAAATTGTGAAACATGCACTGCCTCAGTCAGGATTTAATTTTAAACCATACCAGGACATTAGGTACATTTCTGTCACTAGGGGGTGCATAAATGTTCTTTTAGAGGTACAAACAAGAAGGTACAAAAATGTACCAATGTTCAGACGTACATTGCTGTAACCTGCTAGGGTACAGCTGAAGCAACAAAACATTTGTACTCTTTTAGGTACATTAATGTACCTTGATTTTTCTGTGTGTGTGTGTAGGGACCATGTCAGTCATAACGCAGTTCATGCATGGAGCTCTCTTCTAACGAGTTGCTAATCTGAATCAGGTGTGTTAATTAAGAGAGACATGCAAAATATGCAGTGCAGTGGTATGCGAGGACTGGAATTGAAAACCACTGCTATAGATGTTACAAAGCTGAAAACATGTAAGGCAGGGGTGTCAAACTTAGTTCCTGGAGGGCCGGAGCCCTGCAGAGTTTAGATGCAACCCTAATTAAACACACCTGATCCAGCTAATCAAGTCCTTCAGGCTTAATTTAAAACTGCATAGTATTTGTGTTGGCCCTCCAGGAACTGAATTTGACACCCCAGATGTAAGGCCAGTCAATTCTTAAAGGAGGAGTTCACTTCCAGAATGAAAATTTATAGTAATATACTTATTACTTCTTAATAAGAAGTTTTGTATGAAAGAAATAAAGTCAGACTGGTTTGTAATAAGTGAAGATGCTGAGATCTAGAGGGATCTGTTATCATTGCATTGCCAGCTGAGCTCGTCTCTGGTGTGACCGTTGTAACAGTGCTGCTGATGTTGGTAGCAGCTGAAAAATGAATGATGGATATAATTAAATATACAAACACAAGTAATACACAGAGCTCATGTAATTATAATTACCTGCACAATATGCTACAGGACAAAAAGTTCGTGCAACTAGCTCAGACATAATAATTGCTTGGATAGGCTTTGACTATCCTATTTTGAAAGGTGGGTTATGTATTTTTTCAAAAACGTTTTAGAAAACTGAGTCGGGCCGAGTATCAAAACAAACTTGTAGCCAATCAGCAGTAAGGGGCATGTCTGCTCATGATGTGAGGAGAGAGCGCTCAGTGCAGATGATGGACATTAGCCGAGCCGAGCAATGACAGAATGATAGAGATAGCGGATAAAAAACAAAAGAGGAAAACGTCTACGGAACAAAAGGATGCTTACACCGTGTGTTCACCAGACGCCGCGCCGCAACAATCTGTCTAGGCTGGACACGACAAAGCAACCGTTGAAAATCATTTGAAATTTGTGTCAATATGTCACAAATAGCACGTGGCAGTAGTTCACTGTCGTGTCGTATCGCGCATCACTGATTATAACGAGTTCTATAGTATTTTGACGCACCGCGCCACTCGTGTCTGTGTAAGGCAAGAAGTAGGACCCGTGTAAATATCGGATCAGCTTTCCAGCGCTGGAGAGAAATCAAGGAGCGGGAAGGCCTGCGATTAGATGCCGAAGTTGCTTTGTTTCTTCTCGATAGGTGAGTAACATTGGTTTTGCTTTGTTTCACAGAACTAATCGTTGCCTGGGATGCGTAAGTATGTGTGGGGTGGAGCTATCAAAATAGGGGCGAGACCCGTTTGGGGTAGGGGCGGGTTTATTTTGGTGATTTCAAATATCAACATTGGCTACCAGAAATCACTTTCCCCACCTTTAAAAGGGACGTATTATGCAAAAATCACTTTTATAAGGTGTTTGAACACAATTGTGTGGCCGCAGTGTGTGAAAACAACCAGCCTACAATGTTAAAAATCCACCAACTCATTTTTTTATAAAATCAATAAATCATAAACAGTCTCTCCAAACGAGGCGTTTCAGATTCTCCCTCTGTTCACGTCACCGAGGGGAAAAAGTCCCACCCATTTGTGACTCTCTGCCCTATTAACATAAACACAGCCCTGAGTGAGAAGCTGCGGTCCGCCATTACTGGAGATATATACAATGTCAGTGCTAGAGAGGCTTTACAAGTGTTGTGTTTTGGGATGCACTAATGAACATAGGAGTCGCCATAATCTCCCCTCATCTGAGCCGAGGACACTGTGGTTAAATTTTATTTTCGAAGGAAATATCCCACAAAAAATCGGTAACGTCCCTTAAATGTTTAGGAATCAATACCAACGCTTTGTGCGTGAACGTCAGCTCCAGACACAGTAAGTATCACACATTTGTTTTCCAAATTGCCTTTCTGAAAGAGCTGCTTGGCACTCTGTAAGGCTAATTACTAAAGCTACCATTGTCTCTGCCTGTTTTCACTGATGCTGCCTTCACGTGCTGCCAGAATGATTGTGAATAGGACTGTGGTAGTTAAAAGTTGCGTATGAAAGCAATGTGAGTCAATCGCTTGAAGTTGTCGAGCTCATAATCAGAAGTGGGACTTATAAAGTTTGTGATAGCATGAGACCTATGTTGTTATTTTTATATGTGGGGTATATTGAGCTAAAACTTCACATATATGCTCTGGGGACATCAGAGACTTATTTTACATCTTGTAAAAAGGGGGATAATAGGTCCCCTTTAATGGGAAAAGACCCGAAAAAGCAGCAGTAATTGCTCCAGTGAGTGCAGACATCGAGAGATGACTCTCGAGATGTATTCATGTATTGTTGGGTGTTCACCATGACATTTCGGTGCAACAGCTATACCTTCCAACACATTTGTCTGGGATCTGAGCGCTTACTGGACATACTGGTCACACTTGAAGGAGTTTGATTGCTGACTGCTCTTGGCTCTCCATGGATCATCCAGCACAGTGTAGTTGTAGCAGGGGTTAACAGAGGGAAAAACTGTTATGAAAATATTTATATAAAAATGTTGCTTAATAACTGTGTTACTACTTCTTAAAGGATCATGAAAGTGGTGGTGAGGATCATGAGTGGTGATTGGCTGCTGTGGCTGGAGAGTACGCATCTACGTCATCAGTTTTCCGAGCTTTTCTCAGTATTATTCATGAAAATGAACTCTTACAATCCAACCACAGCACTGAAAAAAATGTTTAGTTAGTTTAATTTAGAAAATGTACTTCATCTGATAACATCTACAATAACTGGTTTGTCAATGAAATGATTTAATTGGCACTCCATCTAATGTTAATAAGTGCAGTAATTTTAAACTTTGTTGACAATACTCAAATATCTCCTTCTGCCCAGGTGCGTAATTTAGGCGTGATTTTTGATGCTCAGCTGACTTTTAATTCTCATTTCAAAAACAAAGTTGCTTTTTTCCATCTTTGTAACATTGCTTGCATTAGACCCTTTCTTTCCAGGCCTGATGCTGAGAGGCTTATTCATGCCTTCATCACATCACGGCTCGATTATTGTAATTCTCTCTTCGGTGGTTTACCAGCAAATTCTGTTAAGAGATTGCAATATATACAAAACTCAACTGCCAGAGTTTTGACTCATACATCTGCACACCATGACATTACCCCAGTGCTCCAGCAACTTCATTGGCTCCCGGTTCAATCACGTATTGAATTTATAACTCTGATTTTATCCTATAAAGCAGTGCATAGGCTGGCACCAGATTACATCTGTGAGTTGGTCACTCTTTCCACTCCTTCTCGCTCTAAATAAAATTTATTATTATTATTATTATTATTATTATTATTATTATTATTAAGATTACTGTTTATAACTGAATTCAACCAACCTGAAAAAACAAGTTTTACTGTTAGTAGATGTAACCTGATTTCTCCAGTTAGGTAAAATTACTTAAGTTTGAAAGGATCTTTTTTTTATATTTTTAAATGATGAAAGTCATTTTCCACACTGTAAAAAATAAAATAAAATACACAGTGAAATGCAAAGCAGCACAGAGTGCTAAACATTCCTGAATTATCATTGTGAAACATTCTCTATAAAACAAAAAACTATTGCAGCTAACCATTAGCTAGCAACAGCACACATGCTTGAGCTAATATAACTATCACTGCATCAGCAACAGGGGCCTGTTTCATAAAACAAGTTTACCAAATAAGCCAGGTTTAATTTCAGTTAACCTGATTTATTGTCAGTTGATTTGGTTCAAAATATGTCAGACTAACTGAAATAAGCCTGGCTTATTTGGTAAACTTGTTTTATGAAACAGGCCCCTGGTAATACTGTTTGTGGAGTTGTTTAATCCTCCTCTGCTGAGATCTTGAGAGATTTAGGCCCGGTTTCACAGACGGAGCTTAAGCCAGGACTAGGCCTTTATAAAATAAGATATTTAAGCAGCTTTTTTAAAAATGTCTTCGAAGAAAACTTTACAGGTGTGCATCTTGAGACAGAACAACGGCACTGACATATTTTAAGTTATGTCAGAGCAAGTAACTTTAATTCTTAATAACTGTTATAATATCAGAGGTGAAAACTGTAAACTATTGAACTAATATTCATTTTAATGGTATCCCATGGCCAAAAAAAAGAAAGAAAAAAGACAAAAAAGAAACAAGAATGTGGCAGCAGCTAAAAATTAAGTATAAAAACACAATTCAATCAAGGTAAAGCTTAAAGGCTCATGGGTGTGGGCTAAATGACTTTACAAACATTTGACATTAAATATCATTCAGTGTCTATATTATATATATATATTTCAATGCGCTGCAGCTTTTTCCATAGTCTAAAACACTCTTTTCACATAGGCAAATTAAATATTCTCTAATCCAACCAGTTACATTTCTTAATTAGAGTAATGAAATTAAATACTGACTTGTACTCAGTAGACAGCAAGAAGGCAGAGGCTCACAAAATGTGAGGAGAACCTGCACCAGCACCACTGACAGATGAAGAGGAGATGGTCAAGTATTGGAAGAATTCTAAAATTCAAAAGGAAAAATAATAACTGTTGCTTTTGTATTTGTAGGGAATAAACATGACCACATAAACTGTGAATAATTTGTGTTCATTTAACCGCTGTGGTGGTGGTTACGGCATATCTCATACTACCCTTGCATCTGACATCCTTCCATTCCATGCAGTCGGCTAATCTGATTCATTTTCAGAAGGTGCGATGATCGGAATGTGTGTATCATCAGTGCATCCAACCACACTGGAAATCCTGAAGAAAATTCTAATTATTGGGTTACTTTCAGAGGTTGCAGCAAGATGTTATCAAATGAACGTCATTTATCAGATTTGCCTCATTTAAACCGATTTTTACACCACTGATTTACAGTCCTGTGAAACTCCTCTTTGACAGATGCACACTTTCCTTAAAATCTGCATACAGCGGACTTATAATGTGCTCTGCATCTCCGATGTTTTAAAGTGCATTTTTCTTATTTTGCAAATTATCTGCCAATGGGGTAAGTAATTAAAAATATTCTTGTTTCCGTTTGCATTAAGATTATTTTTCTTACCCTATGGCGGACAATTTTACTTGTTTTACGTAAAATGCACTTAAAAGGAAAATCCTCCAGGAAACAAGACTAAGTATCTTAGACAATTTTCATCTATAAAATGCATATTAAGAATTTTTAGATATTTGTACTTGAAATAAGACAAAAATACTCAGTAAGAAAAGCATTTTTGCAGCGTGAATGAACGAATAAGGCTTCGCTTTAAAACGGGGGTGGAGACCGAAAGAAACTCTGGGTTTAGTGAAGAAAACCTGCTCCCGACCAGGTTAGGTTCACAGAGTAATTTACCACGGTAACTGACTCTGAGTATTAGTTACCTCTCTTTCAGAAACGGGCTTGACTTACCCTGCTTTCCAGGGTTTGACAAACCTCCCATTTTGAAATGGAAAATCCAGAGTTTCCCTCATTTCAGTGTTAACATACTGAATTTTCACTTAACCTCCTTTCTGAAACGGGCCCCAGGTGTACATCACTAATGCTTAATCATCTCTTAATTAATAACTTAATTATCTCATTCACTTCAACACCGCTTCAGTGTTACTTTTAACACTCTGTAGTGTGGACCCATATAGACACCCAGCAGTGTTAATTTGACACTGGGGAGTTTGCTGTGCACATTACATACAGTTGGTTTCGGCCATGCATTAATTTGAACTGTGTTTTTATGCAGGTGCCTTTAATGCATTGCAGGAGATGCAGACTCGGTTCTCAAATCTCTAAATGCCTTTATGATGCACAATGAATTTAAATACAAAATAAGGGTTTTAATAGATCAGATATCAGGGTTAAAAGATCTAGCATCTGTCAAATCATCTCAGCTGTATTAAGCAAAGTGTGAAGAACGGACCCCCTGGTCAAATATCAGCGGGATGTCATTCCACAATGGTGACGAGTACCACAGCATCAGCCGTCTTACTGGCATCATTCTGCTGAGCTGCCTGTTTTTACAAGGAAACACTGTTTAGAGAATATATAGAAACAAAGTACTGAAATCACTTTCATAAGATCAGCCTAATGGTTTTCATGAATGTCTTCAGAAACTTCTGATACCTGTATGAAAACAGAAATCTGCTGAGTTTCCTTTCTGTCTAGTGCCGTCATCACAGAGATGACTCCACTCTTTAGATCAATTTCAAAGTTGTTCTGGTATTCATTTGGAATGACTGGAACAAAAAAAATGCTTTTTTATTATCAGAAACTTCTTCATTCAGATTATTTAGATTAGGACTTGTGTCATGTAAGTGTGTTGTCAATCATCTGTTAAGAGTACTTGTCGTTATGCTGTAAACTACAGGTGTGTTGATGCCCGTGTCGCCATCTTGAGCTTTTATGGCCGCAGGAGTGACGTCTGAGAAGTGTCCTACCTGTGCATGGACAGAAAAGAGGGTTTTATTTGTGTGCTCACACATGCATTTAAAGCATCGATCTTGTCCTCTGATGTCATTTACCTGATTTTCCTTAATGGATGCCTTGTAGAGACAGTGGTCAAAATAAGGGTTTAGGTTGTCATAATCTTCAACTGCTATTGAAACTAATGTTGTGTCAGTGAGTGCACCTATATCCTGCAAGAAAAAATAAATAAACCATACTTAAAAAATAACCCCAATAGTAACCAAACTACTGGATTAGTAAAGCACCTTCCTAACTGTGATTTATTTTAACCCAATAGTTGGATTAAACTTTACCCAATCACTAAATTTACTAATCTCTTCATGACATTTTGTTATATATACACGTATGTATGTATTAGTACTGACTTACTATCACTCTTAAAATGATTTTTCCATCCAAAAATCGAAATCCTCTCATCATGAAAGCTGTTCCTGGTTCTTAAACACTTGTATGGTAAAAAGCAGCTTGGACATTCTGCTAAACATCTCTTTTTGTGTCCCACAAACAAGTACATGATGACAGAGTTTTCAGTTTTGGGTGAGCTATGCTTTATAGACTAGAGCAGTATTTTAGTATGTTTAGTAATCAAAGTGAAATGGATGTAGGAGTTCGTCTTTACCCTAGCTAATACGACAAAGGTGTAATGTTGAAATTTGTTGTAGTTCAGAGGTTTAATCAATATGATGTTACATTCATTCGTTTGTCCATCATAACTGACTTCAAATTCGTCTGGTACTGGAGGCTGTTAACAGAGTAGAAGTGATGAAGTAAAATGGGTACATACATAAATTCATGAATGTACACAATATTATTTCATTTCCTTTCATTTCTTAAATTATTTGCATGCATCAATTCTGCACAGCAGAACAAACACACAGTTACAGCAATCAAAGAAATTTGAATGTTTTAAAGTCAAGGGTCAAGAGCAGTTGATTTCATCTAAGGCGGTGGCTGAAGTCAGTTGTACTTCTGCTCGTCTCATCTCTTTTTTTTCTGTTCGTTTCTCTTTCTTTCAGTGATTCAGTTTGTTAACAGCAGGCGTTCTTCATTAATGCTCAATCATCACCCAATTAATCAACTAATTATCTCAATAACTTAAACACTGCTTCAGTGTTAAAGTGTGGACTCATATAAACACTGAGCAGTGTTAATTTAACACTGAGGATTTTGCTGTTACTTGAAAACATGAGATTAGATATATTCAGTGACGCTGTTTTATTGGTATTAAATCTGTTCTGATTGTTTAAAAGTCATATGGGAGAGTGATCAGAATGTGAGATCCCAGTAACAGGATAAGGATTGGGACATAAAAGTGCAATGGTATTTATTATTATTTATTTATTTATATTATTATTATTATTATTATTATTATTATTATTATTATATATATATATATATTTTTTTTTTTTTATAGGATCAAATGTAGGATGCTTTTTCACTCATTTAGTGCATGTAGGGCTTTTGCATTCACCATTAATGCAGTTTTGTGGAAGCCTATTGCGTATATCAAATGTGTAAGAATCATTCATGACTTACCAGAATAGAATATAGAATTTTTTTGTTTTGTACAGCTACATCTTTATCAGTAGCTATCACACTGAGCGCACTGAAACCCACAGGCACCGCCTGGAATGAAAGAATGAAAGACAGGGTTTACTAAGAGGTGCGAGGGCCCTCAGTGGCCAAACATACTACAAAGGTGTGAACTTACACACACCTCAGACACTGTGACACCATATGTTTTGCTCTGGAAGATCGGAGGGTTGTCATTTATATCCATAACAATAAGTGACCGGATGTTTCTTGCCTAAAAAAATGGAAAATTAAGACTTTATCATTTTATTTTATTTGCTAAATCTTTTTTTTCTTTCTCTATAATACATTGTCTTATTTAATGATGTTATTGTTTAAATAAACATACCCCTCCTATGCAGGTGACTGAATAATACAAAGCATCTGCAGACTAGAAGACAAAGCATACAAACAAACATATATGATAAAATTAAATGCAATACAATCATCTAAATATCTATCTATCTATCTATCTATCTACCTATCTATCTATTGGCACTGGGTCAGTGAGGGTGGAACAAACCATCATTATTTCATCAGAATCCAGCGGTTTTGTGGTTCGTACAGTAGCGGTTGAGCCTCCATCAGAGTAAACCATCTCCAAATATTTCATACCAACGGCACTGAGATGTGGCCGCAGGGCCAGACGAACATCCGGGCTGATATTAGTGATAGTCTCTAGATTTCCTGTAAGGCAGATCAAATGCACATTTAAATACATATTCTAACACACAATCTAAAACATACACACCAGATAATGCCAGTGAAGTTTTTCCTCTTGTGATACTCTTTAAAAAACAGATCATTTATCTAAATATTAACAACAAATCAAAATTAATAAAAAACTTTATTTTATATTAAATAAATATTATAAAAAAAAACATTATATTATACTATATTATTTTATGTGGGCATATCTCACCTTCATGTCCTTCATCGATCCTCCCTAGATGTCTATTGCTTCCATTTACACAGTCTATCTCTAAAGAACCTTAAACAACAAGTAATTGGTTTCAGGACTCCATTAATATTTGTTATTTATTGTTATTTATTGTATGCCATAGACCGTTATGGCCTCTGCTGTAAGCAGGTATCAAAGGTGCACCATCCTGTTAGGGTTTATTTTGAAATAATGAATGGTACATTATTTCTTCCTCAATAATTAAATCTGAAGACATTTATGCTGGACTCTGGCCTGCAATTGAAAAGGCTGTAAAGACAACAAAAAATAATACATAGCCTGCACTGCTGGTAACTCCATGAGATTTTTAACATCCGTGTGTCTAATTCTGTGTTGCTATTGCCAACACTGTAAAGATCTTATCTTATCACTGCTTAATAGTTATGATCCTTGTTTATCAGAACCAATGTTGTATTAATTATTACACCAAAATGTTAGTGACGTTACACATATCAAAGGTCACACACAAACACTGTACATAAATGTATGAAGTATTATTATATCTTATGTTGATGATTTTATATAATAAAAGCTTTGAAAATTTATTGAAGCATACATCCGTGTGTCTTAATCCAGTTTAAGCAAATCAGTTTTGCCTACTCGCGAGTAAAAAGTAGACATCTTGGGGTTGCAAATCCTTCCTTTGTGATAGAACTTTCTCAGTGGGCATAGGAAATGTGGTTTCTTCAGTTGTTCCTCTGACTTGTGGTGTTTCCCCAAGGGTCCATTCTTGCCCCAGCCCTGTTTTCTTTGTATATGCTTCCACTAGGTAATATCATTAAGAAACATGGAGTGTCATTTCATTTTTATGCAGATGATACACAAATATATCTGCCTCTGAAGCAAAAAGACACAAAAGGTTTGGGAAATCTGTTTGCATGTCTAGAGGATATTAGATTTTGGATGTCTTCAAATTTCTTATCCTTAAATTCTAGTAAAACTGAAGTTATTATATTTGGGCCTCAGGTGAATAAGGCTAATGTAAACCATAATCTGGGATATCTGAACTCCTTCATTAAGCCTCCTGTGAAGAATTTAGGAGTCCTTTTTGATACCTCCTTAAAATTTGATCAACAGATTAACACAGTAGTGAAGTCAAGTTTTCTCCATTTAAAACTTCTATCTAGAGTTAAGTCTTGTCTATCGTTTAAAGATCTTGAGAGAGCCATGCATGCCCTAGTTTTAGCGGATTTGGATTATTTTAATTCTTTATATGTTGGTTTACCCCAGTCTTCTATATTACGACTCCAGATGGTTCAAAATGCTGCAGCCAGGTTTCTAACTCGCAAACGAGAGCATATTACTCCGATTTTAAAGACTCTAAATTGGTTACCAATGCATTATAAAATTTGCTTGGCTCTCATCCATAAAAAATATCTTCATACTTTGCACTTGTACTTGAACTGTACTTAGTCATCTCCAACCCAAGCCTCATGAGCACGGGCATACATTGTTGTGGTCTTCCATGTCACAACCCAGTCAACAATTTGATCTCACAGTGATCTCACCATGAGCTCCCAAGATACTCGTGATGTGGTTACAATGTGAGGTAACAGTGAGCTAAAAGTGTAACCTCACAGCGCCCTCAATGTGTGCTCATAATAATGTGAGGTCAAAGTGCGCTCACTATACAGAGACTGGTTACCCAGCATGCATTGCAGCATGAAGCTTTTGATTGTCACCATTGTTGAGATTAACACATTTACATTTAGTCGTTTAGCAGACGCTTTTATCCAAAGTGACTTACAAATGAGGACAATGGAAGCAATCAAAATCAACAAAAGAGCAATGATATGCAAGTGCTATGACAAGTCTCAGTTAACTTAACGCAGTACACATAGCAAGGTTTTTTTTTAAATTATATAATAAAAAGAAAACAGAATAGAAAAATAATAGAGCAAGCTAGTGTTAGAGGCCTTTTTTGCTTTTGTTAATTGTATAATAAATAAAAAGAAAACAAATAGAATACAAAAAGGATTCAAAAAGCTAGTGTTAGTGTCTTTTTTTTAAAGAATAGAATTAGAATAGAGAGTGCTAAAGTTAGTGCTAAATAAAGAAATAAAGAGATGTGTTTTAGCCGATTCTTGAAGATGGCTAAGGACATTTAATTTAACAGTGATTTTGTGCCTCTTTGGTTTGGCACAATAGAGCAACGTTCACTTGCAGAATGCAAGCTTCTAGAGGGCACATAAGTCTGAAATAATGAATTTAGGTAAAGGGGTGCAGACCCAGAAGTGGTTTTGTAGGCAAACATCAGTCCCTTGAATTTCATGCGAGCAGCTATTGGTAGCCAGTGCAAATTGATAAACAGAGGTGTGACGTGCGTTCTTTTCAGCTCATTAAAAATTAATCTAGCTGCTGTGTTCTGGATTAATTGTAAAGATTTGATAGAACTGGCTGGAACACCTGCCAAGAGAGCATTGCAATAGTCCAGCCTGGACAGAACAAGAGCTTGAACAAGGAGTTGTGAAGCATGTTCTGAAAGAAAGGGCCTGATCTTCTTGATGTTGAATAAAGCAAATTTGCAGGACCGGGTAGTTTTAGCAATGTGGTGATCATCAATCATAACTCCAAGGTTTCTGGCTGTTTTTGAAGGAGTTATGGTTGATGTGTCTAACTGGAAGGTGAAATTGTGATGAAGTTATGGGTTTGATAGAACCACAAGCAGTTCTGTCTTGGCAAGGTTGAGTTGAAGGTGATGGTCCTTCATTCAGCAAGAAATGTCCGTTAGACAAGCTGAGATGCGAGCAGCTATCGTCGGATCATCAGGATGGAATGAGAGGTAGAGTTGAGTGTCATCAGCATAGCAGTGATATGAAAAGTTATAATCTGTGAAAAATCCTGCAAGACAGGAAAAAAAGAGAATTTATCACGTGATGAACAATAACCTTGACAACAGCAAATAGCAGACAACAACTTACTGTAACTGCAGTGTGTATAACAGTAAACAGATCATTATCATCTGTTGGTGTGGATGCTAAAATATTTACCATTATATTTCTTGTTCTTGGTGTGAACAGCTTTAAGTGATCTGATTTGGCCAAATTAATTGCAGATATGATTTGTCACGTGACAAGTTAAACTAGCATTTCCAGACTCTTGCTTCTTAGACAGATCAACATGGAAAGAAAGGCAGATGATGAGGTGTGGACAGATATCACATACTGTTGGAATGGGAAGATGCTGTGCCGATATGAAAATTTTAATAAAGACTACAATGGACTTAAAATAATCTTTACGATATACACACTCTGACTACTTACAATGGGCACAATCTTCATGAGAGTTGAGGCAATGGCCAATGTCAGCAATCGGAGTAAAATTTGTAGAATTTTGTACGAGTATGCTTGTACAGTATCATATGAATTTGCTGATTTGGTAAATTGTATGAATTATTACTACTTCCAACATGAGACTTTTCTGGGGGTTCTTCCTGATGGGGCCGTGAGATATGTAAAGCAGAGTTTAAGAAATATCACATGCTGTGCAAAATTTAATTGCAGTACAGTTCAGTCAGGGTGCTGAGGCCAACACAGACGTACCATTGGAAGTGTTTGCCTTTGCAGCTTTTGGTCTTCTCCATAAATGCACAAGATGGTCAAATTCAAATCCCATGATAGGCCTTCATTTGGTCTTCCTTTTCAGCTGAAATGAAGAGAAACATACATGTTGAGACAGTGTGTTAAAATGATCTGTGACCAAAATATTTGAGAGAAGGGACTGTAAGGAAAGTTATTATTAACACATAAAATAAGGACGCGTTCATTAAAGCAAATTGGTTATAACTAAATGTGTTCAACATTACATGTGAAGGGTTGAACCTTTTGAATGACTTTCACTTACAATCATTACAATTGCAATGAATCACTTCACAAAAAGGTATTAAAGGCGTGGCAAGCATTGTGGTTGCTGTGCTTTACAAATACCGTATTGTCCCGATTATAAGACGACCCCCCTTTTTCCAGATGCACCTTTTGGAAAAAGACTTTTTGAAAACCAAATCTTGTTTTTTTTTTCTCTCTCTCTGTAAAACACATTTTTTTTCTTAAATTATTTTCATATTGCATATTTTTCCTATTTTAATTTTTGTTTTGAAAGTATGGTAAATACTGGTAAAATGTACCATTACCAACAATGACATTTAAAAATATACACTTTTTGATATACCATAAAAATAACAGGTAGCCCATATGAATTATACAATTAGGCTATCCATCTCATAGTAGCCTACCAAAATGTTATTAACACTAGAAGTGAAATCTTATTGTAGTCTTCAAATATGGGTACTGTCTTATGTTTTAAAATCACTTACAGAGGAAGTTTGGTCCCATCAGGCTAACATGACAGTCACGACTCGTGCCGCTGTAAGCTTTTCTTTTTCTTTTGTTTTCACTTGCAATCTTTACAACACACATTACATTATGTATTTCATGGCACACTCGTTTTATGCGTATTTGGCGCCACCTATTGTTGTGGGTGTATTATTGACATGTCAAAGTCTAGACCCTGAATATAAGATGACCGCGTTTTTTCAGATATATTTCCAAGAAAAAAACATTGTCTTATATTCGGGCCAATATGGTCGTATACAGTAAAAACAGTTACTGTGGTAAAAGCATGGTAATTGTTGTTGTTACTGTGCTTTAGCTACAAATACCACATTAAAAATACAGTCACTGTGGTAAACCCATGGTAAGTGCTTTGTTATACTGTGCTTTCAATACAAAGAGTAGACAGTAAACAGTTACTATGGTAAAATGACAAGTGCTGTGGTTACCATATGTACCGATACCACAGTAAAACTACATTTAAGGTGAAGCATGGTATATGTTGTGGTTGCTGTGCATCCCTTGCGAAAATGGCTACAAATTAAACAAAAAAAACCAAACAAATTTTTTCTACACTAACCATAGTTTAACCTAAACTGTGGTTATACAAATGGTAATCAATATGCCATGGTTACTACACTTTTACTACAATAAAACCATGGTTAATTTTCGTAAGGGATTGACTACACGTGACATGGTCGAGCGACAGTTACTATGGTAAAAAATATGGTAAATGTGTGGACTTTTTACATGATCCCTTTCCCACGACAGGCAAATATCAAATTAATAATTTCATTCATAAATACGGGATGATCGACTATTTAACGAGACAGGTGGAAACCCTACCCGTATGTGTCTTGAAGTCATCTAAATCCATCTTTTAATGCACTATATCACTTGTCTTTGGTCCGTGGAGCTGTAGGCATTGGGGAACTTATAGCCCCTGCTGGTGCTCCAGTGGTAACTCCAGCTTCATACATGCATGTCATTTTCACGTTTAAAGGAGGCAAAGTGTGACACAATTGATACCAGGTTGCGGTGCTACGCTGCTTTGTGTACTGCCTTTCCGAGGATACAGTTCCAAAAGCCCCTCCTGCTGGCAGAGAATGAATGTGCATTTTCAATAAGCCTGTTGTTGTGAGCAGGGTATTCCTGCATTTCACGAGACTGCAGTTTTGGCCTGTATTTCTAGGACCCTATAGGTTTTTTTTTTTTAAATTATTTTATTTTATTTATTTGTTTATTTTTGTATTATGTAGTAGCGGCTCATACTATTTTATAGCACTTGCTATTCAATTCTGATTATTATTATTATTTTTAAATAATTAAGTAGTTGCTTAATTGTATACACTTAATTATTGTCCTAACCAACTCCTAACCCTAAACATAGCCTCTTGAAATATTTAACCTAATTTATTTAAATGTATTCTATATATATTCTGGTTTTAAATTCAGTTTTCTTGGAAAGAAAGACTTGTGTCTGTGCGAGACTACAGTTCATTAACCACAGCGCAGCTTCACGTCTGATGTGTGACCCACTTAAAGTGCAGTAAACGGTAAATCAATTGTGTTACAAATTAGTGTGATTATCAAGGATCGGAATCAGGGCTGATTTGACTATCTGCTGATTTGGTTTTGGCTGTCTTCACCCTAATCCTTATTTTTCGTCCGCTGTCATGTTAAATGTTGTGCAGTAAGTTTGCCAGACACTAAAATGTGTGTGATGTGCTAAAACGTCTCGGTTACGTATGTAACCCTCGTTCCCTGAAGGAGGGAACGGAGACGTCACGTCGGATGACCGACGAAATTGGGATCTCGCCAGAGAGACCAATCCACTTCGAGTGTAACTAAACGAGCCAATGGACATTGGCATGCGATTATTGCATCCAGCTGCCGCTGATCACAGCGTGAGCATAAGAGGCAGCTGATGCACCGCATCAATCATGCTTTCGCTGAGGAGCCGAGCCGGCGACCCGGCAGCTCAGCGGTGGTACAGCGACTGTGGCGACGGGACGTGACGTCTCCGTTCCCTCCTTCAGGGAACGAGGGTTACATACGTAACCGAGACGTTCCCCTTTCAGTCGGTCACTCCGAGTCACGTCGGATGACCGACGAAATTGGGATCCCTATCAAAGCGCCACAGGAGCTGCCCCTTCCAGTGCCCTGTGTAGGCCTCCTGACCCTTCCTATAAGGCAGACGATAGGACCGGGCTCTACACAGAGAAGGTCAACTACTGGTGTTCCTTGAGCAACCCAAACAGTAGGACTAGGATAACACTGGGAAGCGTGCCCTTCCACTTGGAAGAGGCACACTGCGGAGTCACCTCCTCCCAGAGGGGGTTAAGTGACATTCAAACATGTGAAGTAACCCCAAAGGGCCCTATTGCACATGGAAGTCTCTGAGATGGCTCAGGCTGCATCTTTAGAGATGGCAGAACATGGTCTGCCAGGGGAAACACGGCTCTAATAAGCATACCGTGGAATACACATATGGGGTCCCGGCAGGGTCTCTCATATGGGCACTAGCCTCGCACCAGATTTCAGGAATTCATTGGCTGAAGGCCTGGCGCCGGACGCCCCACCGCGTCCGGATGCCGGAGTGCTGGAGGACTCAACAGGGTTTGCCTGGTTAAGGAACTCTCTGGAGAATTAGGCGTAAGGACGCCGCAAGCCGACTCTGAGCCGGCCCTCTCAGTGCCACTACCCGTTTGAGGTGAGAACACAGGAGGAAACCGGTTCGACACGTAGGCTATAAAACCTAGCGAACGTGTTGGGAGTCGCCCAACCCGCAGCTCTACAGATGTCCGCTAGCGAGGCACCACGAGCCAGCGCCCAGGACGATGCGACAGCCCTAGTGGAGTGAGCACGCAACCTGAACGGGCAGGGCACACCTTGTGCTTCGTAGGCCAAGGTGATGGCATCCACTATCCAATGGGCCATCCTCTGCTTGGAGACAGCCTTCCCCTTCTGCTGTCCTCCGTAACAGACAAAGAGCTGTTCTGAGGTCCTGAAGCTCTGAGTTCTATCCACGTACTGACGCAGTGCGCGTACAGGACAGAGCAAAGCTAGGGCTGGGTCTGCCTCCTCCAGGGGCAGCGCTTGCAGGCTCACTACCTGGTCCCTGAAGGGCGTGGTAGGAACCTTGGGCACATAGCCGGGCCGGGGCCTCAGTGTTGCACTGGAGTCAGCCGGCCCAAACTCAAGGCACGACTCGTCGACTGAAAATGCCTGCAGGTCCCCCACCCTCTTGATTGAGGCCAATGCAGTCAGGAGTAGGGTTTTCATAGAAAGAAACTTCAACTCGACTGACTGCAACGGCTCAAAGGGGGCAGTTTGTAGGGATCTTAGCACCAAAGCCAAATCCCAAGAGGGAAGGGAGGGAGGCCTCGGAGGATTTAACCTCCTGGCTCCCCTAAGAAACCTGACGACCAGATCGTGCTTCCCCACTGACCTCCCCTCTATGGGGTCGTGGTGGGCAGAAATAGCAGCAACATATACCTTAAGGGTGGAGGGGGACAGCCTACGCTCCAACCCTTGTTGCAAAAAGGAAAGCACGGCTCTGATCGAACATCTCCGGGGGTCCTCCTGGTAAGAGGAACACCATTCGACGAACAAGTTCCACTTCAGCGCATAGGCCCGTCTTGTAGACGGTGCTCGTGCTGAAGCGATAGTGAGCGCTACCTCCTGGGGCAGGTCACCTAGAACCTCCGCGTCCCGTCCAGGGACCACACATGAAGTTTCCACAAGTCTGGACGCGGGTGCCAGAGGGTGCCCCATCTCTGAGAAAGCAGATCCTTCCTCAGAGGAATCGGCCAGGGAGGGGCTGTCGCGAGGAGCATGAGTTCCGGGAACCAGGTCCTGTTGGGCCAATATTGAGTCACTAACAGGACCTGCTCCTCGTCCTCCCTGATCTTGCACAATGTCTGTGCTAGCAGGCTCACTGGGGGAAACGCATACTTGCGCAAGCCCTGGGGCCAGCTGTGTGCTAGTGCATCCGTGCCGAGCGTTGCCTCGGACAGGGAGTAGAACCACTGGCAGTGGGTGGTTTCTGGAGATGCAAACAGGTCTACCTGAGCAACTCCGAACCGACTCCAAATCAGCTGGACCGCCTGGGGATGGAGTCTCCACTCCCCAGGAAGTGCCGCTCGAGACAGCTCGTCGGCCGCCTGATTGAACACTCCTGGGATGTGGATGGCACGAAGGGACCTCAGATGCTTCTGACTCCAGAGGAGGAGGTGGCGGGCGAGTTGCGACATGCGACGGGAGCGCAAACCGCCTTGCCGGTTGATATACGCAACGGTCGCAGTGTTGTCCGTACGGACCAGAACGTCCCTGCCCCGAAGGCGCCCTCTGAGGCGGCACAGGGCAAGGTGTACTGCCAGCAACTCGAGGCAATTGATATGCCAACGCAGAAGGGGGCCCGTCCAAACCCCTGATACTGCGTGCCCGTTGTACGTGGCACCCCAGCCGGTGGCCGAGGCATCCGTGAATACCACAGCATGCCTGGATACCTGCTCCAGGGGCACTCCTGCCCGAAGGAACGAAGGATCTGACCACGGGCTGAAGGTCTTGCGGCAGGCCGGTGTAATCTGAACCCGGTGAGTACCGCGTTTCCACGCCCACCTCGGGATTCGGCCATGGAGCCAGTGCTGAAGCGGTCTCATATGAAGCAGACCGAGCGGAACTATGGCCGCAGCTGCAGCCATATGCCCCAGGAGCCTCTGAAAGAGTTTCAGTGGGACCGCTGTCCTGCCTGATAAAGTCTTGAGGCAGTTCAGCACCGACTGAGCACGTTCCTTGGTGAGGCGTGCTGTCTGGTTGACCAAATCCAACTCCATGACGAGAAAAGAGATCCTCTGCGTTGGCACGAGTTTGCTCTTTTCCCAATTGACCCGAAGGCCCAACTGGCTGAGGTGCCTGAGCACCAGGTCCCTGTGTGCGCACAACAGCTCTCGAGACTGTGCAAGTATGAGCCAGTCGTAGAGGTAGTTGAGAATGCGCACACCCCGTTCTCTCAGGGGAACAAGGGCCGCCTCTGCGACTTTGGTGAATACACGAGGCGAAAAGGGACAGCCCGAAGGGCAGGACCTTGTACTGATATGCCCGACCGTCGAACGCGAATCGCAGGAATGGCCTGTGTCGCGGGAGAATCGAAACATGAAAGTACGCATCCTTCAGGTCGATTGCTGCAAACCAATCTAGGGGACGGACGCATCCAAAAATGCGTTTCTGCGTCAACATCTTGAATGGCATCTTGTGACGGCATCTTGTGACGGCCTGGCCTGTGACGGCAGGGGGCGGGGTCTGGGTGTGTAGTGTAGCGCTCACCTGATTTCTCCTCGCGTGGGAGGAGACACAGGAACCCGGCTTGAGGCTTGTGACAGCCCGGCGTTTGACGACTTGAAGCGGGGACTGGAGTGCTACTGCCCTTACCTGGTTCCACGAATGGGCAGGAGGGGTGCTCTTGGGCAACCACCCGCTGCCTGCTGGCGAGAGAGGAGGAGGGAAGCGATCCTGTGATGCACGGATCACCACTCTCCTCCTCTTGAGACCCAGAGATTGAGGAGACCGCTCTTTACTGATGTTTTGGGTACTGCTGGCTGCTGGGCCAGCGGCGGAACAAAATGAACAAAAGATACTCCACCCGGCCCTCCTCCGGGGGAGGGAGTGGTGCAGTCACCATCTCCCGATGAGCAGTCTCCTCCATCTCTGGGTCGACCGTCCCAGGGCCTCTTGCACTTGCGCTTGCTGCCAGGTTTGGCAGGGGCCTGGACGGGCTGGGCGTCCTGCCTGCGACCGGCTCCACGACGCTGCCTGGTGAAAGGCTGCTGCGGCTGCGTGGGAGCGGGGGCGGCCGCAGGGGGCGCCCACGGCAACAAGCAGGCTTAGTGACTGCAGCCGGAGTGGAAGCAGCAGGTTTGCCTCAGTCTGCTTCTGGGCTGCCGAGAACTGCTGGGCAAAGCTCTCGACAGCGTCGCCGAAAGGGCCGGCCTGTGACACGGGAGCATTCAGGAACTGTACCTTCTCCTGCTCCTTCATGTCAGCGAGACACAGCCAGAGATGGCGCTCCTGGACATTGCACGACCCAGAGACTGTGCGGTCACCTTCGTCGCTCGAAGCGCGAGGTCCGCAGCAGCACGCAGCTCATGTAGAACCGCCAGGTCGTGACCACCCTCGTGCAGGTCTTTCAGGTCTTTGGCCTGGTGGACCTGCAGTAACGCCATGGCGTGGAGGGCAGAAGCCGCCTCCCCACAGGCTCTATAAGCACTGCCAGTTAGACCTGACGAATACTTTACAGGCCCGTGAGGGGAGACACGGGTCACCCCGCAGGGTGGAATCGGCTGTTGGACACAGTTGCATGGCCACAGACGCTCCACCGAGGGGATGCCGCATACCCCAAAGCGGCCCCACCATCGAGGGTGGTGAGAGCGGAGGAACAACAAGATTTGTTTCGGGCAGTGAAAGGTGCCTTCCACGACCTTGTAAGCTCCTCATGCACTTCCGGAAAGAATGGCACCGGAGGGGGGCGCTGAGAACCAGCGCGACCCCCACCGAGAAACCACTCGTCCAGACTCGAAGGATCGGGACACGGTGGCTTTTTAGGATTCCACACGAGCCCGACATTCTCGGCGGCCCGGGAAAGCATAGCCGTCATCTCTGGGTCTGGCACGGACAACGCTACCACACCCGAAGGGGGCAACGCAGCCGGGTCATCATCCCCGGAGAGAGAGGGCCCGCCCTCCGATGCAGTGATCGACATCTGGTCATCAGAGGGGGCACCGAAGGAAACGTGTGGCCAGTGCGCTCCTTCGGCAGCTCCACCGGCTGCGGAGTGCTTGAGGGGTGAGGAGCTCCACTTGGGGAAGCCCTCACCGTAATCCTCAAATCACCTCTGACTCCACCGGATCCAGTGTGCACGCCGGATCGCGGCAGGCAGAGGGACTCCGCCATGTTTGACATAGGGGAGTCGCACTCCGAGATGGTCATTTCCCCATAAGAAGAACATGAACCATCCACGAAAGCAACCTCAGCGTGCTGAATGCCCAGGCACGTGAGGCAGCGATCGTGACCGTCCTGAGGTGCCAGGAAACGACCACACCCAGAAACGCACAGGTGAAAAGACATCTTTAAAAAGACGCGATCACCCGTGTTGCTCTTTTAGAGAAATTGCTCTTTCAGAGAAATGCTCTTTTAGTGCTGAAGCACGCAGGGGAACTGGCCACCGCACACTCCCAGTGTGGCTGTCAGCAGGAAGACGATCTTTCTCTCCCGGACACCGTGACCACCGCTGCCGCGCCGTAACGCCCGCACTCGCTCGCAGAACACTCTCTTGGAAGGGAGAGCAGTAGCTTCAACCACTACCGCTCGGCTCCGAAGCGAAAGGATGATTGATGTGGTGCATCAGCTGCCTCTTATGCTCACGCTGTGATCAGCGGCAGCTGGATGCAATAATCGCATGCCAATGTCCATTGGCTCGTTTAGTTACACTCGAAGTGGATTGGTCTCTCTGGCGAGATCCCAATTTCGTCGGTCATCCGACGTGACTCGGAGTGACCGACTGAAAGGGGAACAGGCCTTATTGTTTCTTGTGCGTCACACGCACATTGAGGAATCAATCACACACGGTTGAGCTTCTATGATTAGCATATTTGATGCACACTAATAAATCACTCAAAGTTATTTTATCTGCGGTCAGACTATCTGAGATGTTGTGATGCAATGGGTTGCATCACAATACACACACACACACACTGCAGTGTCAGTGATGGACTCAACTGCTGTGTTTTTTGCCTATGCTGTAAAATCCAAGTTCAGAATAAAAGTTCAGAATACTCAAAACTTTTGTGGACACCAAATATTAAAGTAATTTAATTGTAATTTATAACAATTATTTACTTAATGTAAACTTTAAAATATTAAATCCTTTCCTCCTGTGCATAAGCCCGGGTCACAAAAAGTTGACAAGCGTGTCAAGAACCCAGGTCCCTATACTTACTGCATTTTTTGTATCTTAAAAATTGATCCTAATCCTTTTACTTCACAAGACATTTTATGAAAGTATGAAAACAAGATGTCTTGTCAGATTCTGGAATCTAACTTTGGGTTACTTTGGGTTTTTTGCCAATATTATGTTAAAAAAAAAAAGATCAATAAAAAAAAGTCATTTCATAAAACAAAACTTTATGATAATTCTGACAATCCAGAATATTGTATTTTTCATAATCAAGATTAAGTATTCTTTATGATAAGTATGCATAAGTATTTTGTGGGGTTTTTTCAGTTACCCTCGGGATGGCAACACAAAACCTCTACAGTGGCCCGACACCAATATACTGCAAGTGTGTAGTAAATATAATGACCTTGAAAGCTCTTGCCTACACAATAGATGGAGACATTAAAATTTCGTCTTTTAAAACTAAAACTTTTACTACCCTCAGTGACCGAGCCAATTTATGTTTATCATCAAAAAACAGTGTTGTGTCCGAATTTGAAGAGGGGGTGACATATTTTCTTAAAACATTAGTGTCAGTACTAGATATGGCTGACAAAATTCATATTTTGGCAGCACATCTTCAAAATTTATGCCAGTACCACTTACACTAACAGTAAGAGATGAAAAGTCTGCCAAAGAGGCTCTGTGTCCATCATCACACACCATCACGAGTGAAGAAGGTGACATCTTTTAAGTCTCCAGGGCCAAGTGGAAAAGGTGAGTTATTTTAATGCCATTATGAATATTTAGAAATAGACAAGCACGTGGCTGAAGTCATTACAGCTCATTGCAATTGCATGGCAGGGTAAGTTATGTTGGTATATTAAGTGTTAATGCTGTGTTGCTTGTACTATTGTTTTAAAAATATCTTTATTATATCTTAATATACAGCTAGCATTACATAAACATAGCATATGTAAGTTGTATTAACTTACCTTTGACAAAGTAGCCACTGCACACATAAGCATTATCGACTCTGCTCCTCCCGACTACAAACCCAGGGGCCTCATTTATAAAATATTGCGCAGAAACCATCCTAAAATTGATCGTACGATCATCTCTCAAATATGCGTACATGTGATTCATAGAATGAATGTACGCACAGAAATCACACGTACGCGTCTCTTTCAAATGTGAAATCTATGAATCGCAAATGATCTTGAACTTGCGTGCAAATAAATGGTTTCAGCTCTCTGCCTTGTAAACGACTCCTAATCAATGTCATTAACATATAAAAGATAACCAGTCATCATCCATATTCTTTAATTTAGAACAGCGAGCTGCGAACAAGAAAAAGTGTGTATGTCTGCTCAGACCCTGACGTGACGCTAAGCACTTTTCCATGTCAATGACAGTATTTACAAATATGAGCGTTGGCATGGATTTAAGCGTACGCACACTCTAAGATCAAATATGAGCATAAGCAAACTTTATAAATGAGGCCCCAGGTTTTACAAGCCACTGTTTCCAAAATTTTTCAGTCAATTTCTTGTATTTTTCCCACTTATGAACAGCAGCTTTTTGCTACACAAAAGCTCCTTGTGGTTTTTCGGCTTGCTCGATTTGAGTAACCATAAACAACACAAAACAAAGCAATTTTGAGTTTGTGATAGTGCTTTCTATATATACAATCACTTCCTGCAGTAACACAGTTACGTGCCGTCATGTGCAAACAAGCTATTGGAGGCATCAAGCAGAATATTGCATACAGCATTATCATATAAAAATGGAACAAAGAATACAGAACATCTCCTAAAATTCCTTTTAAATGCACATTGTTTTTTTGTTACAATTAACAGAGCGCTTACTATGGAGACTATACAAATTAATTTTCAAAAAACCATGGAAGTGTTTAAACTGATGTGTCAAAATGAGATTATCTAGGGGGAAAAAAATTTGAGTTCAGGAAAGATAAGTTTAAAAATACCTTTAAAAAAGAATAAATCATGGTACTGTTAAATTTTGTATGGACTATTCTTATTGTTATTATGAACTAACTTCTGCAGAGACCAGTCTAAAATTTACTATCCAAAAATTATATTTCTCTTTTGTGAACAATATGACATGGGATTTTATTTTGGTTTTTGCTGAGACTGTTGTGACAAGTTCGCACAGGTCATCATATTTCTCCCAGCCAAGAGAGGTTGTTCTGCATTAAGCCCTTGTAGGTCCTGAAATGAATGCAATGACCCCTCTCAAAATTAACAAATGATTGTCCAGCTCCATGGGATTTCAGACAGTGGATGGTTGGTATCTGCACTTGTTTCAGTGCACAGTAGTTGTCCAGTGATGCAGCTGTGTGTGACTGAGCCATTGCAGAGGAATTACATTGATGAAACATCTTTTATTTTCCAACTTTCTGGGTGATTTTTGGTGATTTCACTTCTGACTCTTGGACCTGTTGAAGTTTTGTCCGTTTTCCAGTGCTGCTTGGAGGCTCTTCAGTCCACCAGTTAGTAAAATATCTATGTTGACTGATAGGAGAAAGATGGTTCTTGAGGACAAGCAGTATGAGTAAAAGTAGTAATACTATTGTAATCTTAACAATACCCATACCTACTGCAGGATGACAAGTACTTACACTTTGTTTCTATTAGACAATCTTACCATGTCCAAGTCTTTGTGGAAAAAACGTTGGACAATTTATGGACAGGAGCTCCTTATGTACAACAGCATTTTGTTCGAAAGCCTAGAGGTCTTGAGGAGCTGGACAGTATGGAAATCAACTGAGTTTCATCAGTTCATTCTATACACAGGGAAGATTGTGTTGAAGGGAATACTGCCTAATGACATGTATTTACACATCCTTTCCTTCAGTGTGCCCATGGTAATCTTAGTATGTCCAAGTCTTGTGCAGGTACACTCCAAATATGCCAAAGAAACTGCTGCATTACTTTGTCAAAAAGGTCGGAATCTTTATGGGCAAGAGTTCCTTGTGTACAACACTCATGTCGTGCTGCACATAGCCAGTGATGCTGACAACTTTGGTTTTCTGGAAAACTGGAGTGCCTTCATGAAGTCAGGTTGCCAAGAGACTGGAACAGATGAGCAAACAGAAAAAAAACTCTAAACTGTTGAGAATCTCTACAAAGACCCAAGACTGTGCATATATCCTCAGTTTGGGCCAATGCTGTGAGTTCCTGCAAGGGGCAGACAAGGAAAAAAGAGTGCTTTGTCATCAATAAACCCTAACCCTATAGTTCAATTTAACACTAGAACCGCCACGGGGTAAATTTTACCCGTGGTTGTTTTTCAAATGTACATAACAGATTTTCAACAAAACATTCAAGTCTCTCAGTCATTGACTTTTACTAAAATTATGTAATTTACAATCCAATGTTGTTAAAAATTATTTAGATAAAACCAGATCAAAAAACTGAGCTTTTATACCTATAAGCGCCGCACGGGTCAAATTTACCCGCTATATAATGCATGTATTTTCGTGCTGTCATTTTCTTGCCGCTTATGTTTTAACATTGTACATTTCTAGGCAACGCCTTTCACTCACAGATTTAGCGGTTATCAGTTTCATAAATAAAGTCAAAATGACTAAAAGAAGGCTATTTATGAAAGGTAGGTATTAGAAACACTAAATGCCATGAGTGATGGAGAGTCCGATGGTAAGTTATGCGTCCTGGGTCGGCTCAGCATCTGACGGCTCATCTGACAGTGATCCAGACATCATACTTAGATGTTTTAGCCTAATAATTGGTCAAACTTTGGTTTATTATTTAATTTTTGTCTTGCCATATCGTTTATTGTTCGCTACTGTGTTGCTATTTATTCTAGTCTGGCCGTTTCCTGAAGAAAAAAAAAAATAATAATCCGATCTATGATGTAATGAATAAAACATTTTTTTTTATTACCCGAAGTTTATTGGTGTTGTTCTCTTATTCAAATTATAAATTATATAACTAAACAAATTAATAACTGGGCCTAGGTGAAGCTGTGCGCTTGAATTTGTCAGCATCATCCTATGCAGTTTGGTGAGTTATTATTGCTCATTATTGTCTATTGGCTATTTTAGTAATTTAAATAACATGGGTTATCCTAATATATTGATTAATGACATTGTATTATAATATTACACCACCCAAATATTTACTACCTTCTAATTTTCGTTGTCAGTGCAGGCTTTTTTTTAGCTTACTGACCATTATGGATTAGTGTAGGCTGCATTAAAAAGTCTTGAACATAAAACAACAGGGTAAAAATATAGTTGATGACTAGACAATCATTTCTTGACTCTAGACAGTTCTTTGTGAAGACAGTGGCATAATACAGTGAAATAATATGTTCTTTAGCCATATAAAAACAGTTGCCATGTGTGTGGGTAAAATTTACCCGCTGGCGCTTTTAGGTATACAGCGACCTCTGGCGGTTCTAGTGTTAATCCACAACTAACGGAAGCAGAAGCATACAAGGCATGCCTGACCAACATGTTGAGAGACGGGGATCCCAGTGAGAACCTTCCAGGCGTTCAAGAAGAAGAGGCAGAGACTAAATTAGATAATTTTTTTTTTGTCACTTCATTAGCTTTCATTTCACTACTGCATCACTGTGTAGCTTTTATGTCTTATAGATGATTGAGATGACTTTCCTGCATGCATGCACGACTTCTCACCCTTGTTCCTGGTGATTTCTTCCAAGGACAGTTTCATATGTTCCAGCACCCACACTTTAAACTTACCTTACTGTTTGTGGGGAACTTTTGATTTGTACTTATTTTATTTTTTCTACATTGATATATACTCCCACACCAGTACCTATCACTTAACTTTACCGTTGTGGGGAACTTTTGGTTTGTTCTAACTTGCTTTTTGTATTTTTGACTGTATATTGACTCCCACACCAACACCCTAACTTAATCTAACCATCGTGTTCAACTACATGTGCAATATGTTTGTTCCTTACATGTTCAATAAAGTTCGAAGTTACTCAAGCATACCTGTTGTATTTTGTCAAATTATTTTCATGTCACTAAGTCCCACAACACAACACTACTACATAGATTTCAAGAACAGAACTCACAAAAGGGCTCAAGAGAGAGGTAAGACTGTTTTTGTTGTTGTTGGTCATCGCTCTATGAATTATAATAAAAGGTAATTGGTTGTCTTGCGATACGAGGTGAATGTAAATATAACCAATTTATTTATTTATTTTTTGCATTTATAATGATTTTTCTTGTCATCTTGCAGAATGCATGCAGTTGTTGAATTTTTGGAGGAGGGAATGTGTGAAGTGGTACCACACATCTAGCTTTCTAAGGAAGATGAGGTATTGAGGTCTCACTTGTATCAACAAACACAATGAAATAATAAAAATAATGTGAAATGATGATATTAATAGAAACATATACCATTGATTAACAATGTTAACGTGAGATAATGGACAATTCTTATTTTTATACAATGTTCATTGAAACATTTTTATAGAAATTATCCATAATTAAAAAAGTGACATCTCTGCAAAAATGCAAAGACATCTCTTCTTCTCATTTTCTTCTCATCTTTTTCTTTTTTTAATATACACATAGTGCTCATAATGAGTGCCTAAGTTCTCTTGCATGTATCACACATGAAAAGATCATTCATTTGTAATTTTGTAAAAACTTTACGTTGACTAATTGTTTTTGCTTTGAATATCATAATTCAGTTGTTTCCTAATCCAGGTGCACTAATGCGGGTACAACAATACTGTTACTGGCCGCCACTGAATGTGACCAAAAAATAAAAGACTTGAAATGCCTGATAAAGAAAAATGTGTTTGCAAAAACAGAAATTTCTTTTTATTTAAAGGATCATTGAAAGTGATGCTTTTCTCCATCCACATTACTGGCTTAGTGGTGAAGAGGTCAATTTGGCATCTTACTTGCTTCTAAGTGAGGATCCACACATTGATGGATTTCAGTCAACACTTTTATTCAGCGCCTTCAGCAATGGAGGGATTGTGGGTACTCCGAGCAGCCCATTTGTACAAATTGTACATACTGGGGGCAACCACTGGCTAACTGTCAGCAACATGTTTTGTGGGAGCAATCAGGTTTGTATATATGACAGTCTTTCTACAGGCCTGGACAGCAAAGACAAACAAATTTTGTCACGGTTGCTTAGGCCAATGGACGACAAACAGCAGTCCAACTCCAGCAGTTGTGCTTTGTTTGCAAATGCATTTGCATTTGTATTGTGCTGCAACCTCAGGCCAGAAAACCCCCAGTTCTTTGAGGGTCGATCGAGGAAAGAACTTTTAACTTCTTTCAAGATTTTATTTATTTATTTATTTTTATTTTTTGGCCAATGTTTCAAGACCACATGGCTTTGGTAATTATGATTGTTTGTGTGCGTTCTTTTTGTATTTATGTACTGGGTAAATATTCACTGTATATTGTTAAGAAAACACATGCTCTCACTGCATTATTTACAATAAATGTGAAATTTCATCTTTGATGAACCTGATGAATGTGACTATGGATTAGCTTTATTATTATTTTTCCTTTAAAAAAAACAAAAAACAAACAAACTCTTAATTGACTCCCTATGCTGAGAAGGCACAAATATATAAAGCTTCCATGTTAAAATAGTCATATATTCATCATTGTCATAAATGCGTAAAGGCCAAAAGAGTAGAAGTGTGGATCTAATCACAAACAGTATATATTTAATCCTCGACAACAAACCAAAAAATTCAGGAACACTGGAAGAACACAGAAGCACAAAGTAAAAAAAGACAATGAAAGAAAAGTAAAATAATGTCTTATATGTTCAAGAATAGTATCTGTATTCAAAAGTTTTTAAATGAGGTATACATATAGAGAGCCAATTGATTTTGCCAGAGCTATGAATAATAATAATAAAAAGAAAATTCACATGGTCTCATTTTATTTGGATTATATTATTACTTTAATTAGTAAATTAAGGCTAAATTCTTTTAAATTTTTATTTGTTTTTAAAAGCTCTACTCTCGCGACACTCTTTGCAAATCTCAAAGTATCACGTGAGTGGACTCTCTTCTCTTTCTGTTCCCGAACTGTTTAGTCTGCAGAGATGCTAAATAAACAAAATGGATATTTGTCGGTTTTTTTAATAAACCCACAACTAAAAGCGTGGAGGTCTCTAACTCTGACAGTATTTATTCTACTGCCACTAATACTGACACAGCAATCGAGGCCGCATCAGAGAACATTTCTGGCCCTGGAACCTGCAGCAAGAGACCTGAAAGCTACAGGGCCGAATCAGCCCATACTTTCTTCTTTTTCTAAGCACCAAATTGGAGATATTAATCGTGTTTTCTCTCCCTTTTACTACCACAAGTTCCTATGGATGGAGTACTCAGTCTCACTGGATTCAGTTTTTTGTTTTTGCTGTCGCCATTTTTCTTCAAATATTGCAAGATCAGGCACAGATGAACTGTTTACAAAAGTGGGAGCTCGAAACTGGAAAAAGTTGTTGGAGAAACTGACAAAACATGCTTCATCACAGGTACATTTATCAAGCAAGGAAATGTGGGAGAGCTACAAACAGACTGCTATGTCAGGGTCAGCACAGTAGAAAAAAACAGAGTACTTGTGCAAATCTGTTGATATGATGAAACTGCCGGCCAAACTATGGCCTGCCTTTCCGAGGACACCGTGAATGTTATGAATCATAAACAATGGGGGAATTATTTGAGTTTATGCAATTTTTTTCTCAAAATATGACCATGATTTCAAATCCACGCAATCCACATATTTTAACTGCAAGCCCAGATTTTCAAAATGAAATTGTCAATATGTGCAGAGCTCGTTCGTGAAGAAATATCCAAGAAAGTACACAAGACTGCTGTTATTGCTGATGAAGCAGTCATTTAACACTAGAACCACCAGAGGTCGCTGTATACCTAAAAGCGCCAGCGGGTAAATTTTACCCACACACATGGCAACTGTTTTTATATGGCTAAAGAACAAATTATTTCACTTTATTATGCCACTGTCTTCACAAAGAAGTGTCTAGAATTATGAAATGATTATGTCTAGTCATCAACTATATTTTTACCCTGTTGTTTTATGTTCAAGACTTTTTAATGCAGCCTACACTAATCCATTATGGTCAGTAAGCTAAAAAAAAAAAAAAAAAAAGCCTGCACTGACAACGAAAATTAGAAGGTAGTAAATATTTGGGTGGTGTAATATTATAATACAATGTCATTAATCAATATATTAGGATAACCCATGTTATTTAAATTACTAAAATAGACAATAATGAGCAATAATAATTCACCACAGGATGATGCTATGACAAATTCAAGTGCACAGCTTCACCTAGCCCTAATTACTAATTTGTTTAGTTATATAATTTATAATTTGAATAAGAGAACAACACCAATAAACTTTGGGTAATAAAACAAAAAATGTTTTATTCATTACATCATAGAACGGATTATTTATTTATTTATTTTCTTCAGGAAACGGCCAGACTAGAATAAATAGCAACACAGTAGCGAACAATAAACAATATGGCAAGACAAAAATTAAATAATAAAACCAAAGTTTGACCAATTATGAGTAACGTTAGGCTAAAACATCTAAATATGATGTCTGGATCACTGTCAGATGAGCCGTCAGATGCTGAGCCGACCTAGGACGCATAACTTACCATCAGACTCTCCATCACTCATGGCATTTAGTGTTTCTAATACCTACCTTTCATAAATCGCCTTCTTTTAGTCATTTTGACTTTATGAAACTGATAACCGCTAAATCTGTGAGTTAAAGGCGTTGCCTAGAAATGTACAGTGTTAAAACATAAGTGGCAAGAAAATGACAGCGCGAAAATACATGCATTATATAGCGGGTAAATTTGACCCGTGCGGCGCTTATAGGTATAAATGCTCCGTTTTTTGATCTGGTTTTATCTAAATAATTTTTAACAACATTGGATTGTAAATTACATAATTTTAGTAAAAGTCAATGACTGGGAGACTTGAATGTTTTGTTGAAAATCTGTTATGTACATTTGAAAAACAACCACGGGTAAAATTTACCCCGTGGCGGTTCTAGTATTAAACTACCAAATTTTGCTTAATCGCAACTTATAATCATTGCAATTAATAGTGTTCACCATCTGGTTGATTGTGTAATTTGTAACTAACTGCATGATTCTTACTGTACATTTCTGCCATAGTCACCACTAATAACCTACTCCTAAATATAATGTAGAAACTTACAATTTTCTGTAAAGCTTATTTTCAACAATTTGTATCATGAAAAGCGCTATACAAATAAACTTGAACTTGAACTTAAAGGGGTCCTATTATGCTCTTTTACAAAGTCTTGATTTTGTTTTGGGGTTGTACTAGAACATGCTCTCATGCTTGGTGGTTTGAAAATCGCATTATTTTTCACATAATTTACATTATTACAATAAATATTACAATACCCAGTCTGGCACAAAGGGCTCAATTAGTTCCGGGTTTGATGAAGGCCCGCCTTCTGAAAAACGAAATGTGTTGTGATTGGTTAGCTGTCCCAGTGCGTTGTGATTGGCGAACAGCTTAGACGGTGTTTCAGTACTGCCCCGCCCCTTGCCAAAGCAGCAAGTTCGTCAATATTGCCATATCAATTCAGACCCTGAGAATATTGAGGATCGCGCAGAACCTTTGCACGCACGGATATTGCAAGACATATTAAAGTGGTAACGTCAGGATGTCAACATCAGCTTAAAAATAACTGCATTTACTATGCACAGATAAGTCCAACGGTAATATGTATTATGTTTATTGTTCTTTAGTTCTAACATTATGACATGAATTGCAGTGAAACTGTTATACAGTTGAATTTATTTACACTATAGTCCCACAGACTTACACTATTTGTGGCGGCATATATATGCAAATTAATTCTCTTCCAGCAGGAGGCGCTGTTGGAGGAGGAGAGATCGAGGTTTCCCCGGTAACAATGTACACTAGTGATGCGCGGATGGCGGTTATATCCGCGGGCACTGCTGATAATCCGCGGGTCAGGTAATAAAAAAAAATGCTTTCTGATTATTTGCGCATGGGTGGCAGGTGGATAAGATAAATCATTAATGATGCAAATATTAACTACATTTTCTAAATAGGCTACAGAAATTGAATAAAGTGTAAATTAACATATTAAAGTTATTCAACAAAATATTAGGGGGGGGGGCAGTGCCACCCTGTCAACAAGCTTGGCCCCCCTAAATTTGGAATCATATTACAGCAAACAATTTTGGGTGAAATCAGAATCAGAATCAGAATGAATCAGAATGAGCTTTATTGGCCAGGTATGCTTACACATACGAGGAATTTGTTTTTGTGACAGAAGCTCTACAGTGCAACAGAAAGACAGCAACAGGACAGGACACAGATAATAAAAGAATAATATACAAATAGGCAATGTACAAATAGCAAAAACACAATATATAATATAGACAATTATGGTCTACAGGTCTAATATGTGCAAATCTGAAATGAAAAAAATAAGTGTGTGTTGAATAAATAATTTACAATAGTGTTGTGTGTTCCACTTTTAATGTCGTGTTCATGAGATGGATTGCCTGAGGGAAGAAACTGTTCCTGTGTCTGGTCGTTCTGGTGCTCAGAGCTCTGTAGCGTCGACCAGACGGTAACAGTTCAAAGAGGGAGTGTGCTGGATGTGAGGGGTCCAGAGTGATTTTGCCAGCCCTTTTGCTCACTCTGGATGAGTACAGTTCTTGGAGAGTGGGGAGGGTTGTACCAATGATTCGCTCAGCAGTCCGGACTACCCTCTGTAGTCTTCTGAGGTCAGATTTGGTAGCTGAGCTGAACCAGACAGTTATTGAAGTGCAGAGGACGGATTCAATGATGGCGGAGTAGAACTGATTCAGTAAGTCCTGTGGCAGGTTGAACTTCCTCAGTTGGCGAAGGAAGTACAACCTCTGCTGGGCCTTTTTCACAATGGAGTCTATGTGATTGTCCCACTTCAGGTCCTGGGAGATGGTGGTGCCCAGGAATCTGAATGACTCCACTGCAGTCACAGTGCTGTTCATGATGGTGAGTGGGGGGAGTGCAGGGGGGTTCCTCCTGAAGTCCACGATCATCTCCACAGTTTTGAGCGTGTTGAGCTCCAGGTTGTTAAGACTGCACCAGACAGCCAGCTCCTTAACCTCCTGTCTGTAGGCAGACTCGTCACCGTCCTGGATGAGGCCGATCAGTGTGGTGTTGTCTGCAAACTTCAGGAGCTTGGCAGAGGGGTCTTTAGAGGTGCAGTCGTTAGTGTACAGGGAGAAGAGCAGTGGGGAGAGAACACAGCCCTGAGGGGCACCAGTGCTGATCGTACGGGTGCTGGATGTGTATTTTCCCAGCCTCACTAGCTGCTGCCTGTCTGTCAGGAAGCTGGTGATCCACTGACAGACGGAGGTGGGGACGGAGAGCTGAGTTAGTTTGTTCTGAAGGGTGTCCGGGATGATGGTGTTGCGGAGCTGAAGTCTACGAACAGGATCCTCACATAAGTCCCTGGTCTGTCCAGATGCTGCAGGATGAAGTGCAGTCCCATGTTGACTGCATCATCCACAGACCTGTTTGCTCTGTAGGCAAACTGCAGGGGGTCCAGTAAGGGTCCAGTGGAGGACTTCAGATAAGCCAAAACCAGTCTTTCAAATGACTTCATGACCACAGATGTTAGAGCCACAGGTCTGTAGTCATTAAGTCCAGTAATTTTGGGTTTCTTTGGGACGGGGATGATGGTGGAGCGTTTGAAGCATGAGGGGACTTCACACAGCTCCAGTGATCTGTTGAATATCTGTGTGAAGATGGGGGCCAGCTGGTCAGCACAGATTTTTAGGCAGGCTGGTGACACACCGTCTGGGCCTGGTGCTTTCCTTCTTTTGTTCTTCCTGAAGACCTGGCGCACCTCATCGCATTCGGTATGCGACTGACACAAGAGCATACGCTGCTTGCATCCAGCGGATCTTCTCCAAAATGGTGCTACGCTGAACCAGAGGAGACAAATTGTTGAATTTAAATAAAAAATTAGACAAACAATTACATAATAATGTAGTCCCAGTGTTTCCCACAGGATTTTGTGAGACTGTGGTGGGAGGCCGAACAAATTAGAATAAAATAATAATAATAATAATAATAATTTTATATTATTATTTCTATTACAGTAATAGCCATATATTGTAAAACAATTGCACTGTGAAATAAATGAAAATGAGTAATTCGCAGGTATATTATTTTACCTTACTCTAAAGTAGGGAAATTGCTTTTGTCCAAATTTCTACACTTGCAAGCAGGGCCTAAACCTAACTTTTTGCCACATCTGCCATCAGCTGGTGGCTTAAGAAAATTTACCGGCCATAAATATTTTTCCTTGCCATGAAACTGTTTTTGCAAAAAAAAAATGAAATGATGCATGAAACAAAAACCAGGGTTTCTGCATGGTATTAAATTTAGTTGTATCAAATTTAAGGCCTTAAAAAGTCTTAAATTGTACAAGAAAGTCTTAATTATGGTTTCAAGAGGTCTTAAATTTGGAGACGGAAAGACAAGAATTGTGATATGGCTGAATGTGACCATTAAACTTCAAAAGGCTATGATTTCATTAAATAAACATGAGCGCTGCACGGTGTTCAAAGTCCGGTGCCGCGCTGCTTTGTGTACTGTCTTTACCGGGAAAACTCTTATATTTCAGCCAAACGCGACACCTGCTGGTAGAGAATGAATCAGTTAACATAGGTTAAACTAGTGCGCGTACGAGTTTCACTGCACGATTCAGTCTATTAAAATACATTTAGAATGATCACATAATTTAAGATATGGGGACAGAAAATGTATAGCCTATATTTATATCATTTCATATAGTTAATATCACACGAAGAGTGCCTTTTTTTCTCTCCAAAAATCAGCATGATTACAAATGTGATATTGATTTTATACACCAGTTCAATAAACAAGAAGTTAATATTAAGAGACTTACGTTTTAGACACCATATTGGCTGTTTTTGCTCTATTTCTACAACAAAAATAATTCCAAACACAGCCACAGCACTGTTTTGCGTCTCTGAGCAACATGACAGGGTTTCGTTCCTGAATGAATCAACCGTTTAAATGATTCGGTTCAATCGAAATGATTCACTTATTAATGCTGACTTACTGCCACCTATTGGCCGTTTTAATTTCACATTTAAAGTATCTTCATTTTTAAAAATAATTTCAAACATCAGTTTTCAACGTTTTATGTTTCAAATATCAAAACATCATTTATGCATTTGTAACTGCACAGGTTAGCATTCTATGTCCCTCTGAGCTGCATTAAAGATTGTATAAATACATTTAAATGCCACTTCAGATGCATTGCAAAGAAACATTTTGTTGATACTAATTTCATTTGCTTGAGAAATGAAATTAGTATCAACAAAATTAACAGCCCAAATGCAAGAATTTGACTCAAAAGATTATGCACACTTTTAGAAAAAATGGCTTAAAGGTAAAAATGCCCATAAAACTTGTTGGAAAAGACTAATTTCTATCACTGCTGTGAACTGACCACACAGAATATGAAGAATATCAAAACAATTCAGGAGTCAGCTGTCCATGGTAATCTTTAAGATACCAGCACAATAACACACTCCGCAAAATATTGTCTAATTATCGTTATCGATAAAATCCCAGAAAATATCAAGATATAATTTTTTGCCAATTTCGCACACCCCTAATTCATGTTATTTAATTTATATAATAATTTATTGATAATAATTGTTGAAATCAATATTATTAATACTTTTGACTTATCCATTTTCTTAAAAATGGTTTAAAGGCTAAAATGTAAAGTTTATCATTTTACAAAACTTTTTGTTTTTGTCAAAACTTGTATCTGAATTGTAAATTATACTTTTTACCGTCATTTTACAGTTTAATATGGTACTATAGACATTGCCCTACCCCGCTCATATGGTATTAATTTTATTTGTGCAGGTCTTAAAAAAGGTCTTAAAAAGTCTTAAATTTGATCTTAAAAATCCTGCAGAAACCCTGAAAAACAGACGGGCTGAATCAGAACGCAGATTCACTTTCTGACAACAGGTGGCGCTTATGGAACAGCAGTGATGAGAGAGGAATAATGCCATTGAAACATTTGTGAAGTTAGTTCCCTTCAGAAATACATTCATATAAACCCCCACCCAATATTTAAATTTTTCTTCCAAACAGTGAACTTGCTGTGCCTGTACAGTATTTTCTCTGTGCATGTCTGTTAATTTTAGGCCTTGCTTGCAAGAGAATAAACCCTTGAGCTTTTATTTTGGCGGAAGCTGTAGTTGAGCTTTTATTTGGCGGAAAACTCCAGCTTCTGTGAAAACAGGTTTACAAACATATCTAATTTAATTACATACTGTAAACATCTGCCCATTAAAATGTTGAAAATTATGCAAATGTGAAAAAGCATAACTGGTGACCGTTGCGTTCCCAAACACACGCTAAACTCACAGCATATGCATTCACTGTGATCTGAGCTGCAGAAAATACCGGATCAGCCTCACTTTTAAACAAGCAGCGCAAACAGACTTGATAAGTCATATTACGCTTTCGGTTTTAATTCGTTGGTTTGATGGATATTTTGCCAAATCAATAGCGTGAAACACAACGTTAAAGACCTTTTATATTAAAATGAGAACTATGAATATATCATCGGTTTATTATGAAACTATGGCGGGACAGATTAGACTGTGGCAGGCCGCCAGACTCTAGTTAATGAATGGGAAACACTGATTCCTAATTTTAGCAAATGAAATGAAAAGAACAATCCCATCCAAGTAACAGCTGCAGAACTGTCAAAAAAGACAAATAATAATTAAATAATTATAAATAATCAAATTTAAAATAACAATATTAATGTATTCTTTTGCAAGTGTACATACTTGAGAATGTTTTCTCTTGTTGTTGAGCTATGAGTTCCTCACTGATTATTTGTGTCCTTGGTGTGTTTTTTGTTTTGTTTTTTTGGGGGGGTCAAATATAAACTGATAACTGACATTGCCTCACTGAAGGTGGCAACCCTAGACAAGACAGCCGAGACCTTTCCATTCCCTTTGTGTTCCTTCCTGGGACCTGTCTGTGGTCTTGGAAGGGCTACCTTTTGAGCCACTGGAGTCAGTTCTTGAGAGTTTTTTATTTACACTTAAGGTGGTTCTGTTAATGACCTTAAAGTGCCCCTATTATGGATTTTTGAAAATTACCTTTCATGAAGCGTGTAATGTAGCTGTATGTGAATGTAAAAAGTCTGCAAAGTTGTAAAACTGAAAGTGCATCATAAATAAAGTTATTGTCTCTCAAAAGAAAGAGTTGACTCAGAACCGCTAAAAGAAGCTGATTTAAATTTGAATCCCATTCCGCAAAGTTCATACGTCACAAGTTAAACCATTTGCGTAATGCCTGTCTACGTTGTGCATGGACAACAATAACAAAACAAGCTCATTCGTGTGGATAACGTAATATCCAAAAGACATTGTGCTCTGAAAGTGAATTTGCTTTATTTTCACTTCCAAAGGATGTGAAGAATCGGTGCTTAAAATGCATTTTTACTAAAATACCACAGCAGTATAATCACAACCTTTTGCTGTGTTCCCATCATTTCAATGTCGACTGCTTCTCCAATCTCCGCAAGATTCAATGCACGATTCATAAACCAGTTGTCTTTGAAAGATGGGTCAGTGCCCATTTTATTTGGCTAACTCGTGTTATTGCTCTGCTAATCAGCCGTGGGCCTGCTATTGTCTAGAAATGTGTCGATTACTATAGAATGTCTGTTGTTCTTATCACCTTAAGTCACTATGAAGAATGGAGCAATACACTGGTTTACAAACTGCAGTGCTTTATCAGTACTCCATCTCTATGTTTGGCTAACACATATACCATTATTGTTTATGGGAGTAGAATTGTTGCATTATTCCAAATAAAATAAATTATGATCCACAAATAAATGTAAAGACATTAACAAAAATTAAACATTGACAAATAAATAGAATGAGAGCCACATTGTGTAAAGCAAAACATTATTGGTTATAGCACTATAGCGAGAACGTGCAACGATTGGTCAGCGAAGTATGGCTGTTATCTGATTGGATTGAGTAGAGTGTGTGGAGTGTGGCGATCCACAAATGCACAACAAGTGATCTACAAATGCACAGGATGCCATTCACAAATGAATGCCAGGCAAAGTTTGTGACATTATAAAAAGATATTTGTGAATGTTTTTTTATTTGCAAGTATCATTTTATTTATTTGTGAATATAATTTGTGTTTGTGAAACTCCAATGGGGTGTAACAGTACACAAACATGACGGTTCGGTTTGATTTCGGTACAGCAGGAGGAAAAAACACTAAACAAATTGTTTTTATTAACTAAACAATATTTTACTGAACAAATTGCTCTTTAAATAAATTCAATTATAATTAAAATTTTCATTAAATCTACCTCATAAAGTAAAAAATCTATAGGCCTAAAAATCTACCTCAGCTTCAGCTCTAAACTATTTACATTACTCTCTTTAAGGTTTCAATTAGCAACAGAACCCAAACTTAAATTTAATTACTATTTATTTTTAAGTATAATAATCGACACTCAAATTAAAAAATTGTATGCAAACATGTAAATTGCACTCAATGCAGTTTTTAAATTAACTTCTAAAACAGAGGCTACAATTTCTATTTGTTGTTGAAACTTGAAATATAATCATTTAAACAGTGGCTGTCATAAGCCGTTTCATAAAAGATTTATTTAAATATGCATTAAAAGATTAAGACATCACTAACAGGTAAAGTAAAATATAATGAGTATATAGCCTAGTCTAATATTTCGCGAAATGCTCTTCTCTAGACTTCATTTCTTTGGTGAACTGATGAGCTGTGGACACTGATCATGACTTTCTTGAAGTAAATGAAATGCTACGTGACATTTTGTTTACAACCTGAATTCCGGAAATGTTGGGACGTTTTTTTTTTAAAATGGATTTAATGGAAAAAAAAAAGGCTTTCAAATCACGTGAGCCAATATTTTATTCACAAGAGAACATAACAAATGTTTAAACAGAGAAATTTTACATTTTTATCCACTAAATGAGCTCATTTCAAATTTGATGCCTGCTACAGGTCTCAAAAAAGTTGGCACAGGGGCAACAAAGGGCTGAAAAAGCAAGACATTTTGAAAAGATTCAGCTGGGAGAACATCTAGCAAGTAATTAAGTTAATTGACATCAGGTCTGTAACATGATTAGCTATAAAAGGGATGTTTTAGAAAGGCAGAGTCTCTCAGAAGTAAACATGGGCAGAGGTTCTCCAATCTGTGAAAGAGTGCGTAAAAATATTGTGGAATACTTTAAAACAACGTTCCTCAACGTCAAATTGCAAAGGCTTTACAAATCACATCATCTACAGTGCATAACATCATCAAAAGATTCAGAGAAACTGGAGAAATCTTTGCGCGTAAGGGACAAGACCGAAGACCTTTGTTGGATACCCGTGGTCTTCGGGCCCTCAGACGACACTGCATCACTCATTGGCATGATTCTGTCATTGACATTACTAAATGGGCCCAGGAATCCTTCCAGAAACCACTGTCGGTAAATACAGCCATATGTGAACATGGTCCAGAAGCGCCTGGACCAAGGCTGATTTAAAATGGACTGTTTTAAAGTGGAAAAGTGTTCTATGGTCAGACGAGTCCAAATTTGACATTCTTGTTGGAAATCATGGACGCCGTGTCCTCCGGGCTAAATAGTAGGGAGACCTTCCAACGTGTTATTAGTGTTCAGTTCAAAAGCCAGCATCTCTGATGGTATGGGGGTGCATAATTGCATACGGTATGGGCAGCTTGCATGTTTTGGAAGGCACTATGAATGCTGAAAGGTATATAAAGGTTTTAGAGCAACATATGCTCCTCTCCAGACGACGTCTATTTCAGCAGGACAATGCAAAACCACATTCTGCAGCTATTACAACAGCATGGCTTCGTAGTAAAAGAGTCTGGGTGCTGAATTGACCTGCCTGCAGTCCAGATCTTTCACCTATAGAGAACATTTGGTGCATCATTAAACGAAAAATACGTCAAAGATTACCACAAACTCTTCAGCAGCTGGAAACCTATATTAGGCAAGAATGGGACCAAATTCCAACACCAAAATTCCAGAAACTCATAACCTCGATGCCCAGACGTCTTCAAACTGTTTTGAAAAGAAGAGGAGATGCTACACCATGGTAAACATGCCCCCGTCCCAACTATTTTGAGACCTGTAGCAGGCATCAAATTAGAAATGAGCTCATTTTGTGCATAAAATTGTAAAATTCCTCAGTTTAAACATTTATGTTATCTATGTTCTATTATGAATAAAATATTGGCTCATGTGATTTGAAATTCTTTTAGTTTTCATTTTATTCCAATTTAAAAACACGTCCCAACATTTCCAGAATTTGGGTTGTACATTGAATAAATGTTTCATCTGTTAGACAGAACTTTTTTTTTTTCAGTTGTTGATCTGCATCCAGGATTTGTCCAGGACTTAATAAGACAAGAGGACAGAAGTGTTATTTCTGTATGTTGTGTTTTATTTGTTTTAGAATTCGATGTTTATACACAAAAATGAATCATTACTCATATTAGTTACAGTATTATATAAAAACAAATGAACTAGAAACAATGTATCTTTTCCTTCATACTTTAGAATTGAATCATTAGCATGGCCACTTCTGTTCATTTGACACAGATTAGTTACAGTAATATATAAAAAAGATTTTTACAGGATGTGTTTTAAATATACAGGGGAAAAAATATACTTGAATCAATGTGTCTTTTCCTTCGTACTCTAGAATTGAATCATTAGCATGGCCACTTCTGTTCATTTGACACACATTCAGTGTAAGACCACCTAATAAAAGTATATGTAAAATAACTAAGAATTATTGTTTTTCAGAAAAAAAGTGCGAGTGACCAGCCTTAAACACCCCACATTTACAGTGGTGGCCAAATATCAGTTTACATTTCCAAACATCAATTTTGCCATTAATTGTAATACTCCTTGTACAAACAGAAATCTCACTGGATTCTGACAACAGCCAGTGCTCCACACAGAGATCTGATCTCACCATCATCCAGTCTGTCTGGAATGACATGAAGAAACAGAACAAACTGAGACAGACTAAATCCAGAAGAACTGTAGGAACAGAAGAAACCTACCTGCAAAGCTACGGTACTGTTGAGTTTTAGGCACTTGTGTAAAAATGCTGTAAAATGAGGATCCTGTCAAAAATAATGTCATAAATAGATTTTCTTTATCAATTAACTTCTATTAACTAAATTAAATCAACATTTGGTGTGACCATCTTTTGCATTTAAAGCAGCTTTTGCCCTAGGAGCACTTTCGCATAGTTTCTCAGGTAGCTTGAAGTATCTTAGAGATGTTGCCAGAGTTCTTCCGGATGTAGTCTGTCTCAGTTTGCTCTGTTTCTTCATGTCATTCCAGACAGAATGAATGATGATGAGATCAGATCTCTGTGTGGAGCACTGGCTGTTGTCAGACTCCTTGTGCAAACAGAAAACTCACTGGATTATTACAATTAATGGCAAAATGAATGTTTAGAAATGTAAACTGAAGGTTTAAAAAATATAGATTGCTGTTTGCTTCTGCTGATGTACAAATATGGGTAGACAATTTAGGTGTATTCCTTTAATATATTTCATTTAGTCTAGTATTACAATGGGAAGGAATACTGATCATGTTCATGGTCTTCTATGGTGTTGGTGCATGTGGCTCCACAGAACGGACACTAAACTCAACAGCACTGACAGAGGTGATCAATCAGAAGCTCATCTGGTCTGAATTTATTGTCTAGATTTACTGGAAATGAATTTGTGTTGAATCTACTGCTGATGTTAGACATTATAGCAGGAATTTCTTTTCTTATCACATTTTCCAGGAGGTTGAAATCATCAACACCATCATGTTTCACTCCACTGAGGTCTTTTTCAGAGAAGATCAGCTCATCTGAGAGCTGCTGTGTGAAACTCTTCCACCACAAACCAGCATCTCCACTGTTCATTTGAACATGTTCAGTAGATTCATGTGCTGCTCTCATGATCCTCTGCTTCAGGAGTTCAATGTTCTCCTTCATCTTGGGAAAAACACTGACATTGAACTTATCAGTGATGTACTGACTGACTACTTCTCTGATGAAACTCTTGAAGTGATCTCTGGGATTATTAATATAGTTCATGTATTTGTCAAACTCCTCCTCTTCTGCCATTGTCTTCAGTATGTTCTTTTCCAGTTTTGATCTGTTTCCATTCAGTGATTCACAGTTTGTTCTCATTTCGTCTGTCAGATCTCTGGCAGTCTTCTTGTAGACACTCTGCTCAATGGGCTCTTTAAGTTTCTGACAGATGATCTCACCAAAAATAACAGCTGATGCTGCTCCATTACAGTATTTCTGGAAAATATTATAATACTCCTCTCTCTTCTTCTCAACATATATTGCTTCTCTGAACTTTCTGTGTTGGACAGTGATCATCTGGTTTGATCTTTTAAAGATGTAATAAACCAAATCTTTGAAGAATTCATTCTTGAACACATATGTCACTGTTCCTTCCTCATGTTCTGTTACACTTGTATTGATATAATCTGTGATTTGTTGGATGTGGCTGATGTTGTAGCCCATCTTTGAAATGTTAAATGACTGAATCATTTTGTCTGTCTCCTGAACAACATCTGTGACTAATGACCTGATTTCAGCTTCATTCTCTTGAGACAGAGTTCGAGGTTTTTTAAATGGTATGCAAGCACACTTTCGGGGCCATTTAACCCATTTTTTTGTGGACTTTTTGAAAATAACATATTCCAAATAACTTGGCACAGTGAAAATGTCTACAGAAAGACACCCTTCATAGACATCACTGAGGATTTTACTCACATCTTTCATTATCTCAATGTCTGTAGGAGTGTCTGAAATAATCTTATCCACAATACAATCCCAAAGCAAATCAAACTCTTTCTTCATTGCTTTTTCATCATTTGTTTTGCCTTTGAGTTTTAAGGAAAGTTCTTTGCTCTTTTCAAAGAGAACGTTTTCATGATCTGTCCTCTGAGAAGGAACCTTTATCTTTAGTGTTCTTTCTTCATTGGTTTTGTCTTTGAATTTTAAGGCACATTCTTTGCTCTTTTCACAGAGAGTGTTTTCATGATGTTTTCTCTGAGAATAAGTATTTTTCTTCAGCTCTCGCTGCTGTAAAATTTCATTTAATTTTGTCTTTGTTTCTCTCACAATATTTTCCTGAGAATTTTTTATTTTGATTTCAAATGATGTTTTCCAGTTAATCAGTATATCTTTATCTTTGTTTTTCTCAAAGAACTCTGACATTGATTTTTCCACTACTTCACTTGTTTTCTTCAGTTCTCTTTGAAGATCAGTTTCCTCAGCCTCATGAATTGCTTCATTTTCTATTTTGTTGTGTAGTTTGTTCTTAGCTTCCATCATGGCACTGTGAAGCATCCAGGACCACTTGCCGTATTCGGTCTCCAGTTTCCTGTAGGCTGAAATCTCCCGAGAATTTCTGAAGCTGAAGACGAATTGCTCATTCAGTAAAGCTTCCCAGAGATCTTTAATGTGATCTTTTAAGTCTTTTAGCATCATTCCATGTGATTCTGAGGCATGAAACATAACAGTTTTCTTTAGCTCTTGAATATTCTCACAGTAGTTTGGGTTTGGTGGAGCCATTGGTGGGCTGCCCTCCCAGAGCGGAGCAAAATACTTCACATCATTCTGAACATCAAATCTAATGACATCACTGAAACATTCTGCATCACAGTCTTCCTCTTCAGCTGCGAGTTTTGTTGTCTCATCCAGTGTCTCCTGCAGTCGTTGTCTTCCCTCCATGTTTTTCTGAACGGCTGTGACATCTGAAACATTCTGATACACAAACACACAGCTGGGATTCAGTCTGACCTTCTTCATCCTCATGAAGGCCTGAACAACAATCTGAAGAATGTCCTGCATCTCAGATGGGTTTTCTCCAAATATATTGATCAAGGTTAGATTTGCAAGACCGATAACAAATGTGGCCAATTCATTGTCATGATGTCTTGCTGATCTTCCAGCCAGTTCTGGAGCATGAAGACCCACAGTATCAACAACCAGAATATAGTCAAAGTTCATCTGTGTTCTCATCTCATCTGACACTTTGACCAGCTGCATGAAAGCTCCTCTGGTGCACCTGCCAGCACTGACAGCAAACTGGTATCCAAACATGGCATTCAGCATGGTGGATTTCCCAGAGCTCTGAATCCCTAAAACTGACAGCACAAAGACTCTCTGGTCTCCCAGTTTTTGAATAAGTTCATCTAGAACAGCAGAGATCCAGATCACAGGAACATGAGCAGCATCTCCATCCATCAGCTCCAGTGGAAATCCAGAGATCATCATCTCTGCTGCAAGACTCGGGAGAGAAGAGAAGTGAACCTGCAGGTCTTTCTTGTTCTTCTTCACAGATGAACATGATTCATAGATCTGACCGATCTCCCTCATGATGTGCTCCAAACCAAAGGCTGCAGCCTGAAGCTCCTCAGATATATTCTCAAGTTCTGCTTGCTCAGCTTTGAGTCGCTCAGATTTATCATGATTCCCTTTCAGTTTTAAGACTGTTGACCACTTTTCAGCATACTTGTGATGTAGATTAGAAAGGTCAGCTGAGGTATGTTCATCCAGGAGGATTCTGAGCATTTTAAGGAAAGAATTTTTTTTTTGTGCAGCATGCAAGTTAGTTTCTTTAATGAAGAAATTCATAAACTCACTGATGTCACATTCATGCTGCTGTTGGCGGATTTTATTCATTTCTATTTGCTTTCTACTGATGTCCATTTTTGTCTCATGTGCTTGAGGTCGATGTAGTTCTTTGTTCTTCTGACTCCACTGATGCCACAGTTTCCCGTGACAGGGCAGAAAGTAGTCTTTGATTTCTGTCAGATCTTTATTCTCCAGTAAACTCATCATCTGCTGTGCTGCTTCGTTCATTCTACTGCAGTCATCATCTTTGAGTCTTAAAACAAGTTTTTTGCTCTCTTCATAGAGAGTGTTTTCATGATGTGTCCTCTGACCATTAAACTTTTTGTTGAGGTTTTGCTGATAAAGAACCTCATTTAATTTTCTCTTTATTTCTCTCACAATGTTTTCTTGCAGGCCTTTGATTTTTATTTCAAATGATGTTTTCCACCGAGTCAGTATATATTTTTCTCTCAAAAAAAATTCTGACATTGATTTTTCCACTTCCTCACTTGTCTTCTTGAGTTCTCTTTGAAGATCAGTTTCCTCAACTTCATGAATAGCTTCATTTTCTATTTTGTTGAGTAGTTTGTTCTCAGCTTCCATCATGGCACTGCGAAGACTCCAGGACCATTTGTTGTATTCTGTCTTCAGTTTCTTGTAGGCTGAAATCTCCAGAGAATTTCTGAAACTGAAGACAAATTGTTCCTTCAGTAAAGCTTCCCAGAGATCTTTAATACGATTTTTTAAGTCTTTCAGCATCATTCCATCTGATTTTGAGACATGAGACATAACAGTTTTCTTTAGCTCTTGAATATTCTCACAGTACTTTGGGTTTGGTGGAGCCATTGGTGGGCTGCCCTCCCAGAGCGGAGCAAAATACTTCACATCATTCTGAACATCAAATCTAATGACATCACTGAAACATTCTGCATCACAGTCTTCCTCTTCAGCACTGAGTTTTGTCATCTCATCCAGTTTCTCCTGCAGTTGTCGTCTTCCCTCCTTTGTTTTTTCTCCAGCTGTGATGTCTGAAACGCTCTGATGTATAAATATACTGCTGCAATTCTGTATGCACTTCTTCATCCTCATGAAGGCCTGAACAACAATCTGAAGAATGTCCTGCATCTCAGATGGGTTTTCTCCAAAGATGTTGATTAATGTCAGATTGGCAAAACCAACAACAAATGTGGCCAATTCATTGTCATGATGTCTTGTTGATGTTCCAGCCAGTTCTACAGCATGAAAACCCTCAGTATCAACAACCAGAATATAGTCAAAGTTCAGCTGCGCTTTCATCTCATCTGCCACTTTGACCAGCTGCATGAAAGCTCCTCTGGTGCATCTGCCAGCACTGACTGCAAACTGGAGTCCAAACATGGCATTCAGCATGGTGGATTTCCCAGAGCTCTGAATCCCTAAAACTGACAGCACAAAGACTCTCTGGTCTCCCAGTTTCTGGATGAGTTGATCTAGAACAGCAGAGATCCAGATCACAGGAACATGAGCAGCATCTCCATCCATCAGCTCCAGAGGAAATCCAGAGATCATCATCTCTGCTGCAAGACTCGGGAGAGAAGAGAAGTGAAACTGCAGGTCTTTCTTGTTCTTCTTCACAGATGAACATGATTCATAGATCTGACCGATCTCCCTCATGATGTGCTCCAAACCAAAGGCTGCAGCTTTAAGATCCTCAGATATTTTCTCAAGTTCTGCTTGCTCAGCTTTGAGTCGCTCAGATTTATCATGATTCTCTCTCAATTTCATCATGGTTGACCATTTTTCATCATACTTATTATGTAGAGCAGAAAGGTCAGCTGATATATTTTCATCCAGGAGAATTCTGACCCATTTTAGGAAAAAAAAAATCTCATTTGCAGCACGTGAGTTTATTTCTTTAATGAATATCTTCATAAACTCACTGATGTCATATTGATGCTGCTGTTGACGAATTTTCTTCATTTCTGAATGTTTTTTACTTACTTCCATTTCTGTCTCATTTGCTCGACGTCGATGTAGTTCTTTGTTCTTCTGACACCACTGATGCCACAGTTTCCCCTGATGAGGCAGAAACGATTCTTTCATTTCTATCAGATCTTTCTTCACCAGTAAACTCATCATCTGCTGTGCTGCTTCTCTTCCTCTCTTGCAGTCATCATCATCCTCCTCATCTACTCTGATATCTGAGTGATATCTGAGTGACACATCTTCAAGTCTGAAAGTGTAATATGAATCCGAGAGACAATCATTTATAGCTATTCTGAGTTCTTCAGATACATCTGACTGATTTCTGTCTTTCAAACCAATTTTGAATTTCCTTTTCTTCATCTCAGTTAAAGCAGATTCATCCTCAGTAAAAAGACAAATAAGTGGTTTTCTGTCCCTGTACAGACTTTGGATTACTGTTGCACTTCTGTCATTCTTTTGAAGTTGTGGTAGAAGAACAACATTGACTGATGCCATTTCAGTGAGGATCTGCAGCTGTTTCTCATGATCTCCTGCATCACCGTGTAGATTACAGAACGCTACACAGTCAGTGAATTTATCCGTGTTTGTTCCAGAGGGGCAGAACCAGGCAATCTCCACCACTCCATCCATCAGTACTCTGGTTCTGCTGCTGCCTGGGCAGTTCCTGTGGAAGAACGTGTTGTGTCTCTCATTGATCAGACTGTTCATCAGGTGAGACTTGGACAAAGACACAGAGCCAAACCTGAACAAAAACACCATTGGAGTTTCTGCCTTGCAGATCGGCTGGATTTGACTGATTTTGGTGTTTTTCATCTTCCAGCTCTTGTTGATCTGTCTGAATGTCCAGAGAGGAAACTCAATCTGTTGTGTGAATGGATCAGGAACAAGCAGAGGCAGAGCGTACTGACACTGGGACAGTTTAGTCACTATCAGCTGCTTCAGAAAACCATCAGCACAATGAAACACGGCCATCTGAACATCCATCGGGTGAATTTGCTCAGATTGAGTTGATCCTTTCTTAGATAAAGAGATGTTTTTAAGAACATCATCGAAAATATCACTGTCATCTTCAGATGAGTAACTGCCTGTTTGTATGGTTTGGTCATTGCTTTGCTCTTCAAGGTCATTTGTCTTAGTTTTAATGTATCTTGCTCTATAATTATGTATCATTAGTTTTTGTAGGAAAGTCTGAACCAGTTCCTCTTCAGCACAAGACTCATGAGACTGTAATGAATTTTCAGTTATCTGAAGAACATCTGCAGGTCTCACTTTGAGATCTTTAAGATAAAGTTTGTGAAATGGTATATTCATTTTTTTCCCCGGTCATTTGCTGTTGAAGGTGTTGATCTGGACTGACTGTAGTTGTTCAAATATCTTTGTTTTTTCCTGATGAAGAAATTAACATTTCATTTACTTTGGTTTTAAATAACTATACCATATTCAATGCAATTCACAATACACAATTTTAAAGCAGCTTTACAAAAATCCATGTTAACCGCCTGGGGTCGGTAAAGACGCCGGCAGGAGCACTTGCATATTTTCCAGATGACAGAGAAAAGAACTTAAAATGCTCCGTCACTTTTGATTGGACACATAAAAGTAATACATCACTTGAATCTGTAAAGAGTATACTTTTATTTGTATATGCTCACCATATCAACAAAACTTTGTGCTTTTGTAAAATAAAGAAAATAAACAGGGTTCGCTCTCAGTCTTCAGTCTCCGCGAACTGCTTTTAGAAATGCGTCACTAAAATGAACTGAAACTCAGCGAATAATTTACACACAGACTTGAGAAATGTATCTATAGAAAGCTTTATGTCTACTCTTAAATTAAGTAGCTCTTACCGAAAACAAATATTCTGTGATAAAGTAATCCCTATGAAACTAACGACAAGTCCAGTTTTTCCGTCTGATCTCATATTAGCTGAATGCACAAGATTGAGTGCAAATAAGATCAGTGATGAGAATTTAAATACAATTAATATTTTTTTTAATTAAATAAAAATCTCCAAAAAGTGTTTAAATAAACATTGTATGTTAAATTAATTATAATTCATGTTTAGTGATGTTCTTACCAGGTAGTGGATAAGTTGTATTTATAATATGTCATTATATGACACATTGAGTAATTAGGACTGTCAATGAATTAAAAAAATAAATAATTCTGTCTAGATCAGGATCAGATAAATAATCGTAATGACACCACACAATAGAGGATTTTTTGGACAAAAAAAACATGCTTGCGACAAGCCATGGATCGGGCCACACCCCCCGATCGTTCGGGGGTGCAAATTGGGCTTTAAATCGGGCTTAAAATCGCCTAGTGTGTGGCCAGCCTAAGATGAACACAAGTAAAGATTTTTAGTCCAGATAATGCAAGGGGACAGAACCACTTCAGAAACCACACAAAGTGAACATGACAGTCAAGTTTAAAATATTAGTATTTGTATCCTTCTTACATGCCTATTGTTTCACTTAAGAAGACACTGATTCATTAACAGGGGTTGCATGAGTTACTGTCATATTCACTATGTGTAGTTTTTGAAGTGTAATTTTTAGATGTCCCATACACATGATTTTTTTTTTCTAAAACTCTTAGTGTGTTCATCTGATAAATGAAAGTCATATGGGATGGCATGAGGGTGAAAAGGATGGAGTTTCCTTTTAATCCCTTTCCCTGTGGGATACTGTACGTATTTGACCTGTGCCATTGCAATTTGTTTCGTTTTCTCCCTTTAACCAAACTTCTGAATGTCTGTCAGAAAAGAAAGTACTTCTACTTTTTTAATACTTGAGTATAATTTAAAGTTGTACTTTTTTACTTTTACTCAAGTATGTTTTTGGCCAGATACCTGTACTTTCACTTGAGTACAATTTGAGTACTTTTTACATCTCTGCAAGTACCGCTTTCGTCTGTCCCTGCCGTGGAAGCTATCCTATTTAGTGGAGCTGCTTGTAGAAGCGTTGTGTAGCCTCCAATGTGAAGGAAAGTGCTTTAGTGCTTTAGAAAGTGCTTTTTAGATCTTTTTATGATTCTTTTTATTACTTTAATATGATGCCATTTTCATTTTTACAAAATTCAGTTTTATTTAAAACTTATTTAACTGTCCACATATGTGGACACCATGCAACAAAGGCGTAAAATGGGACACAGCTGACAATATGGAATATTGTGTTTTTTTTAATGGCATGTTATGCTATTTATATCAGCTCAGTTATTAAAAACAAAAATATTACAATATAATAACAATAAAACACATATTGTAGGAACAATAACAGTAGTTACATATATGCGGAAACCTATTAGGAATATGGGCAAATCATTTAAAACATTCACTGCTGATCGATTGCTGATTGCTGATCGATTGTTGAGATTGCTGATCGATTGCTTCAGTCTGTTCCTGTCTGTTGTGCTGCTGAGAGGTTTGCGATTGTAGCTCCGCTTTTTTATTGAATCTTTACCTTACTTTCACTCTCTCTTGTTTAAAGTGATAATATATAACTTAATTCCCACCATATTTCTGGTATTATCTATCAAACTAATCTAACTAATTTGATGGTTCGCTTTTAAAACCACGAGTGCAGCGCGCGTGCAGCGCGTTAGCCGGTTAGCTTGTTACTCGCGGTTCCATTCACGTTTCTATTCGCGCCTATTATTGTTTTATTTTTTCTCGCTCCGTTTTCATTTCTCTCTCGCGCCGTTTTTCACAAGTTCATCAAACAACAGTGGTAAGTTAAGTTGGTATCATTCATCAATCACGGTGAGTAATGGCTTCTCCTTCTCTTGTTGTTTGCACTTCATGCCACATGTACAGTTTATCTCTCTCTGTCAGCGACGAGGGATTCACATGTGATAAATGCAGGGAAATAGGCTGACAGAGAAGATTTTAGAACTAGAGACACGCATCCAAACTTTAGTTGAGGATAGTAAGAATGTGAGGGCTGTAGATACTGCTTTGGATGCGACTAGCTCAGGGACTCCTGTACATTGTTCGGTTCCGGCATTAGAGCCCGTGCAGCAGGGCAACTGGGTGACTGTGAGACGGCCTAGTCGCGGGTCAAAACACCGCTCTTCCGTTCCGATCAAAACATCAAACAGGTTCTCCCCACTCGGTGACGCACCCACTGAGAAACCTGATGAAAGTGCTCTAGTAATTGGCGATTCTATTGTACAGAACGTGAAAATAGAGACACCAGCCACCATAGTCCAATGTTTACCGGGAGCCAGAGCGCCTGACATCTTGGCAAATTTAAAAGTGCTGGCTAATGCTAAACGTAAATTCAGTAAGATTGTTATCCACGTCGGCGCTAATGATGTTCGACTTTGCCAGTCGGAGATCACTAAAAATAATGTTAAAGAGGTGTGTGAACTTGCAAGTACGATGTCAGACACTGTAATATGCTCTGGTCCGCTCCCTGCTTACCGTGGCGATGAGATTCATAGCAGACTGTCGTCACTCAATGGCTGGATGTCTAAGTGGTGCCTGCAGAATAACGTAGGTTTCATAGACAATTGGAAGAGTTTTTGGGGCAGACCTGACCTGTTGAAAAGAGATGGTGTTCATCCCTCCTGGGGTGGTGCCGCTCTTCTCTCTAGAAATATGGCACATAGTCTTAGAGTTCGTACTTGACTAACTAGGGCCCAGGTCAGGGAGCAGACAGACTGGCTAAACCGACCGTCTGCTAGCCGCCTCACGTCACAGAAGTCAGTTAATTCTCAGCACATAGAGACTCCTTCACCTAGATATCACACTATAGAGACTGTGTCTGTTCCCCGTACTAGAAAATACAGAAAACGTCCAAACCAAAGTAATAGTAACAATTTAATTGATGTTCAACAAATAAAAAATGTTTACAATACAGAGAAACAACTGATAAAACTTGGCTTACTGAATATCAGGTCCCTTTCTACAAAAGCACTATTTGTAAATGATATGATCACTGACCATAAGCTAGATGTGCTTTGTTTGACAGAAACATGGCTAAAACCAGATGAATACATTACTTTAAATGAGTCTACCCCCCAAGATTACTGCTATAAAAATGAGCCACGTCCAAAAGGTAAAGGGGGAGGTGTTGCTACAATTTATAGCAATATTCTCTGTATTTCTCAGAGGGCAGGCTTTAAGTATAACTCGTTTGAAGTTATGGTGCTGCGTATAACATTATCTAGAGAAACATGTGTTAGTGATAAATCCCCTGTGATGTTTGTATTGGCTACTGTGTACAGGCCACCGGGGCACCACACAGACTTTATTAAAGAATTTTCTGATTTTCTATCTGAGTTAGTACTGGCTGCAGATAAAGTCTTAATTGTTGGTGATTTTAATATCCATGTCGATAATGAAAAAGATGCATTAGGATCAGCATTCATAGACATTCTGAACTCTATTGGGGTTAGACAACATGTTTCAGGACCTACTCATTGTCGAAATCATACTCTAGATTTAATACTGTCACATGGAATTGATGTCAGTGGTGTTGAAATTCTGCAGCAAAGCGATGATATCTCAGATCATTATCTAGTCTTGTGTAAACTCCATATAGCTAAAACTGTAAATTCTACTCCTTGTTACAAGTATGGTAGAATCATCACTTCTACCACAAAAGACTGCTTTGTAAGTAATCTTCCTGATTTATCTCAATTCCTCAGCATATCCAACAGCGCAGAAAAACTTGATGATGTAACAGAAACTATGGACTCTCTCTTTTCTAGCACTTTAGATACAGTTGCTCCTTTACGCTTAAGGAAGATCAAAGAAAACAGTTTGACTCCGTGGTATAATGAGCACACTCACACCCTAAAGAGAGCAGCCCGGAAAATGGAGCGCAGCTGGAGGAAAACAAAACTAGAGGTATTTCGTATAGCTTGGCGGGAAAGTACCCTATCCTACAGAAAAGCATTAAAAACGGCTAGATCTGATTACTTTTCGTCTCTTCTAGAAGAAAACAAACATAACCCCCGGTATTTATTCAATACAGTCACTAATTTAACGAAAAATAAAGCATCAACAGGTGTTGGCATTTCTCAAGAGCACAGCTGTAATGACTTTATGAACTACTTTACTTCCAAGATCGATACTATCAGAGATAAAATTGTAACCATGCAGCCGTCAGCTACAGTATCGCATCAGATAGTGCACTATAGATCCCCTGAGGAACAATTCCACTCATTCTCTATTATAGGAGAGGAAGAATTGTATAAACTTGTTAAATCATCTAAACCAACAACATGTATGTTAGACCCTATTCCATCTAAACTACTAAAAGAGCTGCTTCCAGAAGTCATAGATCCTCTTTTGGCTATTATTAATTCATCATTGTCATTAGGATATGTCCCCAAAACCTTCAAATTGGCTGTTATTAAGCCTCTCATTAAAAAACCACAACTTGACCCCAAAGATCTAGTTAATTACAGACCGATCTCAAATCTTCCTTTTCTGTCAAAGATACTAGAAAAGGTAGTATCCTCACAATTATATTCCTTCTTAGAGAAAAATGGTATCTGTGAGGAATTCCAGTCAGGATTTAGACCGTATCATAGTACTGAGACTGCTCTCATTAGAGTTACAAATGACCTGCTTCTATCATCTGATCATGGTTGTATCTCTTTATTAGTTCTACTGGATCTTAGCGCTGCGTTCGACACTATCGACCACAACATTCTTTTGAATAGACTAGAACACTTAGTTGGCATTAGTGGAAGTGCCTTAGCATGGTTCAAATCATACTTATCTGACCGCCATCAGTTCGTAGCAGTAAATGAAGAGGTATCATATCGATCACAAGTGCAGTATGGAGTACCTCAAGGCTCAGTACTAGGGCCGTTACTTTTCACGCTTTACATGTTACCCTTGGGAGATATTATCAGGAGATATGGTGTTAGCTTTCACTGTTATGCTGATGATACTCAGCTCTATATTTCTTCACGGCCCGGTGAAACACACCAAATTGAGAAACTAACGGAATGTATAGTCGATATAAAAAACTGGATGACGAGTAACTTCTTACTGCTAAATTCTGAAAAAACAGAGGTGTTAATTATCGGACCTAAAAACCCCACATGTAATAACCTAGAACACTATCTAACACGTGACGGCTGCTCTGTCAATTCTTCTTCATCAGTTAGGAACCTAGGTGTGCTGTTTGATAGCAATCTTTTATTTGAAAGCCATGTTTCTAGTATCTGTAAAACTGCGTTTTTCCATCTCAAAAACATATCTAAATTGCGACCTATGCTCTCAACGTCAAATGCAGAAATGCTAATTCATGCGTTTATGACCTCAAGGTTAGACTATTGTAATGCTTTACTGGGTGGTTGTTCTGCACGCTTGATCAATAAACTACAGTTGGTCCAAAATGCAGCAGCTAGAGTCCTTACTAGAACCAGGAAGTATGACCATATCAGCCCGGTTCTGTCAACACTGCACTGGCTCCCTATCAAACATCGGATAGATTTTAAAATCTTGTTAATTACTTATAAAGCCCTGAATGGCTTAGCTCCTTGTATAAAAGTTTTTCACAGATATGCCTGGGGCATTTAGCACACGGCTATTGCTATCAGCCATCTTGGATTAATGATGTCATCAAGCAATGAATATTTGGAATGCAAGATAGTAGCCAGTGTTACAATATTGCTGTCAATCTACTGACACTGCCCTCAAGTGGTTTGGAGAAAATTACCATGAAAAATGAACCTAAATGGAGTTAAATTAACTGTCCACAAATGTGGACACCATGCATGGTTAAAGTGCCCCCATTATGGATTTTTGAAAATTACCTTTCATGCAGTGTGTAACAGAGCTCTACGTGAATGAAAACATCCTGCAAAGTTTTAAATCTGAAAGTGGACCGTGTATAAAGTTATTGTCTCTCAAAAGAAAGAGTCAACTCTGAATCATTGTTTTTAAAATGAATCCCAAGCCGTTTCATGTTGACGTCATCGTGAAACATTAGCATATTACTTGTTGCACGCGCAGACCTGGGAAAACTAGGATTTTCACGTCGGTCTGAATGAAAATGCACATTCATTCTTTGCCACTAGATGCCGCTTTTGGAACTTTAAAAGCTCACAAACACTGCTTTAATGTCCGTGTAAAGTGATATTAAAATATGTGTTGTGAGCTTATCACACAAAAGAAAAATGTGTTATTAACCACCAGCCAAATTTGAATGATAAAAAAAACCCAGCCAAGTAACTAAAATAAGTTATCAAAATCTTTGAAAAATAAGCAGGACTCTCTGCTCTCAAACGCTGGGGGCGTGTCCGCTGTCGGCGCTGAAACCACGCCCACTCGCGGGAAAGCAGCCGTCTCTCTCAACTGTCAAATACCGCTATAACCTGAATGGATGCTACTGATGCTACATCTAGTAGCTTAATTGGATTTATACAGCCATACATGTTTGAGCATGCAAGTTCGTTATTTAATTGTAGACGCGCGTCAGCGCTGCAGTGAGTTGAAACCTTCTGGTCTTCAAGGCGAGCGCGGCTCATGGTTGCTTAGCAACGGCAAACAACACGAGAGCGCATGCTCCGGTCCTCTTTGAAAGAAGAGGGACAGCTCGCATTTCCATGCGTTTTTAGATGCGAATTGTGAACGTTCCATGTTTTTAAATTGTATGTATTCTGCCACATATTGATGTCTCTGGGCTAAGACCCGGGTATCCATTCACCCCAGAACCGTCCCTGCCTAGAATCTGTATATCTAACATCACAGACATTCAAAAAGACAAACTAAGAACTTGACCTCTCAACACAGTTATTATAGTGTTAGGGGCGGGGCCACGCTCAGTGGCTCCATTGCGTCATCGAGCCACCGTTTTAGCCCCGCCAAAAAAAACCTGAACACAGATTTGGTGAAAAACTGTTTAACGGTTTAACTCCACAATTCAGTACTCAAAACGAGTAGCCTAATTAACTTTTGGAACTAATGATACACTTAAAAAAAAAAAAGTGTTGCATTATGACAGTAGGTGGCAAACAGTGACTGTTAAATATTTGATGCCTGAATCATTCAAGAGATTCATTCAAAAATTCTGGACGAACCAAGTCTTTATTTTTTTCAAATGATTTTTTATATAGGCTAGCCTAATTAATTATTTAATTTAATACATATTTTTAAATAGATTAATTTATAACGTTTTAGACATTTATACATAGACTCATTAATAACATTAAATAAAACATTTAGTCAGAAACTCAAGTAAATTACATTGTTTGGTTGTCTAATGTTTGTTTTCAGAATCACGGGAGAATCGTGGCATAAAAATACATAGACTAACATATGATCTAACTAATACCCTACTGTTTATAGCCTATTATGTTATATGTTATTATGTATATTTATGAACTATGCATGTATTAATTTAAAAAAAAAATTAAATAGTAGAGGCAAATTCTAAAGATTATAATATGAAATCATTTAGGCAAAGGTGCTTGATTGTTTTATTACTTTTGATCTCAGGAAACATTCAACCTAATCCAGGCCAGTTTCTGCCTCTGCCTCAAGCTTTGAAACACCTGCGGATTTCAAATCAAGGTACAGACTTGGTTTTATTCATTTAAATGTTCAGAGTTAAATCACTAAAATGGATATGGTTCGTATTTGGGCACAGTCAACTGATGCGGATGTGATTGTCCTAACTGAAACTTGGCTGAACAAATCTGTTTTAGACAAGGATATCTGCCCTAGTGAAAAATAAATAGACTTAATTGTATTTAAAATATATTTATTTCATGATAAGTATACTAAAAATAGATTGACATGTCTATACTAACTGAAAATACATTGTAAATGTAGTTATTTCATGCTTTCATCAAGCACAAACTTAGTGCAGTACAAATTCATTTGTAAAATACTATACTTTTTACAAATGCATTTGGGGAAGGATGAAATATATATATGGAATTAAGAACCTAGCCAGTGTACTTTCTTAATGATGAATATGTATATATTCATCGTTAAGAAAGTACACTGGCTAGGTTCTTAATTCCATCTACAACATGTTTGAAAGTTGTTAAAAGTGATTTTCACACATACATACCCATATAAAGTAACTGGACGGAGACTTTGAAACAGGACGCCACTTCTTAACCCCAATGACATGTGCTTGCTCACTCAGCCCAACAACTAGTGTCGATAAGGGATGAATGAAGCAACTCATCTTATTAGATGTCTGTGCGGATTGTTTGTATTGTATGCTTTCATATAATTTATGTAAACAAGGCCGCTGTATGAGTTCTCACCTAAGACTGGCACAAGAGACAATATCACATTCTGTGTATTGATATTTGTTTGTTCCTTCACCCCTTAAAATTGTCTTAAGTATTTTAATAATGTGATTTTAATATCGGCCTAAATATAGGCTACCAGGGCTCTCAAGTCTCACGCATTTCAACCAGTTCACACGCTCTCACGCCACACCTTGTATTTCTCACGCTGAGAAGGGATAACTTGTCCCGCTATATACAATTAATAGACGAGGGAATTCGGAGGGAAGTTGTCTGCCGACTGCTGAGTTCATAGCTCTCTCAACTCTCGAGTTATACAGAGTTAAATGCCACCTTCCAGCCAATCAGAAATTAGGATGTTGTTGTTTCCGTTTAAATTACGCGATTCTGCCGCAAGCGCGTTTGTTACTAAGCAATATGGATGCGCGCGCACACGGAGTGTAAATTAGAAGAGAAAGATCTGATGAATGCTGTAGGTAACCCCTTCATTTTTTTTTTTTTTGATTTTAATATTCCTGGACGAAATCATTTGCCTCAGAAAAGATAGTGAGAGCTGATGTTGGGGAATATAGCTAAATTTGTGCTAAAGTATTATTGATACAGTCAAAAAACTCTCCAACTGCTTTGCAACCAGAAGCTTTAACTTAGCATTGGCTTCCTGAAAGGAAAGTACTAGAGATGTTATAAGAGTTTGAAAGTCTGATAAAAGACAGACAATTTCATCCAAATAAAATAAATTGTTTTATATATTTCAGAAAGTATCAAACATACAAAGAAATTTGGCCCCAAACATGCCAACTGAACAGCAGTGCTCAATGTACATACTGTACACACACAGTAGGATTACAGAACTTGTCCTGAGCATGTATGTCAAGCTGTGTGTGTGTGTGAGAAAGAGAGAGAGAGAGAGAGAGAGAGAGAGAGAGAGAGAGAAAGAGAGAGAGAACACATTTCAGCTTATGAATGTTTTTTTGTTTTATTTTTTTTCTTTCTGTTGCGTGTTGCACATTTTGATGCCTTGATGACAGGGGTAGGGGGCTCCCATATAAAGCACTGTGGCTTCCCCGCTCAAATTCAGATGCAGTGTGGTGGGTTCGAACAAAACCAAAACTAGAAACAGTTTAGCTCTGGATGGAACGCTATAATCTATTATATCATATTATATCATGATGGTGCTGTAATCCTACTTTATGTGTATGTACATTGAGTACTGCTGTTCAGTTGGCTTGTTGGGGGCAAGATTTCTTTTTTTTTTTGATATATTTGTATTTTAAAAACATAAATCTTTTTATTTTATTAGAATGAATTTGTCTTTCATCAGATTTACCAGATGTTATAATTTCAATTTGTGCTGGTCAATTATGAACAATAAGTAAAATTGAAGTGCTAGCAAAAACTTGGGTGCTGCAAATATTTGAGTTGCTCCTCCCCTTTATGTGGCCCCTCCCCTAATCTCACTCCAAACTTTTGCTATAACTTGAGAGCCCTGGGCTACAGTATGTTCAGAAAAGTGGGCTTGATAAGTCAGTCTCTCCTCACCTTATACTTTCGTGAGCTCTGAAATTCACCAACAATCGGTTTTGCTGTACTTTTGCTAAACATCTGAACTCGGAAGTGTGCACAATATTGGGAATCTGTGTTGCAGATTTGGCACATTTTTCAGAAAAAACCTAGTCTAGAAACTCATTGCAGCTAAAGACACAAGTCTCACCATGTATTTCAAATCTGAGAATGATGAAATTATTTTAAGACGATGCTGTGTAGATGAGACTTTCTTTTTTGGGCAAACTAAAGAAAATGAGAGGTATGAATTGAAACATCTACTATGTTTCTCCTAACAGGTGCTGTAAGTGCAGAGTTTCCAAACGCAACTTTTGCCTACAGCACAAATGTAACAATGATGGCTTTGCAAATAAAACAATTTAATTTGTTAAATATTGAAGTAATACTTCAGTCATTTATTTTAGTTGAATACTCTATTGACCTGTTAAGATTAAATGTACAATACAATACACTGTATTTGAGTTCTACTTGAGTATAAAAATAGTATAAAAAGAAATGTTTTGAGTTGGAAATAATTACAATAATAATTCATAATGATTCAGTACTTTTTATAGTCATGAACTGTATCTTTTCAATAATTTTTAACCACACTTCAAATAGTGCTTTTCGCAATTTTGCATGGTTGCAAAGCAGCTTTACATACATATGTGACCCTGAACCAAAAAATAATAATTTCAGTCTGCTGGACGCAAATAGCGTACGCTGTTATGTGTCAGCCCCACCACAAGGATATGCTGTTTTAGTTCAAATCAAAGCGTAAATACACATAGAAGACGTATCCTTGTGGCACAGCTGACACAGAAGAGCGTACACGATTTGCGTCCAGCGGATATTCTCCAAAATGGCGCTACGCTGATGTAGAGGAGACGAATTATTGAATAAAGTTATTTTTATTTTCTTTGCATACAAAAAGTATTCTTGTCGCTTCATAACAGTCAGATTGAACCACTAATGGCAGATGGACTATTTTGACGATGCTTTGCATACTTCTCTGGGCCTTGACAGTGTCTATTACTTGGCAGTCAATGGGATAGTCACAAGCCTCCCGGTTTTCATCCAAAATATCTTAAATGGTGTTCCGAAGATGAACGAAGCTTTTACGGATTTGGAACGACATGGGGGTAAGTGATTACTGACAAAATTTTCATTTTGGGGGAGGGGAAGTGATGTGTGGCCAAGTATGGTGACCCATACTCAGAATTTGTGCTCTGCATTTAACCCATCCAAGTGCACACACGGTAGTGAACATATACCTGGAGCAATGGACAGCCAATGCTGCGGCGCCCGGTGCAGCTTTTGGTGCCTTGCTCAAGGGTCTCACCTCAGTCGTGGTATTGAGGGTGGAGAGAGTGCTGGTTATTCACTCCCCCCACCTACAATCCCTGCCGGACCTGAGACTCAAACCCACGACCTTCAGGTTACAAGTCCAACTCTCTATCCATTAGGCCAAGACTGCCCCTATTATTTGATGGAGTAACCCCGCCCCTATTTTGGGGTGGAGTAACCCGTTAAATTGGATGAATAAACTGATGAATTTACAAACTACTGTGATGCATTAAATCTTTTTCAGATTGTTGACAGTCCCGAATTTAAAATGTCCAGAAAAATGATCTCTAATTGATTTAATTTTAACAAACATTCCGCACGAGTATTCAAATGCATCTGTATTTGCAAATGTCATCAGTGACCACTGTGTTGTCGCAACGGTTAGAAATACAAAAATTCCAAAATCCAAACCATGCATTTTAACAAAATATGATATGAAATATTTCTCAGAACAAGGGTTCCTACATGATTTGAATAGCATAGAGTGGGAACAACTTAATTTAATTCCTGACCTTGACATTGCCTGGGAATTCTTTTATAATAGCTTTTCTGCTTTAGTTGACAAAGATGCCCCCCTCAAAAGCTACAGGGTGAAGGACCAGGATAATGCATGGTTTTCTCCTCTTTTATCAAATATGCTTCATAAGCGCAACTTAGCATTGTCAAAAGCCAGAAAAACAGATTTACATTCAGATTGGCTTGATTTTAGACGACTGCGTAATGCATGCACGGTTGCAGTCAGAAAAGCTAAAGCTGAGCATTTCCTTATACAAACATCAAATAAACTAAACAATTCATCTAAATTTTGGAAAACTTAAATCATTAATTGAAAATAGTAAAGGTGTACAACTTCCATCATGTTTTATGAAAGGCTCTCATGCAATCATTGATAAAGTAAAAATGCTTAATTTTTTCAGTGAACACATTATAGCTTCTAGCTTTTTGTTTGATTCAATTTATGGCGCTCATGCAAACTCTTCAATTGTTCAGTCAGAGAATTTTGTGTCTAGTCAGTCATTCAATTTTTCACCAGTTGCAATTTCTGAGGTGTGTAAAGCCCTTAAATCTTTAGATGTTACAAAATTGGCAGGTCCTGATGAATTAGAACTTATTTTTTAAAGCTAGCAGCTGATTTCATTGCCCCTCCTCTGACTCATATTTTTAACCTTTCTCTTGTTTCAAATGAAATTCCACTTATATGGAAATCAGCTTTTTGTTCTTTCCCTGTTTACAGGTGGAGATCCTACACAACTAAATATTTACATTTCAAAGCTGTCTGTCCTTGCCAAAGTCCTTGAAACATTTGTCAACAATAAATTAAAGGACTTTCTTTCTGTTAATAATATCCTGTCTGATTTTAGTCTGGTTTTAGAAAACAACATAGCACAACTACAGCAGACTTAAAAGTAATAAATGATTTTATTGAATCTGTTGACAAAAAGAAACACTGTGCAGCTTTATACATTGATCTATCCAAAACAACTATTTCTCAAACAGAACTCAGTGTATATAGGCAGGGGTGCCACAGGGGTCAGTCTTGGGACCTCTCCTATTTACTAATATATATATATATATATATATATATATATATATATATATATATATATATATAAATAATATTGATCGAAATGTTAATAATGCAAATTTTCACTATTACCGCTGATGACACAGTTATATATAGTTCAGCATCCACACCTAATCTGGCTCTTTCACAGTTACAGCTTGCTTTTAATATTGTTCAGCATAACTTATTTGATCTAAAACTAGTTTTAAATGCTGATAAAACAAAATTTATGTTGTTTTCTAAATCAAAACCAATCCCTCATAATCTTCTTTCTATAACGATTTCTCAAGGTTCGGAGACTGAATTTGTGTCTCAATTTAGGTACCTCTGAATTTTAATTGATGATGCTCTCTCCTTTGGCCCTCATGTCCAGCAACTGGTGAGAAGACTGAAAGTGAACTTGGGCTTCTATATTACAATTAAATCCTGCCTTTGTAGGAATTTCATATATAGAGACGATCCCACAATGAGATATCAAACAAATTCACTCTAAGAAGAATCTCAAATCTTCCCCCTCTCCGAACCATCACGAGTGCTAAGTAATTATCACTACCACTGACATCAATATTCTGAGTAGTTTCCTGTCAGCGTTTTCTTCTTCTCTCAGAATGGTGATAATGACTAACTTAATCAGCAAAACACAAAGCTCTCTTTGTATCAAGAAGAACCTCGTGATCAAGCAATGTATGGATCTATAGTATTTTCCAACAGGAAAAAGACAATTAAATCAACGGATGCCCTCCGGCCTGCAACACGGGATCTGCAATGTGACTGTCTTATAACTCGCTTCCTGCTCTGCTGCGTGTTCAACTCTTTCCTTTTTCAGACAAAGAAAGTTTCAAATAAACAATTTCAAAAAAGAAAGTTTCAAATAAACAATTTCAAAAGGACAATCATTTAAAATCATTTAAAGTGTTGGAGCAATATGCTTACTAATAATTGTGTTCTATGCCCTTTTTTTGCGTGATGTGTGTTATTTTTAATCTTTAATTTGCGATCCTTTTTGTTCTAGCAGGAAAAGCTATTAACGTGTGTGAAATATGTTGAGGAGGGTTTCGTATGAATGGTCATGATAAATGCAACAATTCGGTGTGAATTATATGTCATTTTTCAGCCTCATACGAATGATCAATACTTTCATAAGAAGTTATTAAAACTCCAGAGTTGGTCTCCTCACATGATGAATGTCATGTTATGTTAATCTATACATGACGAGGAACTGCCCGGGGCACGGTTAGAGCTCTGCAACAGCTCTGATTGGGAGACCAGGACGTGGGACGAACTTAGTTGGCCCGCTTAAAACTCAATGTCATGAACTGAATCTTTGCTCGCTCGCTGCTTGAAAATGGTTTGAAACTGCTCTTCACCTTCGTTGATCGCGCTACAAAGCGCTCACATGCTGTAACATCATGCGAGCAAGATGCCAGACTCAAAACACTTCGTTGGAACTTTGTGACTCTGCGGAAATCCTTAAAGCCTAAAGCCACGCAAACAGACTCTAAGAGAAACTTCAAAAGCGTCATCCGCAGTCAAGGCAACTGACTTCCAAAACTCTAACCTAACCAGGCAACCAACCAATCACGACGAGGGCTATCCTAAAAACGTCACCTAAACGACAGCCAATCCGAGCCGGGATTCCCTTTTCAGCTTGACACAAGCCAAGGAGATGAGCCCAGTCAACTCAAATCGCAAGTAACCAAACAAGGTTTCCATCTTTTTCTGAGAATTCGGTGCAAAGTCATTATTAAGTGGTAAAGATAAAACTAAAGCTCTGCTTTTTGGTGACTCTCTGAGAGCCAGTAACTGAAGTTGAGATTCTCTCATAACTCTCTCATAATTTCCTCAAACGCTGTCAATTCTCATCCTTGTAACTGTTTGCGTGTGTGTGTGTGAGTGTGTGTATGGGTGTTTAAATAGGTTTAGTTCATGTACTGTACCGTAGATTAGCAAAATAAACTTTGATTCATTTATAAAAGAAATCTTTTGTCTTCTGTTGTGTAATATTCAGGTCAAGCTTTGCCCAGAGCCGTGCTACCTATGCTCAAAATTTACCCAACCAATTCTGTATTATTATCGTGGCCACGAAATAAACAGAATTTCTAAACTACACTAAGTGCTAGACGCTGGACGAATAGTTGAAGTGTACGCTATCAGTTTTGAATCAGTCTAAGCAAATCAACCTGAATCCCTAAGATTCGATTTCCTAAAAGCTAAATTAAAATAAGAGCTAATAAATAAATGCATTACACTTTCCTTTGAGGCAAAAAAGAAGCTTGTTGCTGTCACTTTTATGTCTGTACTGGACTATGGTGATGTTATAGTATAAGCAGAAATTAGGTTAAGAAATTAAGACTTTTATTTAGCAAGGATGCTTTAAATTTATCAAAAGTGATGATAAAGACGTTTATAATGTTACAAAAGATTTCTGTGACTAAAATGACTATACTCTAGTTTGGCTTATTTTGAGTGAGTTTCAAACATGGTTAAATTTACACCAATTCTTTACACCAAAAATTTATACCAAAGTTTGTATAGTTCATTGTGTTGTACACTTATTGCACGCAACTGGCTAATGGGGATTAATGGGGGGCCTGTGCCCCAGTAGAGCTTTATGTCTAGCAACGCCCCTGAGCAGTTCCATACAAAAAGTGACTTAGAAATTTAAATAAATATATTGTTTTCTGTGAATGACTGAAGCAAAAACTCTAGGCTACAAGATCCAGTTCTCAAAAGTCTTGTGAACAAATGTGACCCTGGACCACAAAACCAGTCTTAAGTCGCTGGGGTATATTTGTAGCAATAGCCAAAAATACATTGTATGGGTCAAAAATTTTTATGCCAAAAATCATTAGGATATTAAGTAAAGATCATGTTCCATGAAGATATTTTGTAAATTTCTTATCGTAAATGTATCAAAACTTAATTTTTGATTAGTAAAATGCATTGCTAAGAACTTTATTTGGACAACTTTAAAGGCGATTTTCTCAGTATTTTGATTTTTTTTTGCACCCTCAGATTCCAGATTTTCAAATAGTTGCATCTCGGCCAAATATTTTCCGATCCTAACAAGCCATACATCAATGGAAAGCTTATTTATTCAGCTTTCAGGTGATGTATACATTTAGAAAAATTAAATTTATAAACTGAAAAATTCAGTTTAGAAAAACTGACACTTAAGACTGGTTTTGTCGTCCAGGGTCACAAATGTTCTGTATGTGTTTTATGGCCTCATTCAAGTGATTTAAAAATTTTAGCTTTTCACTGACAACGCATAAACATTGCTTTCTCAAAAACACAAGCATGTATATTCATGCTGCTCACATATTATTGTAGTCCAGTTTTCGCTGAATACAGTGTTATAAGACTTCAGCCATTTATATGTCACTAAATGATTGAAACTGTTCTTAAAAGCATACATGGAGTCAGGAACTACCTAGACGACATTATCGTGTATGGTAGTACTCAGGATAGTAATGATGCGACGCTTCTCTCTGTCATACAACGCTTGCATCTGATGCAGGACTAGAACTGAACTGGGAGAAGTGTACGTACAGCCAATCGTCCCTAAAATTCCTTGGACATGTCATTTTCAAGAACGGAATCTTCCCAGATGATGCACACGTCTGTGATCATTGATTCCCCTACACTGCACGACCTTGCTTCCCTGCGCTTGTTCTTGGGTCTGATTTCATGGTACAGCAAATTCCTGCCTAACTTCGCTTCCGTTGCTGAGCCATTGCGCAAAAAAAATAGTGTAGATATGGAGAGAAACAGAGTTTTGTTTGTGCTATTGTATGGGTATGGCATGGCATTTTGGTTAAATAAAAGTGCAACTTTAGTTGTTTAAGAAGAAAATGAACTGCAGTAAATGATAAATTGTCTTTTAAGTAGGGGTGTCAACGTTAACGCGTTAACGCATGCGATTAATCTAAAATTTTTAACGCGTTAATATTTTTTTAACGCAAATTAATCATGTGATAATGCTTGACCCCAACTTCTTCCCGTCATCGCAGCGCGGAAGGTTATCTATAGTGTGTGATGAGGCTACAGTGAACCAGTGTTGCCAGGGTAACGGCACAAGTGAGCTATTTTGAAAATACAGTCGCGGGAAAAATTACAGAGCCGCGGGTTGCGTTTTTTTGGGCTATTTTTATAATGTACCGCGGCCGCCCAAAGTGTATATAGACAAATAAAAATTAAAATAGATCCTTTTACTAATGTGTATTATAGTTGGAATGTATCCCTGGCAGCTTAAGAACGGAGAGGCGGCTGTAAACATCACAAACAACATGAGTTTCAGCCAGAGCACACGTTAAGGCTTTTACACAGCAGAAATAAACATGACAACAGCCACTATAGATTATATAAGATAATAAACACGATTACGATAAGATATGGTTTGTATGTGATTTTCTTGAGATGAATGTGTACATCTATGCTAATTTGTGCAGCGATATAAAAGGCTATAAATAGCATATTTTAACAACAGTAAACGACCAAATTCCACATGTGATCGCAAAATGAAGTTATTACAAACACTCGATGGTGGTTTGAATTGAGTTCTGAGTAAAAGTGTACTATTAATCTCATAAATTGTCTTATGCAGCATGATGCTAATGTTAGCGCTAATGCACCTGCAGAACAGGTCCAGTTCTTCTTCATAATGCATTTTGTCATAATACTTCATGTAAGGTCGCAAGAAAATGTTTTGTTGTATTTATTTAGAAATACTTTTGATAATAGTTGGGTAAATGTAAACTGGGATTGAAGCGATGTGGCTTGGTAAAAGTTTTATTACCAGTATAAAGACTGATAATGGCTGAATAAAAACAGAAGAATAATGATAAAAGAATAATAAGGATTATGTCTCATACCTGGTGGAGGTGTGAAAGGTTCTGTTTCCTTAAACTAGTTTGTCATGCATTTCTTTATTTCAACACATTTACAGGAAAATCCTAGTATTTTAAATGTGCGATTAATCATGATTAATCACAGTCCATGATTGTGATTAACGCGATTAAATTTTTTAATCGATTGACAGCACTACTTTTAAGACAAAGTGAGTCGCGTAAAGCGCTCCGAGGAAGTGGCAAGCGTGTTCCTTGCACTTTCTTAATAAGGCCTTCATAGTTTTCGATTCATTAGTGCGTGTTCCACTGTGATAGAACTATGCTATTAAATCTCCCCGGCCTGAGAATATAAGACTAGCTAATTTATACTCTCTGCCATTTGAATTCACTAAACTAGTGAACATAAAACGGGGTGCTTAGAGCGCCCGAGCGTTGTTTTATGGGAGAATTGTTAATCTTGATCAAAACGAATTTGTTTGTCAAAAGACTAAGCAGAAACTGCTGAGAATCCGCCGAGATCTCAATAAGTGTATTAATTGCAGTAAATCTGTGGATTAATTTGCCTCACTCTAACGAGTTGAGATTCAGCGCTAAAAGATGAGAATCTGAATAGTGCTTTTTGGTTGTTCAGTGTGAGACGCGTCGCCATTTCACGAAACGCGTGTAAACTGTTCCTCAACCCACATGCTTAGTTGTCACCACAGTGACAGCGTGACCCCTAAGGAACCTTTTCCGGGGTAACTTTTAAGTGCACATGCGCAGTCCGCCAGCGCCATATTGAACAGTTTGTAAACAAAGCTTAGCATAAGCCGAGCTAGCTAAAGCTAGCGCGTTTGCATTACAGTCTATGTAAAGCTAGTAGCATTGCTAAAATTTAGAGCATAGCATTTTGTGGTGTGAATGCAGTGTGTTGCAGTGCTTTGAAATGTTGAACTGATCTAAGCTTTTATCTGAACTCTCACACTAGTGGGATCTTCACCTCATTTTATCTCTCTTTTATTCATTCTATCTCTCCTCCCATTTAAAATGACTCTGACGAATGCAGTATTAATAAACCTTGCTGTATGATCGTAAAATCATCAGAGTGGCTAGCGATATCACGGGTGGTTTTAATAAGCATTTGTTAAGGTTGTTTTTAGCGGGTATTAGTTTAATAGCTGTTGGTTTTATGAGAAATTAATTCTGGGCCTTGGCCTCATTACTTTGATAGTAAGGTAATTAATTTAATTATAAACTGTCCTTATGATTGTAACAACCTCAGTGAATGAATTGCTATTAAGTTTTTGAAATTGTTAATTTAATTTCATAACTAATCCCAGATTTTGAAATTGATTTCATTTCATGAAAATAATTTCAGTTCCTGCTTTCACATAGACTGAGTGATGTAATTATAAGTGCTCTGTGCAATTAATGCAACAACATTAAGATCATAATCATTAACTATCAAAGTGTTTAATTTCCTGGCCCGAAAAATTTTAATTTCCTTTATAAGCAATTAGGATGGTACAGATTAACTTGTTCTTATGATGTTAATGACACGAGGAAGAATTAGTAACTTGTTATAGGGATCCAAATTAGGTGTTCAAGATTGTTAATTTAATTTCATAACTAATCCCAGATTTTGAAATTAATTTCATTTCATTAAATAATTTCAGTTCCTGCTTCCACATAGACTGATTAATGTAATTATAAGTGCTTTTATAAGTTCCTTTGTAAGGAATTATAAATTGTTCTTATGAATTTTAATGACATCAGTAGATGCTAGGAAACTGCTATCCTTGGGGAATCAAAATTAGTAAGTTAATTGCATAACTAATTATGAATTTGAAAATTCTGATTTCATGTTATAATTACAGTTTATACTTCCATATTACAACAATATTTGCTGATCAGTGAAATAACAAACACCATTGAGTTTTGATAATTAACTATCGTTATTGCCTTGAAATTATTATTATTATTATTATTATTTTTTTGTGTCGACATTAGTTAAGTAGGTTTTGGGGCTTCCCTATTTCAATGATACATCAAGCAATTTTAATCTTAATAATCCTATCAATTTTAATGATAACATCATTAAATTGTAATTAGAAACCACAATTTCTAATTTGAAATTCTAAATTAATTCACAATCAAGTTCTGTTCCTACCTGTTAGGCCTTATTTTCTCTGCTTCAGTTATTTAATTAACTCAACTAAAATCTTCATAGGTTTCCCCTTTTGTTTAAGTCTGGTAGTATAGCACTCCCCCTAGTGCTTGGTTGGTGCAGTGACGGTTGCCCTCATGGTTAGTCACGGCTAGCTGGGCCACCTGTTTGGATGTAACCTAGTGCTTGCTGGGGATGAAACAGAATATTTCCGTTCTACTGTTGCACGTGAGGGCCAGCAGTGAAGGTCTCGGCATTTGTGCACACCGGGGAGGAATCAACAGAGGCTAGCTGGACAAAGGCTTGGGTATACCCCCTTGTTCGCTATCTCGTTCGCTTCGCAAACAGATAGCCCAAGGTTTAGCCTCATTCTCTTGCCAGTCGTTGATGCGCCTCACCCAGTGTTGCATGTTTGTGCCAAAAGCCGTAGCTGTTTGAGAGGCTCACTGCAGTATGGTGGGGACGGAGTGTTCTGAAGAACCTTACAGGAGCTCACTGGGTGCGCTCAGGCCAGAGGGCCCTGCTGCTAGACTCCGACTGGGTCATCCCAAAGTCATCACCAAACCTAGTGGATAAGAGCATCAGCCCATCTAACTAGCAAAACCCCAAAAGGAAAATTAGGGTTTTCCCAATACTTAGGTCAGTTTGTTTTATCCTTTAACAGCAAAGCCAACCTCCTAAGTGTATCGACTCAACAGCGCCACCACGCTGCCACCCTAGGTACTAGTCCTAACATTGGGAGCAAATCCTCACTCTCTTCTCTTTTCTCCCTGCTGCTTTCTCCTAACTTGACTACTGCTGCTGTTTGCTGGGAATTTTGCCTGTAGAGAAATCATAAAGCAGAGAACTTTAGCCATTGAACAGGTATTTGGGAAACTTGAGAACGTCGTTTCAAAATTGTCTTCCATTTACCGTCCATTCTCTTGTGAAATCTTACACAGCTGAGGATAAAAGCAGGTCAATGAGAAGGTAGGCATCAGCAAAATTTTAAGCATGCCCGAAGAACACTCTAACTAGCGTTGTGGTGTCAATCTTGCCATTAAGGGACCAGTACTGTCATTGCTATTGTTTCCCTTCACCCTGGAGAAAATTAATAGCAAACACAGGCTTACAAAAAAAATTCCCCTTTTCAATGCTCTGACTAGAAGCATCCTTCTAAATCAGACTTAATAAAAAAAAGAGAAAAGAGAAATATCTGCTACCAGAAAGGAGTATTTTGTTTTGTTTGTTTTGTTTTGACTTTCCCTTACAGAAAAGGGGGAAGCATCCAATTATTACCCTGTTCCTTGCTCTGTTGGTGTTCTTCTGTTTGTTTGTTTTTTTTTCCCTGTTCTCTAGCTGTGCTACCTGTGTGTGTGTGTGTGCGCTCAATTTCCCCCCACAGAGGCTACAAATTAGAAGCACGCCCCCAGAGGATCACAGTCACAGAGAACCACACCCACCTGTTTTACACAGTCAACACTAGCACACACTCTACATTGCATATCTACACCCTGTTTGCTTTGTTTTGTTTTGGTTTGTTTTGTTCTTCTCTTCAAGGTCTGTGTCAGTTTCGGTTCGAGATCTCTCTCACCACGCCAGAACATGTCTCGCACAACAGAGCATGTCGGTCACTGGGAGGATCTGGAAACATGGCTAAGTGTTGCGACAGACAGCCTCTTCCCTAAGGCTGCTGAAACACTCAAACATCAGACACAGCACCAGCTGGATGACAACATAAGCCACATGGCACAAGACCCAAGTCAAAGCTACAGTCACAAAGAATTAGCCAAGATCACCGGCTCCTTAAGTCACACACTCATCGCCACTCTCAAGTTGAGCGACAAGCACGCTGCACAGGTCCAGTTGGAGATGACATGTGCGCAACGACGCATAGAGCAGCTGGAACTTGAAGCTCAGGAACTACAGGAAGGGCCTGATGAGGTGGAACAAGGCGCTGAGGAAGAGATCAACAGGCTAAAAGAAACCCTAGCAGCTACTAGCCAAGAAATGGAACAAATCAAGGCAGACTATGCTGATCGCGATAACAAGCTACAGTATGCAGAGCAGCTACTGGAAAAGGCAAAGGCTGACTTCAGGGATGAAAACGGTAGAATCAAAGCCCTTGAAGCTCACCTGGATGAGTCAAGAAATGAGATCAGCCGCCTAACACGACAGCTCAACTACCTCAAAGAGGAATCCGATGGTTTCCAAGAGGAACTCAAGCACACATACGAATTGCAGCATGAGCCGTCGAGGACACGACGGGCACCGACCTCACCCCTGCCGAGCAGGACCGGGTCACCTGTTCCCGGACTGACACGTGAGCAAAAGGGGGAGGGGGCAGTGCTGAAACATTCACCAGCTCCCTCTGAAGAACTTTACCTCACGTCACAGCTAAAAAAACCTGCTGCAACCAGCCGCAGATCGTCGCACGGCTTGAACCTAAAAGACCTCGACAAGCTCACCAGGAACATTGGCAAATTTACCCCCAGCTTGCCAAATAGCCAAAATGTCCAAGCTTATCTCCAAGATATCGATTTCCATCTGGAAATGCGACCTAACGTTACCGACAAAGATAGACTCTATTTACTCCGAACAATATCCAGTCCTGAAGTTTGCAGTTTCCTGGACCGGCAGCCTGCTCACACAAAGACTGATTACCAACTGCTCCGAGAAGCCCTCATTAAAGAATTTGCCGATCCTGACTCCGAACAAGGCTTAGTGGCTGTCCTGGAGACAAGACAAGGACGTCACGAACCTCCTCAAGCCTACTACAGCCGACTCAGACGAGCATACTTCGGAACTCGTAACGAACCTGACATGGAGAACGAATTGAACTTTAAAACTCTCTTCCTAAGAAACCTCCATCCTGCAGTAAGTCACCATCTTGGCGTTCACACATGTCCACGAATGACATGTTCACATGAATGCTCAGCAGTTGCGAGACTTGGCGCAGAAAGCCTATGGCAAACAAAAGATGGCCTCAGAAAAGGGTGCCAAAACCCCAGCAGTTCTTGACTTCAACACTCAAAGTCAAGGACTGGCTCTAGAGGGCACCCAACGCCAAGACAGTGCTAAGCCGCCACCCAGAGAGTGGAATGCACCCTCGTCCAACAAAGAACTCCCACGCTGGCACCCGACCTAAACAGAGGCACGACCTCTGGGATGGACCGCGTGGACGACAATGCTCCCTTGGACAGGACTGGGAGAAGTCAAGGGACCAATCAAGGCCTCATGAGAATCATTGGGAGAGATTGTGGAACCAGCCATGTTCATTTGGAAACTCAAGAGGAAAAAGCTCATGGGAATCCAATGGAAACTCCAAGGGAAAACGACAAACTCGCCCTGGAGCAACCAGCCCAAGGAATCGACGAAAGAATTCACAAAAGATTCCAAGTTGACCGAGCTCAAACTGAACCCACACAAGAACAAAACACACCACCGTGTTTCGACTCACAAGAACTGATGAAGATGATGATGAAAGAGTTCTTCCATCGAAAGGAGGAGGATCGGAAGTGGGAAAAGAGAAACCAGATTCAGCCTGACTAGCGGCCGGAAGAAGGCAGCGACCAGCTGACCCAACCAGCCATAGAGAACAGCACTCCTTCACTTCACACTCAGCGAACCGTAACTACCCTAACTTCAGATGGACACAAAAACCCACCTGAAAGCCCAGCAACAGAGTTAGACACTAACTCAACACCCAATGCTCCAGATCACAGCAGCGTCCAACAAACACCTGCTGACGAATCCCCTCAAGTTCCTGAAAGTGCTGTCTTGGTCGTCTGCCACTCCTCCGAAAAACACCACATCAGCCCTGACATCCTAACCGTTTCCTCCCAAACTCCAGTCTCTCAACTCCTAGGTAATCTCATTGACAAAGGTAGAGCAAGAAAGTTTTACCTCTCCATCATCATCGAACGACAGATCAGAGTCGAAGCCCTTCTCGATACGGGAGCTGACATTACTCTAATGTCTGCCGAACTCCTCGAGGAAGTCCAAGAAAGAACGAAAAGTACTAACAGAACCCTCAAACTCCAAAGGTGTGAACTGAACCTCCAAGCCTATTCCCACACGGGCTCCAATCCACCTAACGGTGGGATCGATGGATCTCATCCATCCAGTATATGTCTCACCACTCAAGACGTATCCACTCCTCATTGGGAAAGATCTGCTTAATCGCTTTGAACCTCTAATAGACTTGAAGCACCTAAAGATGTGGACACAAGTCCGCGAACCTCTGCCCTGCCAGTCATTAGACTCCAACGAGTTGCAGTTTCAAGTCACAGACACCGCCATTAATTCACTGATTGATGATGCAGTATCAAAGCCAGGATCTGGACCAAGCACGAATAGCAAGGACCAGGACCCTCTCCTCTGCTCACTGCAGGAGTCTGAATCAAACGCAGGCCCCCTTCAAATCATGACTGCAATAGATGTCCAAGGCACATCAGTGTCCGATGCGGCACTAGCCCTGTGGGCAGAGAACTCAGCCATCGGCCTGAAGCTATTCAGAACACTGAAGCAAAGACATCAGAGTCTACCACATGTAGCTAAGCACAGCCGTTTCCCTCTCAGTCCCTGGTCGACAACCATGGCCACCTCCAAGATCATCTGCGCTCTGGACATACGATGGAAAAACAGACATCTGAGTCACTACTTCCTCGTTGTCACAGACCTGCCGTATGACGTCTATATTGGAGCGAATATCATGCTTGCATTGATACTGTAAACCACATCACATGGGCTCCCCTGTCACACCAACAACTGATAACTCAAATCTGGGCAAACCATGCCAGACGCATGCGCTATGATTACTGAGCAAGAAGCCACAATACCTGCCTACAGCAAGAGTGTCAGTGTCCGCCTCAACATGCGACCTGGCCAAACTCTAAACAGTAAGCTAGGCTTCTTCCAACCTTCCAGGACCTGCCTAAAACTCGGACTGACCCGGGAAGCCACACCGCTCATTGAAGTGTCATCTCATGCTGTGTATGTGTTGTTCAATAACTGTACGGCTAAAGACATCCATGTTCCCAAAGCCAGTCACCTGGGATGGCTCATCAACCAGGCATTCCACGACTTTGAACTAACGGTACCTGTCATAGGCCCCATACCAGCCCAGCTAATGTCAGATGAATACGATGACACCGTAACCTTCACAAAACCCCATGAAATCATTGCCATCACTTCCATTCTGCCGGTGTCAAGAGAAAGCGTCTGCCGTTCAGAACTAACAGATGACACTCACCTCACTGGCTACGCTGTCTCAACACAGCCTGCGACAGAATCACCTACGCAGGTGACCATCGGGGCTCAAAGCCCCTCAAATGACTTAACTGCGAAGGAACGCTACGCCGTGTTCAGTGTACAAATTCAACAGATCCTGAGTGAAGCAGATGCCCTCCACAATGAAGTGGATCACCAAGAACTCAGAGAGGTTCTGCACAAGTACAAGGACTCCTTCGCAAAGGATTCCCTGGATTGTGGCCTGACCAACATCCACATGGTGCGCATCCCGACACACCCAAATGCACCACCCACATTTGTGCGGCAGTACAAGATTCCAATAGCGTCATATGAGCCCGTGCAAGAAATTGTTGACTCCATGCTGGAAAAGGGGGTCATCCGGCCCTGTAACAGCACATAGTCTGCCCCGATATGGCCAGTCCTAAAACCCAATGGCAAATGGCGGCCCACTATCGACTACCGTGTACTATCAAGTACCCTTGTCACGATGGCCTATGACCCAGTTGGACCAAGAAATTCCAAAAATCAAAGGCTCGACGATCCTTTCCACACTGGACGTCGCCTCAGGGTTCTGGACAATCCCTGTCCACCCCGATGACCAACACAAGCTGGCATTCACTTTTGGCAATCGACAATACAACTTCACACGGTGCCCCTTCGGCTATGCCAACTCACCAGCAAAATTCAGCATCTTCCTGAACAAAGCATGCCCTGACGCCAGAGCAAGAGGCAACCTCGTCTACGTGGACGATGTTTTAGTGAAAAGCTCAAGTGTGGAAGACCACCTCAAAAAAATCGATCACGTTTTAAACCAGCTGACAACAGCAGGAGCTAAGATTGCCCTTCACAAAGGACAGTGGTGCAAAACCAAGGTGAACTATGTCAGACTGCTCGTTGGACGAAACGGCATCGAACCACAGTCCAACCGCATCCAAGCAATCCAAAGCATAAAGACACCGACTAACATCTCTGAGCTGCGAAGCTTTCTGGGAGTGTGCAATTACTCACGACAGTTCATCGAAAACTACGCTGACATCGCACGACCACTAACTTCCCTCCTAAAAAAGAATGAATCCTTTGTTTGGACGGAAGCCCAGGACACAGCTATGAGCCAGCTCAAACAGCGCCTGTGCTCTGCTCCGTGCCTAGCCTACCCCGACCCAGGAAAAGAATTCTATCTGGATGCTTTATTCTCCAATCATTGCCTCAGCGCAGGCCTATACCAGCTCCATGACAAAGACAAGCGAGTGGTCGCTTATGCCAGCAAAACGCTGCTTCCCCCAGAATGCAAGTATTGAGACTGCGAAAAAGCTTTGCTTTGCACTGTGTGGGCTATCCAGCGTTTCTCTAATTACATCGGTGCACAGAAAGTCATCATCGAGACTTGTCACCAGCCAGTCACCTTCCTCAACAGTCAACGCATCAGGGATGGCGTGGTGACCAAAGCTCGCATAGCTAGGAGAATGTGTGTGAAGGGATGCCCACAGCATATGTTGATGGTTGCTCCTACAACCACAAGGGCCATTTAAAAGCTGGAGCGGGAGTGATCTGGCTCGACAATGACCCTTGTCCACCACAACAATTCAACTTAGGCCCTCGCTCATCGCAATATGCAGAAATAGCGGCCATCCTCATCACACTACAAATGGCTGCATCCCACAACATCAAAGAACTCCTCATCTGCACCAATTCGAACTATGCCTGTCTCAGCTTCACCTGCCATTTAGCTGGATGGAAACAGAATGGATTCAAGACAGCTAACAACAAGCCTGTCAAGCACCAGGAACTCTTCCAAGCAGGTGATGCCATTGTCACTGAATATGACATTATAGTTTACTGGAAAAAGGTTCGAGGTCATTCATGTCAACCAGGACAAGACAAAAACTTCAATGACCAAACCGATGCCCTCGCCAAAGCAGGTGCATTACACGGAGAGCCCTGGATATTTCAATCCCTCCCACCCAACCCTTCAGTGGCAGCTATAACCCGCCGCCAACACACCACTGGAGTACGAGCCCCCGCCTCCTCCCACATTGCCGTATCACCTCAGTTCACTGCTGACGATCTCCTCACCCTCCAAACTGCGGATCCGACACTGCAGACTATGGCAGCTCACATTTTCGACCCCTTAACTTATCCTGTTTCCACCTCCGACCTATCCACTTCCTCCGAGCTCTGCACGCTCCACTCTATCAAGCACATGCTGCATCTAACAGACGGTGTTCTCACATATGTCCCTGAGCCCCTCACTGTGCCAAAGCTCGTAGTCCCTCAAGGCCAAAGGGGGATGATGCTGACACACGCCCACGATGCACCATACGCTGGCCACCTATGAAACACTCAAGCAAGTAGCATACTGGCCTGGCATGCAGCAAGACATAGCGGAATATGTAAAAGGATGACGGGTGTGTTGCCAGTTTCAACCGGCAAACCCAAACCACCGAGCCCCACTGCAAAGGAAAGGAATGACTTTCCCATGATCAGACCTCCAAATAGACTGGGTAGGATCCCTGCCACGGTCAACATGGGGTAAAAAGTACTTCCTCACCGTAGTTTGCGAATTCACAAATTGGATAGAGTGCCTCTCAGCTCCCAATGATACAGCAGAAACAACAGCCTGCCTGCTAATGACAGTGGTCAGCATGTTGAAGTAGTATGTATCTACCAATCAAAAGGATTGGGATATTAAACTTCCTTTGGTACTGATGGCCGCTCATGCCACCCCTCATCAGTCTACCGGAGTACCCCCCTTCACATTGATGACAGGGAGAAGCATGACACTACCGCTACACCTGCTGTACCAACCTGGTGACCTGAACCTCGTCACCGCCTACACCACTCACCAGTACCTGGAAGAGTTGCATCAGCACCTGAGAACGACTTTCGCCTTCGCGCAACAGCAACCCCAAAAAAGCGCGGAAGGTCATAAAGCCTACTACGACCAAAAGGCCTCTCACCACGAGCTCAATGTCAGAGACAAAGTGTGGTACTACAGCTTCGCCCAACCAAGGCAGAACGCTCCCCATCGCCTGTCAAAGAAATTCCTACCTCACTGGACGGGACCCCACGAGATTGTAGACAAGCTCTCACCTGTCACCTACCGAATCAAAATCAGGCAAGGGCGCAACGAGCCAGTCCTTCGATGGGTCCATCGTAACCAGATAAAGAGGCACCAGGGCTCCAAACGACAGGAAAAGGGGGAAGATCAAACCCACTGACACAGAACAACAATCATATGGTCTACACCACACTAACATAATTTCTGTCGTTCTAGGAAAACATATAGCGACCTTGCTTAAACACAACACTGACACTCTCTCCTCCGCCGCACTGCTAGGACCAACCTCTAGTAGAGAGTAAGAGAGGAGTTACTCCACACATGACACGCGTTTGCTGCCTCACCTCATTCGGTGTCCTTGTGTCTCTTTGTGTTTTTCCTTGTGTCTCGTTTTGTTTTGTTTTTTCCTCTCTCACTATAATTTCCTTTTTAGTGAAGGGAGATTGACTCCCTTCACTAAAATTGTCGTAAATCATGGTGAAAACCCATTGTTAACCGATCGAGGTGACTAGCCAAACCATGATCTTCACCGCTAATTGTGCCTTCTGTCTGCTCTATTACCAGGGAGATGCTCAGACTCGCCGCCTTGTTTTTCTGCACGACTGGGGTTACGCCCCAGCCAGAAGTTGCATCGCCGGGACCAGCGTCAGGGATAGTACTCTGTGAACAACCGGGATTATTAATAACGAACTGCAAAACCCACACCCAAAAGGTGTATGTCCGACTCGATCCCCACGATGTTGTCAGAGCTCACTACACCTTCTCAGCCGCTCAAACCACTTGGGCTGGAGCCCCTTGGACTCGAGAAGTCCTCGCCCATGCCCAGGCAGATGTGAACCACATGCTGCACCAATTACAGAAAATGATTGTAACCCAGGCTGAATTAAGCGGGTACAACCGGCATCCCAAATGATTTTTGGGTGCCCTGCTGGGGGCTGCTGCAGCTGTAGGAACTCTGTTTAACATTGGCATGAACACCGCTAATGCTGTTAATCTGGCCACCGTTAGGCGGCATGTGGGCGAAATCCAGGCTGAAATGCTGGGGATACGACAACAGCTCTTAGTCCAGAGCCACACCCCACCAGACCTTCGGGAAGTCTCTGAACGGCACTATCACAATTCTAAATACCCATAGCACCCTTCTAAACCAAACTATTAAATCCATCAACAAACTATTTTCGGTCGTGCAAAACGATTTAGCCCAAACACAACTTCTAACAACCTTCATGACCGACATGCCACGGGCAGTAATCTCTTCGACAGATAACTTAGCCATGGGTAGGATTCCACACTACTTGATACCTCTTAGCCTTGTCCAAAACATCCTAACTTCGGCCACTGCGGGCCCTGCTAGTCCCATCCAAACCCATCTCGCCTTTTCCCTGGGTAGCGCCATTCCCTTATACGTAGACCTAGAGGCAGGTGACTTGGCCTTTCTCATCAGTTTGCCCATTATCGACGCCCATAACATTTACCGGCTCAAAGACGTTGTGAATGTAGGATTTTGGCAAGGGAACACCTATGTCAAAATCCACACTCCCTAAGTCGTTGCGTATCACGATAACAACGAGCAGTTGTATCTGACCCCAAACCTAAAAATGTGTACGCTCACTAAGGACACTCATTACCTCTGCCCGTGTAAACCCTTCGTCCGCGATAATACCGAGGGCATCTGCGGCCTAGATTCCATTAGACTCGACACTAGCTCCCCTGCTGAAGCGACAATTTGTTCTCAAGTTGAGGTAACACAAGCCGAAATCATCGGAAACCGATGGCTATTCAACACCCTAGCGCGAACAACTACCCTCACATACGATCAACACAGCCACGCGCATTATCCTGCCCAACCAAACTCTATGGATCACTGTCCCTAAGGGCTCGATCCTCCATATTGACGATTTAGCATTGTATCACCTGACCGATGATGTACAGTATCAGGCTGAACTCGAAATCTCACCCTTCTTCAAACAGCATTCCTTCATCCTCGATCCAAAATTGGAAGAAAGGATCAAGGAGGAAGGAACGCAACTTATTTATTTATTTTTTGTCAAATAAGTTTTATTGAAAGACGAAGATTTTGAAGATGGATTTGCATTCTCACATACTTCGTTTCTATTACATATACAGAGAATACAATCAAAAAAAAAAAATTGAAATTAAAGGATAAAGAAAAACAAAACAGAGCAAAACAAAATGAAACAAAACCCCACATCACAAACCATCCCTTACAAGACCTGTTTACATTAGTTTGTAAAGTATGAAGGGAAAAAAAAAAAAAAAAAAAAATTAAAACATAACGTTAACAAATGATGCATTAGTCCATAGGGTTTCCATCAAGGTAACAGAGAAAAGGGTGCCAGATTTGCTCAAATTTGCCCTTCAAACAGTACCTAATTCGTTCCAAATGTAAAGTAGAATTCATCTCTCCAAGCCATAGCTTACATGTAGGAGTCTCCTTTTTCTTCCAGTTTGTGTTGTGCTCCTGATAATAAATGCATACCTTCAGAAAATCCCAGAATGAAAAGTGCCGGATCCGGCTGCAATTGCACCCTAAAAATCTCTGAAAGCACATCAAAAATTCCATTCCAATAACTCTGTATCTTGGAGCAAAAAAATGAAACTACGGGACAAATCAGCATCCACTGAATTACATTTGTCACAAAGAGGTGAGACATTTTGGAAAATTCTATGTAATTTCTTTTTTGAATAATGTAATCTGTGAATGACTTTAAACTGAATAAGGCAGTGTCTAGAATTGATAGAATGTTCATTAATATCCTTTAAACTCATCTGCCACATTTCCTCAGAAATTTCCACTCCTAGTTCTTTCTCCCATTCTTCCTTAAGAAAACTTGTAGACTTGTATTATCCAATGAGGGTGTATGAGCACGTATATAATTCCTAATCTGTAGAAATCTAAAAAAATTATTATGGGGGAATTTAAATTTCTGTTGCAGCTGACTAAAAGATGCCAGAGCCCCATCAATGAAAAGGTCCCCCATAGTACGTACACCCATTTCTTCCCATTGCACAAAGGTCCCATCCAATCTTGATGGGGCAAATGATGGATTCTTAGCGATAGGAGTTAAAAATGAAAGGGACTTTATCTTAAAGTGTTCTTCTGTTTCCAGATACGAAGTATATTTCGAATTATGATACTATTATTGAAGGTAGAATGATCCAGAGTTACAGGGGAGAGAATCACCGCTCCCGGATTGTATGGATAACACTCATCACGGACTATTTGGAGCCAACATGGCGGAGCATCATGATCATCCAAGCACACTGAAATCAGACTTGTATAACAAGCCCAGTAATAAAAACGAAAGTCTGGAAGTGCCAGACCTCCCTCCTGTTTAGGTTTACAGAGATGTGCCTTTTTAACTCTGATTTTTATATCCCCACAAGAACGGATGATAGAATCTAATTGCTTAAAAAAGGATTTAGGTAGAAAGACTGGAATATTCTGGAATAGATACAGTATCTGTGGTAAGAATATCATTTTAATAGCATTTATTCTACCAAACAGAGAAATCGGAAGTGCTCTCCAAAATTGTATATTAGTTTGCAATTTGGAAATTAGAGGGGTAAAGTTGGCCTTTAAGAGCGAGGAATATTTATTGGTAACTACGATTCCAAGATAAGTAAATTTTTCCATTGAAACTTTAAATGGAGAAGATTGTATCAAAGACGGATCTTTTAGTCCAATAGGCATTAGCTCACTTTTATTTAAATTAACTTTAAATCCCGAAAACATCCCAAAGATATTAACAGTATCCAAAATAACTGGCAAACTCACATGGGGTTTAGTAACATATAGCAGGATATCATCTGCATATAAAGATATTTTATTGACTGTATTTAAAGTGTTAAAGCCATGAATAGAAGTATCAGAACGAATGTATTGAGCAAGGGGCTCTATGGTCAGCGCAAATAAAAGAGGAGAAAGGGACAACCTTGCCCAGTCCCTCTTTGGAGATTAAAGTGACCAGACAAAGTATTATTGCTTAATACCTGAGCTGTAGGACTTTTATACAGAATCTTAATCCAATTAATAAAGTTATCACCCATGTCAAATTTTTCTAATACTGAGAAAAGATAGTGCCATTCGACTCTATCGAATGCTTTTTCAGCATCAAGAGAGATTATTACCAGATTTTCTTGAATAGCTTTGGAGTGATACATTATGTTAAAAAGGTGCCTCGTGTTTTGTGAAACATTCCTACCAGGAATAAAACCATTCTGATCAGTATGAATTAGACCACTAATTAATCTACCAAGTCTATTTGCGAGAATCTTTGACAATATCTTCTGATCTACGTTAAGGAGAGAGATCGCTCTGTATCCTTCCACCTCCTCTGTATTTTTACCTTTTTTTGGAATAAGAGTTATAATTGCTTCATTAAACGTTGATGGTAGTCCTGTCACTAATCCCTCCTCAAAGGTTCTGAGGAGGTAGGGGGAAAGTATATCATTAAATTTTTTATTTAACTCAGAGGGCAAGCTATCAGGGCCTGGAGTTTGACCACTCTTTAAGGAATTAACTGTGCTTTTTAACTCTTCTAAAGAAATATCCTTATTAAGGGAATCATGCTCATCCTGATTGAGAGTGGGAAAATTACATTTAGAAACTTATCCATAGCTTGTAAGTCAATGCAAGGATCAAAGGAGTATAAATTTGAATAGAATTCCTTGAAGCAATTGTTTATATCTTTAGATAAGGTACATTGGGTTCCAAGTTTTGTCTTGATCTTATGAATTGTCTTATCATTTTCTAATTTACGTAACTGTCTTCCAAGTAGTTTAAGTGGCTTATCCCCGAATTCAAAATATTTCTGTTTAATGAAAAGGAATGATTTACTCAATTTGTCTGAAACAATTTTATTATACTCATATCTTAACTTTAGAATTTTTTTGTATATTTCTAATGAGGGATTTTGCGCATTTTCCTTATCTAATTGATGAATTTGTTTCTCTAAATCTAAAAGTTTTGTTTTATACAATTTATTTCTGGACCCCTGATATGAGATAACACATCCTCTTAAAAATGCTTTCAGTGTTTCCCAAAGTAATCCTGGTGAAACTTCAGGGGTATCGTTATTCTCAAAAAATATTTCCAATTGTATAAGCATGTAATCATAAAATTTAGGATCATTGACAAGCCGAGGATCCATTCTTCACACAGGATGCAAGGATGTTAAATTATTAAGGGCAAGTTCAAATGTGACCGGAGCATGATCTGAAATTAGTATATCATGGATCTTATTATCCATGACATTGGAAATTAATTTATTTTCTACCAAAAAGTAATCAATGCGTGTGTATACATTGTGAACTTGTGAATGAAAGGTATAATCTCTCTCGGTGGGATGAAAAAGTCTCCATATATCTACTAAATTAGAATTATTAATAAATGCATTTAAAAAGTTCCTTGAATTAGACTGAGGGGCACTCTTAGAAGATGATCTGTCCAGGTATGCATCTAGGACACAGTTAAAGTCCCCCCCTACGATTAGATTAGTTTGAGACATATAAGGAATAAGATCGAACACTTTCTTGAAAAAATCTGGGTCGTCATAATTTGGGGCATATACATTCACTAATGTAATAGGGAAGGAATGCATCTCTCCAGATAATATAATGTACCGACCCTCTTTGTCTGTTTTCAAGGTTTTAAGTCTAAATGGCACACCCTTTCTTATTAGGATAGTGACCCTTCGAGATTTAACAGAAAAATTGGACTGATATATATTTTCTATCCACCTGCATTTCAACTTATCCTTGGAATCAAGTTTCAGATGCGTTTCCTGCAGAAAAATTATATCTGCAGAGAGTGATTTTAAGTGTGATAGTACTTTACTTCTTTTAACAGGATGATTTATTCCTTTCACATTCCACGAAGCAAAAACAAGCCTTTTTCTGTTACCTGATGTTACAGCATTAGTCTGCATCATTAAGAATCTAATAAATTATTATCACCACACATTTTACCGCTTTGACGTATCTCAAACAGGCCCCCAGCCCACCCACCCATTAACTTAAATAACAGCCCCGTCATCTAACCGACAACTAGAACCAGCGGTAGGAGACGAAATAGGCAAAATTGAAATGTTTAATTGAAAAAAAAAATATTAAAAAATCAGAACAGTGATAATATAAATAACACACAAATTAAGTATTCTATAAAACACCTAACATAAATATATTATTCATTGACCTTCAAACATTAAATCAACACAGCTCCACCGTGGAGAGTTTCAGAAGAACATCTCGGAGTATATAGGAAAGAAAAGAAAAGGAACAGGTTATGCTTGAGAGAAAGAAAAAAAAAATGCACTCAACGAACGAGTGATCGTAGTTATCTCAGTTACGCAACATCCTCAGAACAGTCACCCTGATCCGAAGCAGGTTTCCGCGAACTTAACGGCCTTGTCTGGATCCGTGAAATAATGTTCCTTGCCGTTGTACGTGACCCTTAATTTTGCCGGATACTGTAGACCGAACTTGACACCAGGTTTGTCCTTCAACAGTTCCCTTGCTCATTTGAAAAGCGCGCGGCGTTTCACAACTGCTGGAGGGTAATCGGGGAAGATGTTGATTCTCTGCCCCTTAAAAGTAACTTGCTGCATCTTGGCCGATCTCTGCAGAATTTCTTCCATTTCGTGGGTGTAGTGTAGCCGAACCACGAAAGCCCTCGGTGGTTCTTCATCTCCGGGACGATTTCGCAATGCCCGGTGAGCGCGATCAACAAGTGGCAGATTATCTAGCGATAATGCCTCCATCAGAAGTTGCGCCATAAAGTCCCTCGGTTTCATTCCGGACTCGGCCCCTTCCTTAATGTGTAGAACACGGATGTTTTGTCTCCTACTACGTCCTTCAAGGTCCATGCATTTGTCCGTAAGCTGCTCTACCACTTGATTCAAACGGCCCACTTCTTGCTCAAGCTTATCTAACGTCTCCGAAGAAGCAGAAGCGTTAGTTTCCAAGCTAGCCAGTTTTGAGGCATGTTCCTCCACCGTGATTTTAACCACCGAAATCGCAGAGCTGGCCTCCTGTTGGAACGCTGTGAGTTCTCCTCGCATCGACACAGCAAGTTGTTCAATTTTGGAGTCTATTATCTCCCCGATATCAGATTTGATTGAGCGTATTTCCGAGCACAGAGAAGAGATTGCGCTAAGAATCGCTGCGTTACCTGCGTCCTGAGTATTTTCAGCCGGAACATCTTCTGTAGCAGAGTCCAAGGCGGGCGCGGCCTGATCCGCTGCTTTGAGGCTTGGCTGGCATGTTTGACTATGAATATTCTAAACCAGCAACTCTGTCAAATCAATTGTAAATCAAAAACCTGTTCCTTTCCTAACAATAAAAGATTATTAAAAGATGTTCTGAATGTATTCTACTGGATTTAGTGCGGAGCTGTCATAGAACGCATGCTACCCGCTCATAGTGAAACCGGAAGTCGGAACGCAACTTATTGATTTGACTCCTGTTCATACAGCTTTAGAAGCTATTGCTCGCTTTCCGCCCGCTGGCGCGCCAATTATTCGGTCTTGGTATGCCTCTGACACAGCGCTTTGCATCTCTACTATTGTAGGATATGTCGTGACTGTGACACTAACCTTCCTCCAACACGAGTGAATGCCATCCAAGAGTCTCTCAACAATTGCACGTCTGGCGTCCCGCGCATTTTCAGACGTGATAAAACTGACCAAGAACCCGAACCTGAGAACCAACCTGACTGAGATCACGCCTATACCGCCTCGTTGAACCCCTGACAATTAAACCAATCAAAACGACACCATTACAAATAATCCTGAATAATGCACCCCTACATCTTCTCAAGTTTCTAACCTGACCATTCCCAAATTACCCAAGTCCTGCACCAGGATTCAGTCAGTGATGGAGATGTTGTTTGTGTCTTGTGTGTGTCTGTTCTCTCTCTGCCTCTTGTTCCAGTTCCCGCTGACGTTCACAATGGGAACCTCACCGAGCAAAAGGGGGATATATGTAGGAATTTCATATATAGAGACTATCCCACAATGAGATATCAAACAAATTCACTCTAAGAAGAATCTCAAATCTTCCCCCTCTCCGAACCATCACGAGTGCTAAGTAATTATCACTACCACTGACATCAATATTCTGAGTAGTTTTCTGTCAGCGTTTTCTTCTTCTCTCAGAATGGTGATAATGACTAACTTAATCAGCAAAACACAAAGCTCTTTTTGTATCAAGAAGAGCCTCGTGATCAAGCAATGTATGGATCTATAGTATTTTCCAACAGGAAAAAGACAATTAAATCAATGGATGCCCTCCGGCCTGCAACACGGGATCTGCAATGTCACTGTCTTATGACTCACTTCCTGCTTCCTGCTCTCCTACGTGTTCAACTCTTTCCTTTTTCAGACAAAGAAGTTTCAAATAAACAATTTCAAAAGGACAATCATTTAAAATCATTTGAAGTGTTGGAGCAATATGCTTACTAATAATTGTGTTCTATGCCCTTTTTACGCGTGATGTGTGTTATTTTTAATCTTTAATTTGTGATCCTTTTTGTTCTAGCAGGAAAAGCTATTAACTATTAAAAGTTAGGACGTGGGACGAACTTAGTCGACCCCGCTTAAAACTCAATGTCATGAATTGAATCTTTGCTCGCTCGCTGCTTGAAAATGGTTTGAAACTGTTCTTCGCCTTTGTTGATTGCGCTACAAAGCGCTCACACACTGTAACATCACGCGAGCAAGATCGAGCTTCGTTGGAACTTCGTGATTGTCCAGAAATCCTCAAAGCCTAAAGCCGCGCAAGCAGACTCTCAGAGGAACTTCAAAAGCGTCATCCGCAGTCAAGGCAACCGACTTCCAAAACTCTCACCTAACCAGGCAACCAACCAATCACGACAAGGGCTATCCTAAAAACGTCACCTAAACAACAGCCAATCCGAGCCGGGATTCCCTTTTCAGCTTGACACAAGCCAAGGAGACGAGCCCAGTCAACTCAAATCGCAAGTAACCAAACAAGGTTTCCATCTTTTGCTGAGAATTCTGTGCAAAGTCGTTATTAAGTGGTAAAGATAAAACTAAAACTCTGCTTTTTGGTGACCCTCTGAGAGCCAGTAACTGAAGTTGAGATTCTCTCATAACTCTCTCATAATTCCCTCAAACGCTGTCAATTCTCATCCTTGTAACTGTTTGTGTTTAAATAGATTTAGTTCATGTACTGTACCGTAGATTAGCAAAATAAACTTTGATTCATTTATAAAAGAAATCTTTTATCTTCTGTTGTGTAATATTCAGGTCAAACTTTGCCCAGAGCCTGTGCTACCTGTGCTCAAAATTTACCCAACCAATTCTGTATTATTATCGTGGCCACGAAATAAACAGAATTTCTAAGCTACACTAAGTGCTTCAGCCGATCGTCCCTAAAATTCCTTGGACATGTCATTTTCAAGAACGGAATCTTCCCAGATGATGCACACGTCTGCGATCATTGATTCCCCTGCACTGCACGACCTTGCTTCCCTGTGCTTGTTCTTGGGTCTGATTTCATGGTACAGCAAATTCCTGCCCAACTTCGCTTCCATTGCTGAGCCATTGCGCGCGCTCCTGAAAGATGCATCAGATGCTGAGTTTAAATGCACTGATTGCAGCTTTAAAGCATTGAAAGAACTGCTTTCTAGAAGCCCGGTGCTTGCATTGTTTGACCCCGTCTTCCCATAATAGTATCGACTAGGGGTGTAACGGTTCACAAAATTCACAGTTTGGTTCGATATGACACAGTGGTGTCACGGTTCGGTACGTTTTCGATACAGCAAAAACAAAGAAATGCCAGAGAAATTTCCTTGATTTTTACTTTTTTTTTTTTTTTTTTTTTAAATTTTATTAAAACTAACATCATTTGTGACCCGTGCTGGCAAAATGAGTTGGAATGGGCACGGTCTAATTTTGAGCTACAGGCAAAAGAAATGGAAAAATGTCAGTTTTGGTCGAATTTCAGGTTTTGAAATTTGTTCAGTAAGCCCTCTTCTAACGATTCCAATGCTCCAAATAGTAATTAAACATCTAAAATAATCTGATATTTGTATCAGATCACATGATGATATTTGTACATTTTTTGAGAGGAGTCGCCTACCTTTTTCTCTGCTCACTTCTGGACAACTGCTGCTGCTTCTCACCACAAGTTGTAGCAGTGGCGTTCCATCCATATAAGCTGCGAATGCTCTGGATACCCAGGCCATCTGAGAGAATGAGTTCACGGGCTAATTAATATAAACACGTTTATAAGTTGATCCCTTGTCATTTGAGATGTGACTTAAAGCTTAGTAAAATGTTGGGAATAAGTACGTAAAATTATTTATTTGAAAAACAATGGTCATTTTCTGTAAATTCTGTAAATAAAAACCAGAAGCTTCCGGGTGAGTGGATTCTCCGCAGCTTTGGCGCCCTCCGCTCTGTCGCTATGACTCTTCAGGATTGTAGTGTGTTCTCAGTGTTTCGCTGGTATGCGGCTGATTTGATGCGTGAGGTAAGCTGTCCGCGAAGCGCTCGCCCAAGCGGAAAAATGCACTGTTGCTGCCAGATCTCGATTGTCGAAAATTACAGTGTGTTTGATGCAAAACTAACTCCACTAAATCATATGAAAAACACATCGTAACTGTATATTTTCATGCTTTCTCAAGCAAAACAAATTTTAAAGTCCACTGAAAACGTCATATGTTGAAGATATTCGTTATTGTCATCATGCCTAAGTAAAAAAAAAAAAAAAAAAAGTTTATAAAAATGTATATAAAATTTTAAATAATAACAAAAATCAGGAAAAAAAGAGGAAACAATAGCCTACCTTTGTTTTTCGAATGCTTGTGACGCTTACAGTTAAAGTCCTTCTCTGAATTTATTGTTGTTTGAAACGTTATGGCAATAATTTAAAGATTACTTATAAATTCTTTTTTGGTGTTTTGCATGGTCTATTATTGGAATAGTGTCACCCAGTTGGGAGTTTTAACTCCTATTCACTGGGAATAAAAAAAAATACATAAAATTAAATAAATAAATAAATGAACATCCAATCGATGCCGAGACATATAGACCTGGGGAATCCCACCATCTCCCCACCCTCTGAATATTACGGATCATAACGTAACTACGTGTAAACGTTATTTGGCGATTTTTACTGGGAAGGCAGCTGTATATTTTTCTAGCATTCAAATAACTATGGATAAACCTGAAAAGATAGAAGATTGGAGATAAATTTAATTAACAAATAAGGTAGGAAATGTGCATACTTTTAAATCAACACCTGGCATGGTGTTTTCCTCTTTGAGTGTATCAAAAGGGGGTCTTAAATTTAGCACTTAGCATACCCGATTAAAAAAGTCACCTCTCGCCGCTGAGTTGTAGGTCTATTGTTGAGAATTGTCATCAAATTCAAATATGATTTTCAAACCCATGCTGATGAAAAAAAAAAAACGATCGTGCTGACTGACATTTGCAAAATGCGTGCATAAGACGCGCCACTCTGGGAGCGTGCGATCTACCCATAAAGTAACCTACATTTATTGCAAAATATGTCTTGACAAGATTCACACAAACATAATCTGTTATGTCTTACATGAACGTTTAGTTAATGGTTGGGGAAAAATCTGATGTGTAACATTATATTAGATCCATGCATTACAGTAGGTCTTAATATAGGCTAGATCTGTCTCAATGTTAATCAAACATTAAAAGAAAAGACGGAATCACTCGCTGCTCTTGATTAAACTACTGTTTATTTGCATCTTTGTTCTTATTTTTAATAACAAGGATAAAATAAAAAATAGCTATATTGTGATTAATAATATAGTAATTATTATTAAGAAAATAACTGGAGGAACATATGCAACGTTGCTTGGTGATTTTGCTTTGGAATCTTTAATTCAATTTTTCTCAAAATCAGATCTGCTGCCTCTATTGCCTTCAAACGGCTGTAGCTTAGTAATTTTTTTTTGTCCGATTCCAACGAGTCATATATCATTTTGAAGGCATTTTAATGGAGAATGTGAAAATAAAAATAACAAATTTTTGAAAATTTGCTCATTCTGACTAATTTTGCCAGCACGGGTCACATATGATCTTAAAAATATTTTATACTTTGGAAGGCCTTTTGACTTTTGCCGTTTATATAAGATGATTTTAGAAGCTTTTTTTAACATTCGTTTCTTATTTATTTGGTTCCACCGTGTTTGCTGATTTTCAGTGTTTTATATTTAAACTTTGTGTAAGTTACTTGTTATTTTATATTAGGCCTATAGCATGGTGTATTTGTATTCATTTTGTTAATAGATTAAACATTCTATGTTTAATGTAAGTGAGTTTGTCGTACTGTTTTGTTGTTGTCAATTCAATCAATTGACGCTGGAATGCGCACAGGCATTTACAAGCTATATAAAAGTGAATAAAAGCGAGGAAAAGAGGGAAAACTCTAACAAACTACCTCACCATCACATCCTGGTGTACATTATATTTCACACACTTTAAGCTCTTTCATTTTCCAAATGTAATAGGATTAGTCCAACGAATCGTTCGATTTGTAATGTGTACCGAACCGAAAGTCTCATACTGAATGGTTCAATACGAATATGTGTATCGCTACACCCCTAGTATCGACGGATGCATCCGATTATGGACTGGGAGGTGTTTTGACACACATGCACCCAGACATGGTTGAGAGAACTGTTGCACTTGCTTCTAGAATTCTTACAGTGGATGAAAGGAAATACTCTACGGTCGAGAAGGAAGCGTTGGCTTGTGTCTGGACCGAAGAAAAGTGGCAGCCGTATTTATGGGGTCAACATTTACACTCAGAACTGATCATTGTACACTCACTACACTACTGGCAACCAAATGCATTGGCCGGGCTGGTATGCGTTGTAGCAAATCAGCTGAAAAGGGAAATGTATAAAAATAATTACAATTATTTATATCAGCTGCCAGTAGTAACTGTAGCAGAATTAAATTGCCATCAACTAATCTGTTCGTCCAGCGAACATTCAGTGTAAGTTCATATCAACTCTAAGAAAGGATATTTTCGTGGCCACAGAAAATACTTTCCTACAGGATTAATGCATTAGAGCACATAGCTGGATCAGAATCGTAAGGGGACATTATTCACAAGCAGGACCAGAAACTCATGTAATTTGTGCAGAAAAGTTTTATTAACTAAACGCTAACACACATAACTAATCTAAACAAACAAACATACAATCACTCATACATGGGGAAAGGGCAGATGAGACTTGATGGATGAAACATCAGGAAAACCAGAGAATGAAGCTATGAAAAGAGTCAGTTAACCACCTGAGTAAAACCATCAGCGCCGTTTATAATGGGGTGTATAGCTTATACTAAACCTCTGTTTCGTTTAGTTAAATGTACGATACTTGCATTGCCTTGGTCGTTGATGAGTGTCCGGATGCAGTTTCGGATGAAAGTCTTGATGGTTTCAAGGTTGTGGACTTGCGATCACATTCTTCCTGGTTTGAAGAGTGATGAATTCCAAAGATCTTCTGACTCGATGATGGTTGGGAGTTTCTTCCCAGGTGGAAAGTGAAAAAGAGCTAAGAGAAACATCAGCTGAGATCCTAGGATCTTTGATGAATGGAAAGTCAAGGCCGAAGCCTGGCTCTAACTTAAGGTGCAGAAGACTTCTAGCTCACATCCTCACATCCTCATCTTCTCAGTATCTAATAGAACCGCAGACTGGCGAGGCGGGTCACTGAGGGCGAGACAGGTATGCTTACAAATTCCTCGTATGTGTAAGCATACCTGGCCAATAAAGCTCATTCTGATTCTGATTCTTCTGATTCTGATGTGAGAGCTTTATCTGCTATAGAGATGACACCTCCGGGGAGTCAAAGAGCCAATGGTGACTTGCACTTTCGGAGGGAAAGTTTACGACTCTTTGTCTTAGAGCATGGTATTTTGCATATGTGATTCGATTGGGTGTTGATGCAAAAACTACTAAAGATTCTTAGAACACTAATATGTTGGCTATGTACCAACATATACACTCTCGTTTAGATCATCAGAAGACGAATTCATCGAGACCAAACACGGTATAGGTAAGGTTACATAAATGATAAGCATGCATAAAACAGTATGCACTTGTAGTGATATCAGATATTAGATAGCCTAACATGGGGCACCACTTAATGCGGTGATTTTAGATTTAAGTAGCACCACCAGTGTAATGGCTTTGGGCTTAAATATTAATATTAATATTAATATTTAGTCTTGATCATACTATTTTACAGGGCACCAGCCAAGGAATTGCACCTTGACAATAAAGAACAATCATGGAAGATTGCTGAATAAATAAGAATTACAATTAAATTATAGGAAGTTGTAGTCTGACCAGTCTGAAGGATTTGTGAGATATCGTTAACTTGTAGAGCCTTTTTACTGTATTATCAACACAAGGAAGACACAAGTGTAATAAAAAAAGGTTTTATTAACAAAGGGATAGACAAGAGTAACTAACAACTACTAAATGGATACAATGAATGGATAAAGTGCAAAGAATGATAAATGCAAGTGACTGAGTTGGATGTTACTATGGACGTTATCTTATGGAAGATAAACTGAAGTTACCTGGAATTAATAAGGCAAGCCTTATTCTAAGTTCAACAATTAAATCAAGATATTATTTGTTATTAACTGACATCAGTTATATAGAATCTAATGCAAATTAGATAATCATAAACTGACAATACACTAATGCCAACGGTCTCTGGAAAGAGGTTTGGAAAGAGTGATATTTACGTTCCGTGTCTGGGCGGGGACGTCTTCCACTTGTTGACCTGGGCCATGTTGCAGTGGGAAGAGAGGAGTTGGATCCGTTTCACAGTCTTGAACACGAAGCACTAGTGAACGGTGAACTCCTGAGCACCGAGAAGGTTCTTTGGTCTGGAACACGCAAACCGGAGCCTTGAAGGTGAAGGTTCTGAAGTCTGTACAGAAGATCCGGACTACCTGGAACACGCAGGAGGGAGAATCATTGACGTTGACTTTTGGAAGTCGTTGCAGAAGATCCTGGCAGTTTGGAACTCGCAAACGGAGGATCGCTGAAGAGACGATTCTGAAGTCGTTGCAGAAGATTGGGGGGGCACTAAGCTTGTGGTCGTTGTTGCTGTGGCAGTTTCCAAACTCCCCAAACTCACTTCTTGCAGAACTTCCTTGTTTCTCCGGCAGAGCAGCTTAGCTCTTGGCTTAGCAGTAGACCACACCACTTAGCACAACATCTTGGCACACAGCATAACTTAGCACACTTCTTTGTCTTGGAGAGAACCTTTTATTCCTTCCCTGAGAAGCCGGGGTTTGCAAGTTGGCACCTTTCAGATCCCACATTCTGATTGGCTGATGCTGTCAGAGATGGGCAAGGAATGGCCTCTCTGATATGATGTCTATTTGCATAGCTTAAAGTCCACGTTCAGAACAATGTCTTTAAAATTTTTCCTATGCATAATTCACTTTCCAAACCAATTCCAGAATAACCTACACATTGTGCTGGAAATATGAAGACCAAACACCAATGGGTAATTTGGAGCATTGACCCCTGCATTCATATATACAGTATATACATTAATAGGTAATGTTGCATACCTTGTTGTATCACACACATCACTCATTAAGTATATTAAATTCTGTAAATGGACATGAGGAAGGTTTAGTCAATTTTGTTTCCATTTTGTGTGAATGCATGTGATGATGCGTTTTTCCTTTTGTGGCTTTGGCACATGGCAAAACTGTGAGGGGAATTTATGTTCATTCACACTTTGATAAGAGTAAGGGAGAACAAAGCAGTTCCTGGGTGGGGGTTACAGTATGATAATGTTAACCCCCCTCTCCACAAGGTAAAACTGGTTTGGTCAGTCTGAGGTAGTGAGTGATCGATCGTTCACACTTAGGTCTCAAGAATGAAGAACTGTGATCACTGAAAGACCACATGGTGATTGGATCAGTCTTTGACCCATGAAATGCTGACATCGTTATCCTTCCGCAAATGATAAGTCTGAGGGAGACTAAGGCAGTTCCTGCCTGGGGTTTACTGTATGTTAATGTTAACCCCCCTCTTCACAAGAGGTAGTGTTGTTATATTAAAACAAAAGCATCCTTTGTTGTCAACACGCCTGATCTCATCAGAACATAACCTTCCACGTGTTGAGTGGAAAGGAGTCTCGCCCTCTTGACCGTTGTTCACTACACACTACAAAAGACAATATACAAGAACAGTAACAATGTACACAATGACCTGAAGGATATGTGTGTTTATTCAAAGAAAGGTTTTTTTAATTAGAGAAGAGGCCATTTTTATGGGCATTATGTGTCTTTCCTAAGGGGAAATGGAGTGAGAGTTGCTCTCCCCGCATTCCTTTGAGCAATAAAACTAGGTGTTATCAGATGATTTGTCTTTGGTTGCCATGGAACCAGAGGCCTGTTCTGCCCTTTTGAGGTGTTAGCTGCATTTTGGGGGAAGGGTCCATAGACCCTCTTAGCTGACCCTTTGGTTGGGTGAGGGGGCATTAGAGATTATTTGTTAAATATAACAAATAGTTGTGTGTCTGAATTGGTCCAAATGCTACAGCGTGTTGCCTGGTGGTCAGCACACTTGCTCTGCTACACGTATGACGTAGTATACCGACCTGGAAACCTTAACTGTGCTGCACATTGTCTATCCAGGCTGCCATTGCCAACAGAATCAGATGGTGCTCTGGAACCAGAAATGGTTGCTTTTGTTACTGGATTGCCTACTTTTTCTATGGAGTATTTCCTTTCTGCTTCGGAATCCTGTCCAGAGTTAGCCATGCTGCATTCGCAAATCGGTCAGTGCTGGCCGAAAAACGGCTGTGAGCTGGATCCTGTTCTGGTGCCTTTCTTTCGCATCCGTGGTGAACTGTGTGTTGATGGTGCACTGGTGATGAGAGGTGAATATCGTGCTATTGTTCCTTCTGTGTTACGCAGTCAGCTAGTAAACCTGGCGCATGAGACACACCAAGGAATTGTTCAAACTAAACAGAGGCTGCATGTCTTAATCTGGTGGCCTTGGATGCTCAAATGCAATCCACAGTTTCTTCCTACTTGACCTGCCAAATGAATGATAAATCAGCAAAAACTGCACCTGCTCCACTTCAGCCTGTCAGTCTGCCATCCGATCCATGGCAGAAACTAGGAATCGATATAGTCGGACCATTTAAGAGTGGACCTTCGGACTGCCGTTTTGCCATCTCCTTAGTGGATTACCATAGTAAGTGGCCTGAGGTGGCATTTGCACCAAATGTTACTGCAGAGGTGGTCACATCCTTCCTTCAAGGCCCTCAGTTTCTCTCCAGCATGTTTGCAGCTTTCTTAAAAGAGAGGGGAATAAGTCACATACGTAGTAGTGTCCACTACCCACAGTGCAACGGCGCTGTGGAACGTTGGAACAGAGTTCTGAAGGAATCCATCCTTTCTGCAGAACAAATGGGAAAACCATGGAAACATGCAGTGTCTGAGTTCTTGTAAAATTACAGAGCTACTCTACACAGTACTACAGGCGTTTCTCCTTCTGAACTTTTACACCATCGCAAAATGCGTACAAAGCTGAATATTTTTCCTGTGGGCCCTAAGAGTGACAAATGCGCTCAGGTTAAGGACACTGTGAGTAACAAGCAGCTTAAGAGTAAAACATACACAGACAAAAGACGTGGAGCCAAGTACCACACTTTCAAACCAGGGGACCATGGGCCTCATTTATAACTGTTGCGTACGCACAAAACCTGCCCTGAAAGAGGCGTACGCCACTTCCTACACAAAAGGTGGGATTTATAAAAACAAACTTGACCGGAAAATTTGCACACCTGCACACAAACTCTGACCCATGGGTACAAACTCTTTTTCCTCGAGTGAGAAAATTATTTGCGCGGAATGCTTTTTATTGTCACATTCTCCATTAAAATACCTTCAAAATGATATATGACTTGTTGGAATCGGACAAAAAATGACTGAGCTACAGCCGTTTGAAGGCAATAGAGGTAGCAGATCTTATTTCGAGAAAAATTGAGTTAAAGATGCCAAAGCAGAATCACCAAGCAACATTGCATATTTTCCTCTAATTCTTTTCTTAATTATAATTACTATGTTATTAATCACAATATAGCTATTTTTATTTTATCTTTGTTATTAGAAATAAGAACAAAGATGCAAATAAACAGTATTTAATCAAGAGCAGCGAGTGATTCCGTCTTTTCTTTTAATGTATGATTAACATTGAGACAGATCTAATTTAAGACCTACTGTAATGCATGGATCAAATATAATGTTACACATCAGATTTTCCCCCCAACCATTAACTAAACGTTCATGTAAGACATAACAGGTTATGTTTGTGTGAATCTCTCCAATACATATTTCACAATTATGTACTTTATATGCAGAGGCGTCATGCCCATTCAAAGTGAGGGGGCACGTGCCCGCTCAGATTTCTGAGCCAAGTGGATTTTGAATGCAGCTTCCTAAAGACAAAAAATAGCTGAATAATATTTTTTTATATTTGATACGATCACACCGGTGTGATTAGATCATTCAGTGCGGCACAGCATCAGCTACGAAACTCAAATCTGCGTTCACTGGCTGGCTCTGAGCCAGAGACAAGACACATTTATACAGCGCTGCATTATAACCAATCACACACGATTCTGTTGAGCTTATGAATGCAGTGACCAATCAGAGGTGTTCAGATGAGTCATCGCTGAAAGGCGGTGTTTTGTTCACTTGCTCCCTGACTGAATTATCTGGCTAATTCTCTCATCAGAAACAACAAAGTGCAGATGTGCGTATGAATGCAAGTTAAGATATTCATTTCACAGTGTAAACGGCTTCAGTGAGTTTTTGAGAGTGCTTGAACTCTGGCTAGACTGAATGAAAATGTTCTTTGTTAATGTAATTGTTCTTTGCTCTCTGTAAAATGAAAGTGTTATAATTAGTAACTTACAATATTGTTATTAAATTCACATTAAATACAAAGTCGGTCGTATTAAAAATATTTTATGGCATGACACCCATATCTGGTACTTAAGTAAAAAGTCGGGTTTATGCTAGTTAATAGATTACACACTATTAGTCTACTAATAGTCCCCCCCCCCACGTGCCCCCTCAAAAATCATGAGTGCATGATGCCCCTGTTTATACGGGAGATCGTACGCTCGCGGAAAGGCGCGTCTTATGCATGCGCTTTGCAAATGTCAGTCAGCGCGATCGTTTTGTTTTCATCAGCATTGGTTTAAAAATAATATTTCACTGGTTTGGACTCATGTCATCGAGAATTCGATATGAATATTCAC